>OZ012679.1:124031145-124587795 GCA_963942445.1 Argyra leucocephala
CTTTCAATTTCTAAAAAAAAATTCAATACTTTGATTTGTAATATTATTTGTAGTCTATTGAAAGGACTTTAAATGCATGTATATTTTTTTACACACATTGTGTAATTTTTAATTTTTATCACATAAGTAAAGTAGAAATGCGAGCAGCGAAATAAAGAAGTATAAGTATATACTGTCTCAGTCGGAAATTTTTGCATTAGTTCAAATTCTAGTAGAAATCATCAATGAAAAGTGCTGAGATTTTCATGTGTTACTTTTGAATCTAAATGTAACATAGCGTACGAAGTACTTCCAAACATACATTACAAAGTAATGTGCAGGTAATTTATAAGACTGTAGTCTGATTAACATAACGATTTTTGTTTTTTAATAAAAAAAAAAAAATTATTCTATGTAAAATTGAAGACATGTCTGGATAATATACCGGTTTTTGTTTTTTTGTAAAAACAACAATTTTTTTCTAATTAAAATTGAAAACATTTTGAGCTTTCAGTTGTGATATCAAAGTACAATTAATAAAGTGACGTGACAAATATTGTGTTTAATTATTTATAATTTATTTTTTTTAGTTTTGTAGAAATTGAGTTTGTTTTTATGTTTCTATTTCAGATTTAAAGTTTTTTAGATTTTAGATAATAATTAAGAACATTAAGAAAAAAAAAATAAAAAAATTTAATTTATAGAAAAAATAAAGTATTTTGTTATTTAAACCCTTCCTTATTTACTAAAGTGAATTTATTTTCATTCATAGTAGCACCTTTTCAAATATTACATTTTCGTCTATATAGAAGTGTTTCTTTATACATTACATTTTCATCTATGTATTGAAGTACTTTCTTGTGCATGAAATTGTAATGTATAAGGAACTACTTACACACTATGACATTCGTTAAGAAAAGTAACATCAAATCACAATGGGAAAAAGGAAGTAGTCATGGTGAAAATGTAATGCGTGAAGAATGACTTCGGAATGAGTGAAATTTCCGACTGTAGCATGCACATTCGCATATATACATTTTTGAGTACCTATACATACAACTTTTATATCGTTGACACTGTTGGCAGCATAATAACAAATAAATATGTTCATAGGTATAGTAGGTACACAAAACTTTTTTATTTATGAGTACAAATTGCGCTCAACTTAGAAGCAGTTAAAAATTGAGTAATATTATTTTGAGTGAACACAGAATTTTGATATTTGAAAAAGTGACTAGCAAATTTTGTTCTACGTGAATACTTTACTTATATGATTACTCATTATTATGCTCTTCTCTGTTGTTTATTATAACCAAATTAGGATTTGAGCTTGCCTTGATAAAATTTTAATCGTGTATTGTCATGAGTTGCTTTAAAACAACTATATTTTGAATTTAGATGAATAAGTCGTAAAAATACATTTTTTTTGATTCTAAATGGTATTTACTGTATTCGAATGAAGTTTTTCAATATGTAGATACTTTAAGAAATTGTTTTGGCACTCCTGTTGCTTTTTTTTATTTGAATCAAATCAAATCAAAATATTTCCTAAATTTACAAAAAAGTCAATATAACTTATTACCAATTCAAGTTGGTTCTATAATGCTTACAATATTGGTGTTTATCCACAATACTTCAAGATACACGAATCTCAATTAAATACTTTTATTCAAATTGGTTTTTTGAAATTGTTTTTTGAAGAAAGTAGTAGAATTAAAACGAGATTAAAACGAAAGTTTCATAGCAGACTTGACTATCTATATTCAAACAAACTTGAATATTTTCCAGTGTCTACTTTCTGAAAATGAATATTCTCATTTTTCATTTCTTTATTTCTATTAGTAAATGACTACAGAAACATCAATATAATTTTTTGTTGAAAGTTATCTCTCTAGTGAATCACATTCACTTAACTCATATTCACTTACAATTTATTTCATTTTTAGATCTGTAAAACTAAAATAATAGATGTTTGAGTTGCAGCTTTTGACAATGGCAAATGAGGACAATACAGTAACCATATTTTATTGTGATAACTAGTTTTTGTTATAAATTATATTTTTAAGGTTATTATAAATTATATTTTTAAGGTCCTCTTCATGGACGAATGTCCGGACAATTTTATTTTACACTCTAATTGAAACACCCTCAGTAAACAAAAATTGTGTCATGACAAGTTTTTGTCAACATATTGTCAGAAAATTGTTGACACATTTTGTTTTCAAAATTATATGGTGACAATTTGTCGACAAATTTTATTACAAAAGTGTGATTGTAAGCCCACTCAAATTTTTCCGACAAAATGTTGACAAATATTTGTTATAACAATTTTTGGTCAACAATATGTGACAATTGGGTGACAGGGTTTGTAAGTTTTTTATTTATTTTTGTATGTATTAGTGTATTCTATTCATCTTTTTAGGTATTGTTTTAACATTTGTATTTTGAAAAACACAATAAGTTTATTTTAAAATATGAATGAATTTTTTAATTAAAAACAATGGAAATAGAACTTGTTTTTTAACTACTTTTATAGAATAAATTGTAGATAGAATAAAATATATAATATATAAAAAACAAATTGTTTTTATTATTAAAAATCCTCCTAAATTACTGAAAAAACTGTCCACGAATTGATGACAAATCATTTACAAATTGTTGACAAATTTGGTGAAAAATTGATAACAAACTATTCACAATGTGTCGACAAATTAACCCACAAAAAGATGACACATTAACAACAAAATGTTGACAAAATTGTTGACAAAATTGTGACATCTAAACTGTGACATATGGGGTCAACCCTACGAGCCTTTTGTCAACAAAAATTATAACTATTCGACATTCACCAAAATTTGTCAACATAATGCCCCTCTTTATGACATTTGGCTGCTCGGGACAAATACAATCAAAGAAAATTTTATGATGTCCTCTAAAAGCGCGAAGGACAAACATTTGTTGTTATGTCTTGACGTTTCAAAAATTGTTTTCATACGCGGATTTTACTTTTATTAAAAAAAAATTTAAATTTTGTTAAGAGCAATAAAGGAAAATAACATTGTAATATTGAAAAAATAAAATAAAGCACTTTGCCTTTGTTTTGAAATATGTAGGTACATACAATTTGTTAGAAAAAAAATAATTTTATACTATACATATAGTAATAAATATTTATCAAATAATTATATATCTATCCTTTTCTTTTACTTCAGCCTTCAGCCAAAAGTTAAAAAAATTTTAACTAACGATTTGAATGAAATAAATTGTCCGGAGAAATTATTTTGTGTATGTGTTAGTAAAATAAAAGTTTTTGATTCGTAAAAAAATTTGTCCGGACGTCCGTCCATCAAGAGGAAATCCACCATTATCTATTTTCATAAAAGAAGTAGAAAAAAGTTGAAATAAAAAAAATTGTATTTCAACTATATTGTCATAATTCAAACACAAATTATGTTACGGAATAATTTTTTCAGTTAACTATCATTATCAACTTGTTTTCATTAAATTTTATTAAATTTTTTTAATTCTCTAACACAAATCTATTTTATTTAATTATAATTCTTATATTATGATATGTAAATAACCTCCAATAAAATCTATTTTAATTCTACAAAATAGTTGAATGTACTTACTTAAAATTAGCTTATACAATATTGTTATATTATTATGTCTCAAATAAATAAAAACAATAATTTTAAATGGAATTATTTAAATAGAAATTTTATTTTATTTTAATTAAAACTGCTAAACAATATTATTATTATTGTATTTAAAAACATATTAAAGTTTTAATTAATTTTATTTTAATTTGTATTTAAATTTAAATATTATTTCTAAACAGTAAAATAAATTCATTAAACTCTCTCATTCTGTAATCTCAATTTTTACTTTCTAAAACAATATGGAGGACATAACAGCTTACAACAAAATATTTAAAACTAAAACAACATCAAAACAAAAAATTGTTTTTTTGTAACCTTTTTGAAAAAAAAAAGTTGAAATTGTTTTGTCAAAAAATAATGATAAAAAAATTGATATTAAAAAGTTGTTCTCTGTTTAATTCTCAAAACTTTTATTTTCGGATTTTAATTTTTTTTTTTTGTATATAATTTTATTTGTATTGTTTTTTTTGGTTTCCAGTTTGAATGTGTGTTGAATAAAAACCGTTAACTGTAAAATGATATAACCACAACTATTACAACATTATTAAAACATTACACAAAAAACAACCAGCAAACAAAAAAAAAAAGAAAAATGAAAAATTAAACAAGAGAAAAATAAGGACAGAAAGAGTAAAGAAAAAAAAAAAAAATAAGAGAAGTAAAAAAATAAAAATATTTGAGATAATTAGAGAATATTAAATTGTATCGCGACCTGTTATAATATAACTAACTAACTGTTTTCATAATTAACATTTTTATTTTTATTTGAGTTTTAGTTGTTCTTTTTTTCGTTTTTTGTTTTTTGATTATTCTTATGTTCTTTCAATTTCAATTACCTTGTATTTAAACTAAAAGTCTCCCACAAAATAAAACAGAGAAAATTAAAATTGTTTACGATTTCAAAGTATTCAACAAACAATATTCAAATATTTTAAATATCCAAGCTTACAGACTTAACCGACAAAAAATCAAAACTAAGAACATCGGTAATGTATCAAAAAAATTTCAACCGATACAATGTACATATAAATAAATACAATATGTCAAATTTTCTGAAAATTACAACATTGTGTTTTGCTACTTTGCTTACAATTCCGATCACTCTAAACACATTGCCTTTGAAATAAACGTCAAATCAAATGTCAAAATATTATACTCTTGTGGATAAATTTTTCAAATATTTGAATTGAATCCATTTGTGAAAGATTATATTATAAACAATTTCGTAAGCATTTTTTTTTTGTTTTTTTTTGAAGAAAAATCTTCTTTGTGCTTTAGCCTTATAATAGTTAATAAAAACATCTTTCTTTCGTGAGTCCATTTCCTATTAAAATTAAAGTAAATTAAAATTAAAAAAAAAAACATTTTTAAATTTATTTTTGAAACACGAAGTAAAATTTATACTTATATATAAAAACTTATTGCTTGATTAATAAAAAAAACTCAATATAACTGTACCAAACTATACTGTGTATCAACAAATTTTCGGATACATAATTTAACAACCCGTATTGTGAAAATCAGTCGCGGATACACTGTAAAATTTTGCTACTGATTATTAGACAATGTAAACCATATTTTTTTGACCATTTTGACCGGCCATTTTCAGTGTTTATAAGTTTTGGTGGAATTTTTTTTGTCGTTTTTTGCACTCTGGAAATAATTTTGATCACTAGTTCCTTGGATCGAATTCAAGCACACTTATTCCGCTGATATATAAACCGAATTCGAACGAAATTTAATTCTAATAAGAACATGAGTGTGATTTTTAAAACTTTTTAATATAATCTAATTTAATAAAATTACATTTGCTACTATCAGTTTCCTTTCTACATTCCAAGTTCATCTTTGAACATTTTTTTTTTATTTTCTATCTTTGTTTTTAATTTTTCTATAAAGCATACAATACCTTCACTATTGATCAAAATCATATTGATATAATAATATTCGTAGATTCTTTCATTTAAAAATTCATATTATATTATTTTTATAATAATGTTTGTTGCCCACACTTCCCACTTCGAAATTACATTTTCCAATTCTAACATTCTGGGAATTTATAAAACAATAAATTAATTTTCTCATAACTAAAATATATTTTGATTTACGTTTAAAACTCACAGTTATAATATTTCTTTTAAACCATTTTTAACGAACTTAAGCGGTAAACACAATTGCGACTACTGACCACTGACTACTAACGAAATTCGCATCGCTCAACTATTTTTCGTCAAGTGAAACACAATTGTGTCGAAACGAAAAATAAACAAATAAACAAACAAAAAAAAACAGAAAAGCAAATGTCGCAATTTCAAAATGAAAAAATCATTTTGAATAATTTATTAATTTATTTGGAGCATCATCAGATCCAAAGACATCGTTAATAAATCTAAAATTATATACATATGTACCTAAATAAATAAATATATAAGTATAAATTGTAGAACATAGCGTAAGGGGTATAGTTATTGACACCCCGAATTTTCGATACAGTTATTGACACCATAATTTTTATAAGCATTTTTCTGCTAATTTTTGTATAAATTTATTATAGGGAATAAATTAGTAAAAATAATTCGAGTTTTCTCCTTTAAATGCAGTTTATTTATTAAAATATTCAGTGGGTTTATAATCTTTAAAGTAAAAAGACGGATTTGTTGGACGCAGTTTTTGCCAAAAACTTAATAAATTCATCAAGAAACCTCTTCAACTAAGTTGGCGATTTTTTATGATTATAGCTTTATATTTAAAGCTTATTTTGAGGATAAAAATTTAATAATAGTACATAATATATTAAATAATATTGGTGTCAATAATCGATACAGTTTTTGGATACCTATTCCATTATTGACATCAGGTGTCGATAACTGTGTTATATGGAAGTACACCGTGGCAATAATTATACAATGGGTGACAATTAATGTAGTGCTGGAATTTCTATATAGCCAAAAAATATTTTTGATTAAAAAATAATAATTACCCATAACTAGCCAATTAGCTAATTTAATCAATTTTGTTATTTTAAAGATATCAAAATACCAAAAACTAAAAAAACATATAAAGAGGAAGACTTACAAAATACACTACGTTATATTATAACTAAAAAATAATCAAAAAAAATCAGCAACAAAGAAATACCAAATTTCAAGGTATACTTTGATTTTTAGATTAGGGCCAAAATTTACTAAATGTCACCACGGTTCTGCAACAATTTAAAATGAAGGTGAGTGATAAAAAATTCATGTACATAGCAAAGTAAGGGATTTCCGAAAAGAAAAGATGTTTTTGATGCTGTTAAGCACCTTTTAACGGATACATCAAAATAATATCCCTTTAATGAAAATGGAATTCCAGGAAAAGGTTGGTTTAAAGATTTATTACGAAGACATAAAAAAATATCATTGAGGACACTTGATGCTGTAACGATGGCTAGTGCCACAGCAGATATTGCATTTTGGTTTGATAAAATTGAAGCATATCTAAAAGAAAATAATGGGAAGATCATTTTGTAAAATCCTGATCGTGTGTATAACGGGGACGAAACAAACTTTTTGATGTGCCAAAGACGACAACTGTGCAGCGAAAGTCGCAAGAAATAACTACGAAATAGATAGAAATATGGCAAACGCAATAGTAATGTTTTCTTTTTGTGCTATTGGAGCCATGACCCCGCCTATGGTTATCTATTTGTATAAATGACCTCCCGAAGAAATAAGAATGTCTATATGTCGGAGAAATGAATATAACTTAAACTAGCTTTTTTAAAATCTTACATGAACCTTTTATTTATGTATCTAATATTGAATTGTTATTGTTTCATTTATTTTATAAAATATTAAAATATCTCAAAAATATTGTTTGTACTTTTTTATTTTGTTAAAAATTATATGATATTAAATTAATTAGTTTTGTTTTATTTATTTGAAAAAATATTAATTGAATTAAAATACGTTATTTATCATTATAGCGGGTATCAACAACTGTACTTTTTAGACCGTGTCAACAACTATGCGAGGGTGTCAACAATTGTACTTTTTGGACATATTTTAGAAAATGTTTAAATTCTATAATAATTATTTATAACTTTATAGACTTTATTGTTAATAAATATTAAAATTTAAATTAGAATAATGAATTAAAACATAATTAGCAAAATATTCTATTTAATAAAATTATAGCTCACGAAACTTATTTTTCTCTTAAGCGTGTCAATAACTGTACTCGTTACGCTATATATATATATAACTTTAAAAAAAACAGAACAATAATATTTTAATACAAAATTTCAAAATAATTGTTTTGTTTTTATTTTTTGATGTTTAAAAAGGTTGTCAGAAATGTCAAATGCCAGCGAAAACCTAGAACCAGCGAAAAAATAGAAAATAGCCTTATTTCGACGACAACGAAATTGTGGTTGAGCGATTGTAGGTACTTGCAATTGTGAGCATATACATAAGAGCGTACGTATTTTAATTTTTTCGTCGCGAATTTTTCTACTTAAGTTGCAATTATTGTGTTTACCGCTTTAAGTCAAAGTACTTTTTCGATTTAAAAACCAATAACTAGTGTTAGGATAGGTAGTTAACTTACAATTTTATGATATCAGCAGTTAATATAATATTCACGACAGATTTTCGAAGTTTGAAGGATCAAAGAGGTTTGACCCAGTTGATAGGTCTGCCTGTCCAACATCCATATATCTTTGATTACAGTTGTAAAAATTACATAATAATATGTGGTATCTTAGATTAGATATGGGTACGTTACATTTTTATTTATTAGTATGAATTATATCGGATAACTGCCATAAACTACAGATACCTTTCAATTTGTGGATATGTGTTGTAAATATTTTACTAGAGTATAATATAAGAAGTTTGACATATCTGTTGTTGTTACCAATATTTGCATTCGTTTTCACTTTAAGTTTCGACTAATGTTTTACATATGTACATATAAGTGTTAACAAAATGGTGGTTAAATGTTATCAAAGCAGAGATTTTTATTTTTTAATTACCAAAACAAAGAAAAAAAACAACTAAATTAACAAATTGTACGTGTAAACAGTGATAAAATCGATTATGTAACTGTAATTTACTCCCTTGACACATATCAGACGTGTAAGACTAGCCTATTTATATTATTATAAATACTACTACAGACATATACATAATATATTATATAATATTATTTTTATGTACATTATATAATATATGAATAGAACACATCGTAAATGGACTTTTAACAGAACGTGATGGTTTCTCTCACGTTCAAATATAATTGTTTATATTTTTTGTCTCTTTTTCTTACTATAAATGTATTTCTTTTATTTATGTTCTGTAGGTATTATTATTCTTGTAGAATGTGATAGCACCAACAACAGCAAGAAAAAAAAACGAAAACACAAAACATTTTTAATTTGTCAAATAAAATGAAGTTATTTTAAGAAAATCTTAAATGAATGGAATTTTTTGTCCTTTAAACTGTACGGGTATTAATATAGCTAAATGCTAGAATTAATTAAATTTTTTCATCCATGATATTATACACTGAAAAGATTTAATTGAATTCTTAGTTATTGTTTTTATTTTTTATTTTACCTTTAATTTAATTTGTTTTTTTTTTTTTTTTTGTTTTTGGGCTTTAAAATCAGAGCTTTTTATAGCTAATGTTATTACATAATTTTACAATATGAATTTAGAAAAAAAAAAAAAAATCGAAAGGAAAATTGAAAAAAAAAAGGATCAGAAGGTGAAAACATGGCTTCTCCTAATTGTATAAAATTTCTAAATTTGTTTTTCTAATGAATTTCTATCATGAGTTCTATTTTTATTATGATGGTACTTTATTCTTGGGGTCTTCTATAACTAGGTACCTATATAATCTAAAATGATATTAAGATAATATAAATGAGAGTAAAATAAAAGGTGGAATGAATGAAATAACACATCTGGGAATAAAAATTTTTGTTGGTGCCATTTTTACTAATATCAAAAGTTGATGTCATCCTAAAAAAAAGGTGTATTAATTTAATATACAGTAGGTACCATTATCTTCAATTTTATAGTTTTCGTTTGAGTTTCTCATAGACTTTAAATAGAAAATTATATTATTCGTCATTTTTACCTTTACGTATCCTCATTTCAGTAGCGTATCTGTTTAAATTACGGGCTTCGAATGTCGAGCTGAAAAAATAAATATATTTTTATACCTATTAAATTTTTTTAAATTCACAAAAAAATACAGGACTAAGAAATTAATTTCGTGTAAAACTAGACAAACGTTAAGGTGGTAAAAGAGATTTCTAGATTGCAACACAAACAACAATCATTTCTGACACCATCATTCATTATATGAATGACTTCGAATTGTATGCTGACTTTATTTAAACGGCTTCAGAAAACTAGATTTAGAACTAGGTATGTGTTTTTTATTTTTTATTATGTTTCAAACAACCTTTATAAACGAACGTACAGCTTGGACTAGTTCAGAATTGAAGAAAGAAAAATATCCTTTTGATCAGATTTTTAATAAATTTTTTAATACTTATTTTGAACTTTTGTATAGATTTCCAATGTTTTAGTGATAACACGTTTGTTGGATATTCATAGAATATTATATATATATTCATAGATCCCAGACAACTTTGCGTTTAACTTCAACTTCTTAGAGACACCAACCCTGAAACTCTATTACTTTTTCCTCAGTCGAAAATATTTTTTTGGCCAAGTCATGGTTGATGTCAGAAAATCATAATATGTATAGTATTCGTAGCTGAGAGCCTATAGCATGTTATTTCCATAGAAAATCGAAGGACAGTACTTGAGTGTTATAGTCTGTAAAACTATGAGTAGGATTGAAATTTGTTTGGAGAAAATTTGTTGGTAAATATCAGAAAGACAATATAATGAATACACCTTAAGTCTTTTAACAAAGACCAATATTGGAAGGTAAATCTGGTGCTAGCAGCCGTGATTATTCCAGCTCTAATATAGCGTATAATAAATTTGTTGTGGTCAAAACGTTCGTATTTGAACTTGCGCATAGTACACCTAAAATTTGGGTTAGTACATTACATGAGATAATTGATGCGTGCGTGGAACAGCAGCGTGCTAATATGTTATTAGGCGAATATGACACAATCAGTCAAGATACGAATCGAATGATTCGGGATATTGAATCCATTTAGTGAAAACAGAACCCAGGCTTATTGGTTGGTATTCGCCGTCTTGATCAAGGCTTTTCTATTCAGAATTACATCATAAGATTCTTCAGAGAGCAAATAAAGATGCTTCGTCAGCCTTTTATTGACAAACATCTTTGTCACTTTAGATTTACATTATTACGAGGAGACTTACATCAAATGGTTAAATAAACTACTAACAAAGATGTTGAAATCTGAACCCATTAATAATAACTTATCGTTCGAAGTTGCGTCTTTCAAGTTCGCTATGATAATTTAAATCTCAACATATGTCTAGTATATTCAATAGGAATAGTAGGTTCCTTTATTCTAAATTGAAGAAATTATATGCATGCGAATGCTTTCTTTAAAAACTTGTGACTGCTTTTATGTCGAAAGGTAAAACTACTGGGAACGTTACAAAATGGCTAAAAAGTTTTTATATGACTAAAATAATGGAATAAGCACCCTAACTGCCTTCGCAGAATTTGAGCCATTTTAAGTCAGTTTAATAAAAAAAAAAAATTAGAAAAGAATTAAAATAGAATAGAATAGTTAGTACAAAATTTACGGACAGGTTAATAGATATTTATTTACCCGTCTCTTGAAAACTTCTACGTATATACGTTTGAGGGAACACAAGAGATGATAAGGTGTTCCATAGTTTAGAGGTTCGGTTGATGAAAGAATTCTCTATTTCACAGTCCTAGTTCGAAGAATCCTGCATTAAACTTTACCCTATTTACACTTCTCTATTAATTAAAATCTTTGAGCATATTTTCCAGTATCGCTCGTCCCTATATTTGAAAAAAAAAAAAAAAAAAACAATTTTTATCTTTTAATCTTGAAAAATGCAGATGTTCCAACTGCTAGGAGAAACAGGATCGTAATATTTGAATCTAGCACTTTACTACAATTCATTTTAAGCTTTATTTCTCTAAATGGATTATTGTTGTTAATAGTAAATATAAAGCAGCCTTTAACAAATAATTTCTTAATCTTAATGTCAAGCCCCCAAATATATCTACTCAAAATGTTTAAAAATACATAATAATTTTTATATCCGAACTATAATTTACGCATGATATAAATTAAAAATATACAATAATTTAAATATTGAATTCTGATTAAAAACAAAACAATCCAAGCAGATTTGATAGATGTCATAGAATATTTATTTGATAAGATAATAATAATATTTTGTCAATTTATTTTTATTGAACCCTTATATCATATTATTATCTGAAGATATAATTTTCTGACTTAAATTACATCATATTATAATAATTTTCTTTAATTATAAAAGACCATCATCATCTTTACTAACAATAAAGATATCCTTTAAATACATAATTTACTACAAAATTATCAAGATTAACGTCAACATTTTGATCTTTAGTTTAAATTTAAAAGAATATCTATGAAGATAAAACCAACTAATATCCCAGGTAAAAAAAGATGTCATCTCAATACAATATATAGAATATAATAATATGTGAATACAATGAAAATATAATTTTAAAATCTGTTATCAAAATTATTTTGAATTATTTAATAATCCTTTGATGTGTAAATAAATCTAAATTAATTATATACTCTTGTTCTTGTTTATATTATATATATTATGTATTTAATATAAATTGTTATGTGTACTCGTACTTAAGTATTCTTGTTAATTATAAGATAAATTGAATTTCTCTCATTGAAATAACACTTGTACAGATTCTTTATAATAATGCTACATCTTTCCTATATTGTAAAATAATTAAATAATTTGTATAATTAATTTGTTGTTGTATTTATAATTTAAAATAATTTTTTTTTCTTTCTACTGGGCGTTACAGGCTTTTATAGGCATAAACTTGATTATTATTTTTGTATAAAATTCTATTGCTCTGCATTGATGGCCTGAATTTGAGGTAAACTCTTTTTTTTTTATATCTACCAAAGCGTTCAACGTAGATGTGATTTTATCGTAAATAGTATTTCCAACGACAATATTTAAATTTGTAAACTTAGATGTTTTATTTCAAAATATTCCAATTAAAGAGATACAACTTAAAAATTTCAATCGTGATACATTATTGGCAACCCAACAAATACCCTCCAGCTAATATCCATAAATATTAATTTACAAATTAAATATATTTGTATTATACCTCAATTTCCATTTGGAAACAGGACTTCCCTGAATCGTTGATTTTTGTTTTACAAACCAAAAGATTATTTTATTTTTCTTAGTAGTTCAGTGCGGCAACCATGAGTATGTTCTGCTGTTCATATAGCTAGGTAAGCAGGTGAAAGTGACCGTTTCAGTTGCTTATGGAAAACCAATTAGCACTTATCTATGTCTTTTTGATGTCACGATTCGACTGAACCAATTGTTGCTGTTATTGTTTCAAGGGATTAGTTGCCAAACGAATGCAGTTTTAGAGTTAACTTGTGCTATTGAAAAAATTAATTAGATCACTATTTTTGCTTTCCGTAATAATTAGCCTTATATTATTAGAGAAAGCTTCACCGAAAGTAAAAAATCTGGCTCAAGTAAAGGCGCAAACTCAGTGCTCAAGATATTTTCATTGCATCTAAAACTATGTGCGTTGAACGGAATACCTCTAGTTTAGAGACGTGGTTTTTTACTGGCAATAACCCTTATCTGGCTAGAAGCTCAAAAGTGACAAATTTTGTTGATGTTATACGAAGACTATATACAAAGAGAAAACACAATTTAAATTTGTAAATTTAAAATAAAAACATTAATAATTTTCACTACTTTCCAATTCGAAATGGCTCCAAAGAGGTTTCTTATTAAATTCACTACTAAAGTAGTAAGAACATAAAAATTGTACTAACAACATTTTTTCTACACATTAATTTAACATTTGGCGCTTTTTAATACACCCGTAATAATGTTATCGGATTGAAAATAAAATACAACAAATATAGATAATCATTGGTAAATTAAAGACATAATGAAACTATATTAATATTCTCTACAAATTTAAATAGTTGTTTATAAAAATATAGGAACTACATAGTAAATTTATAAATAGAGATTAATGAATTAACATTAAGGTCAGGTAAAGCTGTTGACATTACTTAACAAACTCAAATTGTTGTTGGTTTTAAAAATATATTCATTCTATAATAAATTTTTACGAAGCCAATTAAGGAATTTAGAGAGTAATCAAACAAAAGAAAAAACAATTTTATTTTTAAAATTAAAAATGAAATATTTTTAAACCAATATAAATCGAAAAAAATTTTTTACTTAAGTATATACAAAATAAATATTTCACCTACATACATATGTTGAAGTTTTACAATATTGATACATACGAATACTGCAAGTTGATTTTGTCTTTAAAGGTCGATTTTTACAGATCATTTTGTTTATCTGTTCCTGAGTTTGATGCACTCAAAGAAGAGTTTTAAACATTGTCTAAGTGTTTAATCATGAAAGCATCATAGACTCTGACACTGTTTCATCGATACGAAACTAAAAAATTGATAGAATTAATTATTTCTATTCAATTTTTTTAAATTAGTATCTTAGATTACCTTTCCCTTCTTCCATGCAAAAAATTTTTTCTTGAATAGTGCACGTAAACAAATACTAGATATTGGTCTCTTATATCTCCTTTTGATAAAAATTTTAAACTTTCATAATATGTAATATCATTGCCTGCAGTCAACAAATTTAGAAATTTTTTCAAGATACATAATACCAAAGAATATATAAATTAATAAGAAGTCTTATCTCATATAAATTTTTTAAGAAACATTTTTGTACTTTGCGCCTGATATGAGGACCCACTCGTAAAGGAAGGGAAACGGGGTGAAGAAAACAGCAAGACAAAATTCTAATCTTTATTTATTTCTATGAAATAATTATATTTTACAGTATACACTGATATGAATATGCATATAATATTATATATATAATTTTCTGCATTCATCTGGATGTTTGTAAGTTCGACGGAATACTCCAACACATATACAAATTGAAATATATATACAAATGGTAACATCATGTAATTGTCATAACACATAATATCTGTTTTTTATTGCTTATATATGCCATATGTCATCCGTCATTGGTCATCTGTCATTTGTCATCTGTCATCTGTCATCTGTCATGTGTCATCTGTCATCTGCCATCTGTCATCTGTCATCTGTCATCTGTCATCTGTCATCTGTCATCTGTCATCTGTCATCTGTCATCTGTCATCTGTCATTTGTTATCTGTGTCATTTGCCCATCATTTCATAATGATTGTCATGTCATTCAAGCGTTAAATTTAGATGGCGCCATAGAACCTTTTACTTATATTACGTTTTAATTAATTTCATTTTACAATTTGAATTTTACAGTAAAACGTTGCTATGATTGTAAAAATATAAAATTATTGTAAGTTTATATTATATAGTTAGATTTTGTTTTCATTAAAAATATTATTTGAATTTAGTATTTCTATATTAATTTTAATTAAAATCATCTTTTTGAATAAATTTTATTATAATTAATTGAATACAATAGAATGCCTAAGAATATTGATTATTTAGATTTATTGAGGTCTTAGGATAATATATGTTTAAATTTCCAATGATGGCAAATAAGATGTCGTTAAAATGATCGAGTAAATAACCCTTAGAGAATTGAAAATTTTGCACCTTACTACAAATATTCTGTAAACTTGAAATGAAAACTCTAATGAAGGAAGAAATGCGAGAATTTATTTTCCTTCCGTCATTTATGGCGGGTTACAAAACTAGTAGTTACATAATATTATCTAAATAATAATAATATTTCACATATTAATATAAAAATATATATTGATTTGATAGTATGCAATTAAACATACAATAAGAGAGTCCCTGACAGAATCACAGAATCTAGAAAAAATTATAAAATAATAGTAATATAAGAATAAATTTTATTTATTATTATTAGCATTACAAATCATGAAGTGTCTTCGAAATACCGTTTTCGGTTGAAAATCATATTTCTATTTGAATTTTGGTATTTTTGTTCTTTGAAGAAATAAAACAGTCAACAATTTATTTTTGATACATAGATTGTTTGTTTTTTCTTTTTGTTTGGAAGTAGATATATACATATATATATATATATATATATATATATATATATATATATATATATATATATATTTATATACATAGTTACTTAGACGATGATTGATAAATAAAAACAGACAAAATCATAAAAATATAACTAAATACTTTAAATTTGTATACATTGTATATATTCCACATATGTACATAACTACATACATTGACTGACATACAGATAAAAAAAAAAGAAAAACAAAACCAAAATAAAAATAAAATAAAATTCCTTTCATTTTCTTACCCGCCCGTAGGCACCTAAGTCGAAAAAATTTAAAAAATATCCAGATGAGACCTCTAATGTTTATATACTCGTTGATAATACATAACTTTTAATGTTAAATACAGATTTTCTATGTTCCAATCTAATTATTTGCATGAAAGAAGGAAAAGGTAATCTGAGAGAGTAATTTAACTAGTAACTAATGAAGTCCATATCAAAAAGTCTTTCGCGACCCAACCGTTAGAGGTCATTAATCATTGACGAATTATTTTCTGTCATTATAACATATTTTTAATTATTTTTAAAGTTTTTAAAATTTTTAATTTTAATACTATATTGTTGCTATTCAAATTAAATACTTTAAAATTTACCTTTATTTTATTTACTATTTATTATTGGTTATATCTTTTACTATTTATTATTAATGAATTTATTTAAATTTATTTATTTCTCACTAATCAAAATTATTTATTCTTCAGCCTCACTAGTAACTTATTTAAAGATACTGCATTATTCTAACTAATTTATTATATTAACACCGTACACGAAGAGACAATAAAACAAATTGTGATTTTAATTCAATGATGTTAATTTAACATGTATAAATTATTATTTTAAATTCAACATTTTTTAATTTAATTTAAGTGTACTACAACTACTATTTAATATGATTTTACATTGGTCAATATTGATCTTACGTTTGATTTGATGTATGAAATTACAACGTCTGTCAATAATCTTAAATTTTTTTTGTTAAGTTCCTTTTTTTTTCTTTATTTTGTTATATATAATACATTTTGATTTACCAATAATTCATATTGTATATTAAATATTCAAATACGAAATAGATAACTAACTTTAGTTTTACTGATCATAGCTTATATTGAACCTGTCTGATCTTAGAGTTTTTTTTTTTAATATAATTCAATTTATTTTAAATAAGCTAAAGAGATTTTATTAAGAAGACAAAAAGGAAAATTATATGAAATTAATATAAAAATAAACAATATGCATACAAAAATGAAAAAAAAAACAAATTTGTAAATCAATTTATAATTGGCAACTTAAATAGTTTCTAATGTTTTTTTTTATTTTTTAATTATTCCATTATAACAATTTAATTTTTTTAGACCTTCTCACACAATTACAACAACAATATTGTTTCCATACAATTCTAGTCATAATCATAATCATTACAATTACATTATTATAATCATCACATAGTTTATTATTCCCTATTGATTTTGGTTTTGATTTATTGACTTCTGATTTAATATATTATATATTTTTATTTCATTTTTGAAAATTCTAATTGAATCAATTTATTTAAATTTTGTCGGAAGTTCATGATATAACTCCAAGCATTTAAACAAACAATTTTTCTTTTGTTGGTTTGTTCTAAATAATGATAAATAAAAATTAGAATAATTTCTAGTATTATGACTGTGTATGTTTATCATTCTATTTAGAATAAATTTATGCTTAATGCTATTTTTTATAATCCTAAATGCCGTGAAGTTTAGTTCACGTATGAAAATATTGTGGAAAATATTTTTCTGAATATATAACATATCTGTAGAAAATGTATTTGGATAAAAGTAAATTATTTTGATAGCTTTCTTATGTAAGATATCTAATTGAAGTAATATTTACTGATTTTCTCTACTCCATATTGGGTTTAGATAAGTTATGTGCTATAATAATAAAGGAATAATATATGATCTAGGAAAAACGTTTCTGGAAATAAATTTACGAAGTCGACGAAGAATAAAAAGGTATGGCGAAATTTTGGGGATAAAATGTTGCAAATGATCTATCCATTTGACCTTCCTATCAATTATCAATCCTTAATAACATAGATTTTCAACAGTGTATAAGGTTGTAGAATTATGTGAAAAATTGAATTTTCGTTTCTATATAAGCTTAATGTTAAATTTGCTATTAAAATGTTAAATTGGCATTTAATTTGTATAGTTTTAAAGAGGTTCTTTGTATATATGTATTTCAAAAAAGTATATGTATATGCTACTTACACTGTTAATTTTACTAAGTTTTATTCACTTAGAATTTTATATGGTTCATTGTTAATTTTACAATGTGGGTTTTCTCTCAGTATATATTCTGCTTCTCAAATCATCCTGTGCAAATTAATTATTTCGAAAATTTTTTAATAAATTTGTTGTAATCCTTATTTGAATTATATATTTAAAATTTGTGTCTTTCTTCAAGAAACTTAAATACAATGTAAATCCCATTAATATTTCATAGATACTAATAACCTGAAATAATTTTATTTTCCATCACTACATTCTACTCTTTTTCTACTTAATTCCTAGCAAAATTTATTTATTGTTTATCATTGTTCTTATAATTCTATAAAAATATTGATATTAAAGGATATATTATGATAATGGACTAAATATTTGTTTAAGGATTATGTTCAGTTATATAAAATATAAGAGACGTACGTTTTAAATTATATTTATTCAATACTTTATAAGCAAACTTATAAAAACTATATATATTTATTTATTTTTTAGAATTCATACATAATCTTAAATATTTATACAGTTACGTAACTGGTAACATTATAACTATTAGTTTCTACAGTTAAATAAAATATTTTTTCGAGTTAGCTGAAATTTTTTTAACAAAATGTTTTTCTATTTTGGCAAATATCACTTTATTACATAATAAATTTTCTTGGAATAGCCTGTCATATGTTAAGCGAAATTGAATTGAACGAAAAATTCTATCATAGTAGATAACTATACGAAGAAACTTTTGGTGATCTATAATGATATAGGTTGATAATGAAGATATCTACCTCCCATATACTGTATATTACATAACTATTAGATGTATAATACAAAATTAAAAATTATATATGTACCTACATTATATTATTTATTTTTGAAATCTAAGGCCCAAACAAAACTTTAATATGCAGCTACATTTCTGTCGAAAGCATCAACTCGAAATTAACTCAATGTAAGACTATTAAAATCTAATGTCATGACCCCAACAAACAATTTTCAATTTTTACCCAAACATGCGATCGCTCGCATTCACTCAGTCGCAACATATGTCGTCCAAGAAATATCGCTACATGGGTCCGGATTGACGCATTATGATTGCAAGAGTAGCTTTGAGTCAACTACAACTAGTATCGTACTATTTGAAGGGATTATATGGACACATGAGTTAGCAATGCGATGTACTAATGCGGTGGACAAGAGTCCAGCAAATAGCGTTTAATGCGTTTGAATTGGTGCTCTATATAGCTTCTAATTAGTTAAAGTAATAATAATGTATTTCTTTACATATGTTTTTTTTTCATTTTCAAATTTAGTTTAACAAAAAATATTGAATTAAATTAAATTTATATTTGCTTCTAACTTGAACTTGGCAGCGACCTACCCTTGATAATAATTTGGAAACGAGGATACTATCTATAAAAATACTAAATTTTCTTATTTAGACGCATGTAAAAGATCGCGGCACTCGCTCTTGACCTCATAATACCTGAAAAATGGACTCTACATAAAAAAATCCATATCCAGCACATTTACTATTCAAATCTTGCTTTTTTTTTGGTATATTTAGTGTTTCTTTAGATTACTCAAAATGGTGATCCGCCCAATTCAACTCCGATTCAAAAAATCATAATTGTAATTTACATAAAAATATATAGTTTATTAAGGATAATTCAATAATTATCAGATAAAGCTGACATATTAAGGGGCATTCCCGCCCATATTTGACCATTATTTTACAGCCATCCCCGGTAGACGAAACTTTATGATATCCCATCAGAAGCTGCTAGTACAGATACAATATCTAATAACGATCTCATTATTGTTGTACTGTAATCTAATATTGATGTTTTAGCTGTATTTCAGATTTATCTGCAGTTTTTTTCATTTATTGCGGTAATTAAATTTTTAAATTTTGAATGTTTAGCCATTGATGATGTAGAATGGTTTGTATATAACAAAATAGTGTTGTATTTAATACATTTCACTTTTCCTTGTTTTGAATTGCTAGTTGTTAGTTTCACGGAAAAATAATTTAAAATTTTAGATTTTTTAATTGCCATACCTAAGTCCATACTAATGACAAAAAAGTTCAAAGAACAAAACCTAGCTACCTACTAAGTTGTATTTTTTTTTTCATATTTTATCATTTGTCCACTTCTCACTTTTAGTTACCAAAATTTCTAACGAAAGGAACAATTAATTGTATTTTTTGTTAAAACCAAGACTATTTATTTTAATAGTGAATTTCGGGGAATTGGGATTCGGCGAATTTCAATACATTGCGATTCCGAATAGCTGGGGAAAGATTCGATTTCTTTATATTTAGAGCAATATTATAATAGTTCATTACAGTAGAATCAGCATACATGAAAATTGTGTCAAGTAATATATATTATTACAGTGATTTACAATACTATAATTTTGCTGGATCATCTCACTTTTGTACTTAAGCTTCATTGGTATTTTACCATCCAAATATTTCCAGTCACATTCAATATGCATATTTTAATTGTACATATCTCTTAATCATGTAATAGTAAATAATCTGATGAAACAATTTTGTATAGATAAAATTTTAAAATAATTTTTTACCCTAATAATTTTTTTTGTTTTACAGTGTTTCGAATGGGACTGAAAGGTGAAAAGGGTGAACGTGGCGTTAAAGGTCCACCCGGTGATAACATACGAGGACCACCAGGTCCACCTGGTCCCCCTGGACCAAAAGGAGATGCTGGTCCTTATCCACCATACGTCGACGTAGGTGGATCAAATAATGGGGTAAGTACTTAAAATTTTTGTCGCATTGAAAGTAAATAATTTTTAAAACTATATTTTGTTCAATACAAAGACAATTTTTATTGCTTAAGCTTAGCTGCATTAGGTATAAATGTAACTTCTAATGTTTTTCATTATCATAAAAAGAAAGTAACGTTAATTGTAGATGGACTAGATGTTCAGTCAGTTATATTTTCAACTGAATTCATCTTTTGGAAGAGTTATTTTCGAAATATTAAAATTTTTTAATTATTTTCCCATTAAATAATGTAAACGCTCATATTGGTCATCTGGTGTCAAAGATGACTTGCCATAATATTATATTCAATCAAAACATAATAATTATCAACATTGTTTTTGATAATCAGATTTGTTTTTAGTGATATATTTATATTATGGAATAAAAGTCGAGTTTCCTTTCACTAATAATTTTTTTTTTTTTTTGTTTTATAATTATTATTTATTAAATTTAAACTAGTCAATAATTAATTGCGTAATAACCCTTATGCTAGTATTTATGATCTTAATTCTACCTGAACCTGATTTTAATTTTGAAGTAATCTAAATAATGGTGAGAGTCAACTACCTACATCATTATGAAGTCTATTGTTATCGTGTTCTCCAGATATCGTCAAACTTTCATACATATCTAATTTATTAATTTTATTGACCTCTTTTATTAATTTTAAACTATTCTGTTTATATGATGTTCTTCTTCAACTATATGCTGCGCTACCGCTGACCTAAAATTCGTATAGTGTCTTTTCCGCGCCAATTCTGACTGTAATTAACCTCTTGAATTGTCCTATGTAAATTTTTGTGCAATCTTGGCATGATATTTTGTATATACCACTTACTTTTTCTATGTTCTTCTTATCTATAGCAGATCCTAACAGATTACATAATTTGAGGTTTCTGCTAGTAGTGATTACATTTAAGTTTTATTTTTTAAATATATTGCTCAATTTTTTAGTGCATGCGGAATGTTCGCTAATTCGTTTTGGCTTCTCCATACTCTTGTTTTGTTCGAACAAAGTTGAGAGCCTTTCCAGTTCACTTCTATTGATCTTCTTTATTATTTTCTCTATATTTTTTTTTGGAAAATCTTCTGCTGAAAATGCTGTGTTCGCAATATATAACTTTTTCTTTTTGAAGTTTTCTTCTGATAAAAGTGTGGTCAGTAGTCTTTTAATCATTGTATGATATGCTGCCATCTTTTGTCCATGGGGGTGGTTTGAATCGGAAGTGATGACCACAAAACCACAAAAGGCACAGCTATGGGAAATCTTTAAATTTTCATGAATTTTATAGAAGAAAGGATAGCAGAAGAAAGAATTATGCCCAGGATCTGGATGCAATATGTAGATGATATTATCGCAGTAGCGGAAAAAACCAAAATGGAAAGTTTACTTGTTAAACTCAATAACATCCATAACAACATAACTTTCACAATGTAAAATGAAAAAAAATGGTGAAATCCTATTCCTAGATATCAAATTAATTAGAAGGGAATGAACAATAAATTTTTAAATCTATAGAAAAATTATGACAACTAAGAGTACCATCACTTCCGATTCAAACCTCCAAAATTACAATAATTTATAACAATTGAATCCTTTATGGCTTATTCAAATCTTACAATCAAAAAGTTGGAAAATCTAGTTCAATGACATTTCAAATTTGCTCGCTAATTACAAAATTCTGCCTTACATGTCTGTCAGCAACTTTTTTTTTAACCTGCTCATTACAGGAATATTTGGTAAACCTCTGCCCAAAGAGTAAGGGTGTTGGACCAGTTTGATTTCATATCTATTTTTTAATATTTCAAGTTCTATTGTTAAAATTTGGTATGTAAATTAATATTTCTAAGAAACTAAAGGACCTCCATTATGATACGTACAATTTTTAATTAATTTTTAATATTAAAAACAGTTCTCTATTACTGCACTCATACCACCAGATAGACTTCAGAATGACTGGGGTGGCATTGTGTAATTTGAAACGTTGTTTTGTTTCGACTATTTTCAAAAAGTGGCATTGCATAATTTTGTTTCGACCATTTTTATTTTGTTTCAATCTTTTCAAAATTGGTACGACATATTTTGGTATTGCGTAAGGTTCAAACGCTACTTTTTTTACATTTGATACGACCAAATTTTGGCGATTAAAAAATAGTTGACGCTTTTAGGCAAATTTTTAAAAAAAAATAATAAATTAATACATGATTTTTATTGGAATATTTATTTTAGAAACGCACAGAAATAAAAATTCCAATAAAATGAAAAATTAAGCAAATTTATAATGATTTTATGTAAAGAAAAAAAAATTTCAGAATAAAAAAAAAAAGATGTTGGTATTATTATTAGCTTTTTTTACTTGTATCTAGTTGCAATTTCTTTTAGCTCCATTTTTTTATTTCAATATTATTTTCTAGCAGCAGTTGTTGAAATTTTAACGAAACAAATCAAAAATGGAATTATGTAAAGTGTTTCAATGTTTTTTCGCGCGTTTCAAAATAAATTAACATTTCAAATTACGTAATGTCATCCAAATTTTGTTTCGACTGAAATGTTTGAAACAAAGTTACATAATGCCACCCCTGGGCTTTGTATAACAGCAATTTGTATGTCAAAACTTGTGCAGAATTAGTACAAAGATAAATACTTTATTGCTTTTGCGGTGATGTGCTTCTTCCAAGCTAGATTTTCATCTATGTGTATATGCCCAACAGGTATTCCCAGGTATAAATCCATTCCTTCTGATGGCAGAAAAATAGTACGATTTTAATTAAAAAAATGTAATAAATAAAACAAGCATTATTTTTAATATTTAGAATTGCCACCTCCAGCGCCACATTTTTTATTGAATTTGTTTTCTTTTTTTTTGAGGATTTAATAATTCGGGTTTTTGAATGCGGGGATCTAAAAGCGCTTATGTAAATTTATCTTCTAAGAAGATAACAATGAATGCTAAAATATGTTCCGACCGTTACTGGTATTTTTAATTCATAATAATTTTGTTTATTAATTAATTTATAATACATAAATGTATTTTAATAAGTCTTAGGTTATAGCTTTCATCATTTAAGAAATTTTCAATTAAAAATTTTATTAAAAAAAATTTAATCTTAAATAAAATTTCTACATCTGAAATTTTTAACACTAAAATTGCAAATTCATAATATTTAATTTTAATTATAATTAAGTGGTTATTATTAAAAAAAATAGTTTAATAAAATAGTTTAAGCTTCGATATTTTAACAGATAATATATTTTTAATGGTAACCACTAATTATGTATATATATACATATGTACAGTTATTTAATTTACAAATCCACCACTCAAAAAATGTTTTACACGTTTCTCAAACTTTAACATTTTATCCAGCCACTTCAATCCAAAAAATAATATTTATTATATAATATTATAATTTGTTATTACCTTAAGGTTATTTAAAGGATACATAATATACATATACAATAATTATTTATAAATATATGTATACGAAGTTATTTAAGTATTGTAATTGAAAACCACTATACTAGGTATTTAACATAAAATTTCCGTTGCATAATTATTATCATAGAATTTCTGTAGAATACAACATAATAACCTGGGAGATTTTTTTTTTTTAGTTTATCTTAAAATATAGAATATCAAAATGTCGTGGTTTTCCTCAGAATCATTATTAAAAAACGAAAATGGCAAAAAAAAAGAAATAAATAAATTAACGAAAAATTCTTTATATATTTTTTTATTCCAGCATAGCTAAATGTTATTAGAAAATTTTAATTGGAATTTTCCTTTTAAGTGGTTAATTTTAGTAATAGTATAAAAGAGTATAGTGTAGCGTGTTTTGTGGTAGTGTAAGTAGGAAGTTAGGTTATAAAAGCAATTAACTGTGTGCCTATGAGCCTAATTAATTGAATGAAAAAATACCAGGTATATATGTATACACTGAAAATGTAATAAAATAGCATAAATTCCTTTGATTATTAAGAAAAAGCAATAAAATTTTCAGTGTTGCTGGAAATATTGAAATTTATTTCAAGACAAAAATATACTTTAGGATTATTAACCAGGGTCGTTCACATTTCAGGATTAGTAAAAATGTATAGTACAACAAATTTAGAAATTATGTTCAGTGCCACTTATGGTATGACGTACTCGTTCTTCTTCAAAAACAATCGAACTTCAGGTTCACGTGACCGAGATGTAATGTTGGTTTTTTTTTATGCTCTTTGGTGGTAACTTATGTAGAATCACCTTTTCGTTCTTAATTAAGTACGGTACTGCAAGTTTATATCACAATAGCTATAATATTTCGAGCATTTATTTATCACCGTTCTGGAATATCAACTTATTAAATGTGGAAAACTAATACTATTGTCTCGAACTAAGCTTTCTAGAATAGAACAACTTAATTTTATTTAAGTTGTTACCAGATTATATACTCTCAATTATTTTTTGTCATTTATTTTATCGCAATGACAAAGGCTACGTTGGACCTGGTCGAAAAACCCATAAATTATTTTTTTATGCTTCATGGGGAATCGGACCTGAGACCTTTTGATTGGCGCTAGGCGTTCTACTTACTGCACCCACCCAGCGTGTATTACATAGATACAACTATTTCTGATTATTTCTCCAAATGCATCTTTATCCTGCCCCGCTCAGATCTACTTACTAATTTTAATTTTTCACGCTTAAAATAAAATATTTTGTAGCCACGAAATTTGTGTTCTACCAATACATTGAGCCTTATTCTGAGAAGCGAAGCCTTTTTTCGTTACGTACCGGTAGAGCATCATATTGCATCACATTTGGTATTTTGAGAAGCGAATGATACGATATTTTGCAAAAATGGCAGCATTGCTAATTAAAACTGTCAAATTAATTTTTTTTTATGTTTTGACATTTTTTGTTTTAATTTTTTGTTTGGAAAGTGAAATTAAGTGTAGTTACATTAAAATTTTATAGCTATTAAAAAATGTTTTTTCTTTATATTACGAAACAAAATATAAAAAAAAAATTGTGTTCAATTATATTTGTTTTTTTGAATTCATTAAGTATTTTAGACTCTCGAAAGAAGCCTTTGCAATGATTATAAATAAATTAGGCAATAATTTAAGTTCTGCAATTGGTCCACATTCAGTAAAACTCATTATAAAATTCGTAGGAACATTGCGCTTGAGGAACGAGTTTTTGATAGGTTCAGCAACATCAACTATTTCTAAAATATTAGCCGAATTGTGGGGAAAATATATAAAATTTTTTGAAACCGAAGAAGAAAAATTATCCATCAAATTGAGATTTTATAATAAATTTGGATTCCCAGAAATTATTGTATGTTGATGGAACACGTGTAAAAATCATTGCACCAACAAACATTCAAACTGCCTCCTATTTGTAACTTTTCCATAATTACAAATGTAAAATAATATTTAATAATTATTTTTAAATATAAATATATATATCAATAAAATTAATTTACTTGAATTTTACGTTAATTATATATTTACTTTTTCTCATTCGCCATCTTTCACTATCTTTTTCTATAATGATATATTTATCGTTTTTTCTGACAGCGAGCAAAAAAAAAACATTCTCGTAATACCCCGAAAATCGAAACGTTGCGATAAAAACCGATCAGTATCGCTATTTTGCTTTGCAGAATACCAAAAATAAAATTTATCATATTTTTCATTACGTACCGAAAAATTCGCTTCTCAGAATAAGGCCCATTGTCTATCTTAAATTTGCAGTACTATTTAATTAACATATTTTGTAATATTCGTATTCTGAAAACATCGACTTTTCCTTCTTAATACGTTATTTTTATTATTTTGTTTATTTAAATGGCTGTAGAATTCACATTTCAAATTCCTCAGTTATCTCCAAGTTTCCATGATTTAAGTTTTCATACCATACAACTACATTGACCAAATTCTTTGGCCATAATCTATTGGTATTTAAAAAATCAATTAATCCATGAAATATTGTTAATATTTTTCTAGTTACATCAGTCTTTGTTGTAGGACCAGTAAATGGTAGTTAATGACAGAATTAATTTATAATTTGTAAAATAATTCTGTAAAGTTTTCAAGATCTAGACATTGGATCAATGAGATTTTAAAAATATAAAATATGTACCTTTATTAAAAAGTTTGTTTTTATCACTCTTGTGAGATCGCTTTTTATTATGTTATTTGATAATTTATATTATACTAGCAAAGTTACCCGACGTTGTCCAGGTCCACCACAAAATTTATAGAATTTACTTCAATGAACCTTGATTTATAAGTCGAATTGAAAAAAATTGTTTTACCAAAAATATTCTAATATTTTTGTTCACTGCGATAACCAAATCAATAATACTACAATTTAAACTATACTTATATTAAAATTATTTCTTTGTAAATAATATTTGGGGTTTTTTCTGATGGAGTATAAACAAGCACGTTCCTTGCAATATCGATTTGTATACATGGACCCGCCGGAATAATTTGCAGTATTTTCTGATTAATAAAACGAATTGTCACATTTTTTGTAGCGAATTAACCTAGCCATTTCACATAATCATGTCAAATTCTTATATGGATTCCTAAAATTCAGAATTACTTTTTCAGTTAATTCTTCATTACTTTGGATCGTTGCTATTTCAATTTTGACATTTAAGTCTTCTGAAATTTGACCTTCACCAAGCTGTGTTAAATTCATTAATTTATTACAAATGTTATTCAAACGGAATGGGTAACAGTCCTATTTCTTTATTTGCGAAAGAATATCTAAGTGTAAATTTCCATGGCTGATGTAACGCAATCGGTTTTTGAAATATTCCTGAAACGTGCTAGGCATTGTATGGCATCTACCAAAACCTGCCATTTGATGGCTTTGTAGAGTACCGCGTACGGCTCTTTTTTTGACCATTAATAATTGTGCAAAGTTTCAGAACTCCTTCTTTAAAACTGTGGGCGTGTATAGCAAACAAACAAACATAAAAACAAGCTGTCTAAGCTTTTCTAAGTATAGATTGTATGGTTCTTAATACTTGCAACTTATCGCAGTATCATATGTCCTAGATAAGTAAGCAAAATATGCAAAATAACTGGTCACGATAGTGTTAGTTTTCAGGCTCTGTTAAGTTTTGAATTGAATTGAAAGACAGCATTAATTTCATTAAATTCTTCGTATTATATTGTTTAAGTTTAAGTTAAGTTGTTAAGTTACCATTATATTTTGTCCGTAAATTGAAAAAAGAACGGTATCAGAACCATTTCGTAATCGATCTTCATTATTATTCTTTTTAATGATAAATATTTAAAAAGAGATGTAGCAAAACTAAACATTTTTTCAAAATTTTATAATTTTCAATTAGAAATTTCAATTTAAAGTTTTACAATACAACATTAAACAATACAAGTTTACCTAACTTAACACTTCAAAATTTAATTACCAGTCAGTCTTACTGATAATTATACCTAAATAAATTCCAGTGAAAAAACTGATGCCTCACACTGATGGTACTTAATAATGAAATTCTGGACTATGAATACAACATGGTGAATAAAAAATTCAAAATTCCAAAAAATTCAAAAATAATAAAACAAATTAATCAGATTTTCTTTTGCCACAAAATACCAACCTGTAATAAAAAATTATAATGAATTCAAGAATAATATATTTTAATTATATACTATTATTAATAAGAGTTCTTTAGCGGCCATAGAATTATACCTTAGAAGGAAAAAACGAGTTTCAAGAAAACTGAAAATTAAAATGAAATGGGGAAATTCAGAAGAGGTATTCTGGAAAGTGTTGAATAATTTCAAATTTGTGTTAACCACAACAACACCTCTTTCAATTCCACAAATAATAGCTGTGAGTAGGTATTTTTTAAATTGACCGCCATTACCATCACTACAACTACCCCTCTCATAACTATTTATGTAGTAAGATTTTTTTTTTTGTTTGTTTTTATTTTTTGAATTTATATGTAACGGAATATCCGGCAATATTCTTAAATTGAAATTAATGTACTAAATTAAAGACTGAAATATATAATATAATTATTGTTATGAAAATCGTAGTTTTGATTCTAAAAATAGTATCGAAAATAAAAATTTCGAAAACAAAAATATAACTAGGTATTAGATATTCAACAATTCAAGTAGCTTACTACGTAGTGAGTTCTTGTGAGTTCAAATTTAGCATAAAGGCCGGTTTTCATGATAAATTTTTAGCTGATAAATTGGAGTTTAGAAAGAGAAGAGTATAGTATACCGTTAATGTGTATAAGGGAATAAAATTATATTATTTTTATAGTAACTTTTTAGATGGTTTGAAATCTAAAATCTATATACATAACCCTAAAATATTCAAAATGTAAACAAAATAAAGGTTATTTAATTTAAGCAATCTTCCTTAGAATTGTTTAAAATTTCGCGAAAGTATAATAAACAAAGTAAATAAAGTGAAAAAAAGTGAAATGTGTCTATCAAAATCAAAAGGTACTCTTTGTCATCTGAAACTGTTTTGAGATATATGCAAAAAACTTGTTATTTCTGTATTTTAAGTTCAAATTAATTTTGAAATATTACGTTTTATAAAAAATGGCTTTTAGATCAAGAAACACTTTACGTTTTAAAACTAGTACCAGAAATAAGGAAGTAAACTTCAATTCAAATTTGGAAAAGAGCCATTTTGAAACTAAATTCTGGAAAAGAGCTATTTTGAAAATAAATTTATGGAAAAGATCACCTTTTGCAAAAAAAATTTACGATACATATTTTGATTATAGAAAAATTGAATTATCACAAACAACATTTTTATTCATAAAACAAAAACTAAATATAAAAAAATATAAAAAATAACCAAAAAGCATAATATTTTTAAAAGCTAAAAAGTTAAACATAAATAAAAAAAAATTCAAAATTCAAAAATGAAAAGAATTCAGTAAACTTTTTTCTTCAAAACAAAAAAATAACAAAAAATTTAAATATGAAAATCTAAGTCATCAAAGTCACAACATGTATCACAAATTAATTCTTCTTCTACAGGTGTGTCGGTTTCTAATTCAGTGGAAGGTTTGTCAATTACATGTTTGTAGAATTCAAAGCCTTCCAAAGTGCGCCAATCTTCTCCATAATGCTTTTGTAAAAGTTTATCCACGTCTTTGCGTTTGGCGTTCTTAATAATTGGTTTATCAGTAATTAATTCTGGTGTACAATTACTGTTCAATCTTTTCCCTTTTTTTAAGACTGATCGAAAAACTCCCAAGTCAGCTTTATATGTTGTTTCCCCTTTAATTACGAAGGAGTTTGATTTTGTACGCTTGATTTCAAATCTTTTAGTTTTGTTAAATTTAAAGTGCCAATCTTTGGTTGGTTTTAAATATTCAATGGCTAGGTTTCTCCAATCTTTTACAGGACATTGTTCAGTACCTAAATTCAAAATTACACCACGGTCTTTGTATAAATCAATATAATCTTTAGGCTGCAAAATCACTTCTTTTTGACGAGCAATTTTTTCTAACTGAGCAAATACTCTATCTGGAGGAATATATGAGTGTCCTGGCACTGGGAAAATCAACTCAATTTTTTTTACTGTTCTTGGAGCAATATTGCAAAGCCAAAACGAACACATTAAAATCACTGTACAGTTCTTATTTTGACCTCCACATCCATCGCACATAAACCTAATTTTGTTTATTTTATCATTGAAAGATGTACTGCAGAGTCGATCATACAAAGCAGATGAAATTTCATTAGACCCTTTTGGACTAATGTCTTCGGTCCAAATATAAAAATACGTATTTTCTTTGGTTAACTGTGATTTTGAAGAGCCATTAACAATACCCAAATTATATAAATTAAACTGGCGACTGTAATAGGCAGCCTGGTCCGGTATCTTTGGTAAGATCATATTTTTTTGGCAATCAAATGAAAACATGGTCATACTTTCACTTTCTTCCTTCGCTAAATCAAAAAATGCTTTTGAACGGAGCTTGTGAACTCTCGATTGTATCATAAGTTCATTTTTTTTAGCAACATCTTTTTCAATCTGTAATCTTTGATTAAATAAAATACAAGTTGAGCACTTATCTGTTGATGGCATTTTAAATCCAATATTGAAGTGCCGATTAAATATATTTCGAAAAAAGCTGTTTTTGACTTGGAGATCAGAAGGATGGTTCTCAGTATAAAATTTGTACATTTTGTTGACAGACAAATCTCCAGACAAGTATTGTCTAACAGCTATTTTTGCTCGACAATAATGTATTTCAATTGGTTTATAACGTTTAATGCAATTAATAACTGCTTCCCGCTTTGAAGCATAGACTGAAGTCTTTCTGTCGCCTCCACGGTTCTCTCGAGGCAAAAGTCCAGTTTTAAAATGATTTAAACAAACTCTGCTAATACGTTTTCCTGATATCATTAAAGTTTTTATAAAAGTGTCTTTACACACACGAATCTTCATACCTTTTAAATTTTGTATGAAATGTTGGCAACGATAAGATTTTGAAGTACCTCCTTTTCGCCTATCTGTTCGTTTTGGAGATTCAATACTGCTATATGCTATTATGAAACAATCTTGTTCCTGTTTTGATTTGGATTTATAAAATAGTTTGGAAAAATATATAATGTCTCTTCCTCTCAAAGATTTACATTTAAAAGTTTTTCCATTGTGTTTGCAAGTCGGAAATTTAGGTAGGTTTATAGCTTTTAATCTATGTTAATGAAATATAACATTGCAATAGTTATTAATTCATTATTCTATAGTAATTTAATACAAACCTTTCTAGTTTTTGCTTCTCTCTTTTCCACTGAATTTTATTGACCGATCTTTTTCTTGCTTTTTTGCCACTACCTGATAAATCCTCAATAACACCGATTGATTCCATTATTAAAACCGTCTTATATCTCCAAATATTTAAAGAACAATGAGTAGCACGTTCAAATTAATGTCAAAATTCCCGCCAAAAAGACACAATGGAAAAGATACCATTTGAAAATTACATTTTCTCCTCATATGTTTTTTAAGAGGAAAAGATCCGTTTTTGAAACTTATATTTTATTACGGAAAAAGTACATTTTGAAACTGACAAAAATTGAAAAAGAGCCCTTTTTGAAATTGACTACATATTTTACACGAGCAAAACTACTGCTAAAGGTACCATTTTGAGCTTGAATTAATATTTAGATGACGTAAAAGTACATGAAGAATAATGTGACATTTATAAGTTTTTTTTTTCATTTTATGGAAAAGAGTACCTTTTGATTTTGATAGACACAAATATGATATGATTTTCATCTGTGGAATTTTTATTTAGTTTTTTTAATTTTTTACATAAGTATTAATTAGAATTAAAATATTATTTTTTTATATTATACTAAATAATGAATTAAGAAACAAAATGTATACATACATTCATTCAGATAAAAAAAAATAAAGTTACAATTGTAATTAAAAGTAAATTTTTTAAATGTATTAAGTAGTTAGTTTATGCATAAGATAAATAGAATATGTATAATGTTAGTGTAAATATATTATACCTTAAAGCTAAAATATTATTTTTTATTTACACGCATTCAAATATTCAATGCAAAAAATTAATTTTTGTTATTGTTTTTACTCAAATTCAAAAATTGAAATATCGTTCCATATCCATAAAGTGTGTGAATTTTTTTTGTGTAATTACACATTACTTTATGTTAGGGTTAAAAATATCGGCGATAATTATAGGAAACATATCTTTGCGAAGATATATTTTTTTAAATATTCTCCGATATTTATGGCGATTCTCCGATATTTATGGCGACTCTCTCGATATTTCTCCCGATATTATTGTCATAAGCGGTGTACAAATAATCAAAAAATGTTTATTAATGCGATAAGATTTTTCTGACTGTGTGATTCACTGTCATGATTATTTTGTAGCCAGTAATTTCAGATATATGAATTTGGAATTTCATGTAATTGGTAAAGCTACGATAAAAAGATATTTATAAAGTTTTTGGCATAAAATAAAAAAATTAAAAAATAAATTGCTGTGATTTTTTGAAAAAATATGAAAGTGTATAATAATTTATGGCTATTGACTTTCAAAAAATAATAATAGGAAGTGGGAATTAAAGACAAAAAATTATAATATGGAGTGGGAATTAAAGATTACTCAATAGATTTTAGTAGTTTCTACATTCTTTTTCCACGCCACAATTAAAAAAAAATTTACTGTTTAGAGTTCACAATGACAGTTTATCGAAGATGATTGTCAAAACATGTCTAATATTTAATTTTAATATTAAAATTTTAAATTTCAAAAATAAAAACGTCCACACACACTGAAAATAAATAATTAAAAATATTTCCTAATTAAAAAATAAAATTTTTTGTTTTATTTTTTTTTTTAATTACTGTCTTAACAATAAAAACAACCATTTTTATACAAACAGTAAAATACTACTTAATTTTTTCTTTTTTAAATCAGAGCATAGATCTGACCTGACTAAAAAGGGCACGCTCTGAGCAGAGCATGTACAGAATAGATACGCTTTGAGTGCTCAGATTTAATAAAAAAAACACGATTTGAGTAAACTGTAATTTTTATTTTATTGTTGTTTCAAATTGTCAATAATCGAATATTTAAACTTCAAATTTTGTAATTTCAAAAGTTTTTATAAAATTTATAAACAAAAAGTTACAGTTTTTAACAGTAATTGGAGAAACTTTTAATTTTTTAGAAGATGGCATATCTAAAAGCAATGGGTATGTGCAAATAATGAAAAATCAGTATTATGCCACTTAATTGCCACTTTAGAATAAATACCGAGGTTTTCTCAAAAGTTTTCTTTATCAAATCTATTAAGAGGAGCGTTGATTTGTTACTCCATTTAAACACTAAAATTTAATAATCAAAAAATATAACCGAAGTGATTTAACAGATTCAACAGGAAATATTCAGTTTTTATCACTTTTCAATAAATGGTGGGACGTAGTTAATTTAAAAACTCCTTTCAAAGGTATTCATAAACGAATTGAATTTGCCGAGCCAATATATTCAGAAACGCCACAAAATATTTGTTTTTAATTAAATATTAATTATTTACCATTACAGCTTATATTGTTGTCCATTATTACTTAAATGGTAAAAATCACTTTGTTGATATTTATTTTAAAATGGTTTACTTTCAAAAATATTTTTTTTTTTAATTTTACTATAGTACAGTAGCGTCATCTATTTTATTTCAAAATAAAACTCTCTTTTTGACATTTAATATTAAAATGTCAGTTTACATCGAGCACATAGATATGAGAGCGCTCTGAACGCAGAAAAAAATATGGATTTCAAGCTCTGAAAACTCTGAGAAAAAAAAATACGAATTTTTTTTCACATTTCGTGCTCTGCTCTGAACCAAAAAACGAAAACACCTAATGACTGTCTCGTAAGACCACAGTGTTAGGGGTCACAATTCAAAACATTCTAAAATAACTCTGTAGTTAGAGATGCAAAAAACTGTTATTATCTGGTACTGGATAGTACTTTTAAGTAATAGTAAAAATCCACTGTCCCTAAAATACCAGTTACTACATTTTAGTATTCAATATTTTAATAAAAAGCATTTAACATATCAACAAAAGACTTAGTTCAGGCGTGATCAAACCACGGCCCGCGGGCCGCATTCCCGTTGCAGAATATTTATTCTCTGTAAAAAAATTTTTAAATACAGAATCTTTCAGAAAAAAAAATGTTACAAAAAATATATATTTCTCGTTCTGTTTGAAAAATAAAAAACAGTTATCTCTCTGAGAAAAAATCTTTATCCGTGTATACATTCCTCTTTTCATTCATCTGCAGAAAATATAAATGCATAATTCAAGAATATTACTATAGTAGGAGTGAAGAGAGAACTTCAGTTTCAAATTTAAATGATGAAATGTGGTTGTTGGATCTGTGTTTCTTAGTAGATATAACCGAAAAAATTAACCAGCTAAACAAGGAGTTACAGGGGCAAGATAACTCAATTATTGATGCTTGTAATCACATCAAAGTATTTCAAATCAAGCTAATTTTATTTGAGAACCAACTTAGAAATAGCAATCTTCACCATTTTCCGTCATTAAAAAAATTTAACAACAGTCAAACTCCTATTATTGTGAATTGTGTACGCTGATGAAATTGGGAAACTTTCTTGTTTAAGATATTTTTTTATCCATTTCAAGTGGACGTTTTCACCGTTCCAGAAACTTTACCGATGGAAATAATTAATTTGCACTGCAGCGATAAGTTGAAGGAGATTCATACAACGACATCAAAAATTGACTTTTGCAACATGTATATAACAGCGAAAAAACATCCTGACTTAAGATTATTTGCTCAAAAAATTTTAAGCGCCTTCGATTTTACATTTGTTTGCGAAGCTTTTTTTTTCAAAAATTAAATTTAATAAATTTAAATTTCGCGCTTCATTAACAGACGAAAATTATGAAAATCAATTAACATGTGCAACTACCAAAATTGATATAAATTTAAAAAAATTGAGTGATAGCAAGGAAAAAAAAATATGACATTAATAAATATTATATTTAAACTTAAGTATGTACTGAAATAATAAGAATAATTAATGATACAATAAAAATTGATTTTTTCATATAATATAAAGCCTGCACACAATTTTAGATCAGAAAGTTGGCCCGCAGAGAGATTTGGGTTGGCCAGGCCAAAATAAATAATGAATATTTGTTCCATTATTATTTAAATTAACCCCACCCAATCATGAAGGAGTAAAGTGTAGATTACATCAAAATTTCATGGATAGATATACTTTGTATGTTTGTGTGCATAACAAAAAACGAAATTCATTATACAATATTGTTCTTACTTTTATTCCTATTTTTTATATTGCTTAATATACAGAGAAATTTTATAAAATTATTCCTTGAAATTATAATAGTCACCGTTCTTTTTGTTCTTTATTATCAAGTTGCTCCTGTTATTTAGAAATAACAGTGATAAAACTGCTGTCCTGTATATATGGCACCATCTTTATATGGAAATCAACGCATGTGTACGTATGTTTGTATGTGTATGTGTGTGTTTTATAACGATTTCCAAAACACATACGTCTCCAATTCTTATTTGACTAAAATACAAAATTTAATAATTTAAATGTCTTTTTTTATAAAGATAGATGGGTCCAAATAAATTTTTGTCTTAAATTTTCACATTCTACTTCAATTTACGCTTTGTACCCCACTTAATTGGTTGAAATTTTTATCAATTTAATTTAAATAAAACCAAAATTTTACTTTAAATATTTAATATTTTCATTTAAGATTTTGTAATTCGAAAATTTGTTTTTGTGATACTCTCGAAAAATTTATAAAAATAAAGAATTTTTTTCAAAGTCAATTAAAAATAATGAAAAAGTACAGAAATATTTAAATGGTACTTAAGTGAAAATTAAATGGTGAGAAATTCATTTGTAACCGGATCGACCTTTATAATAAAAATATAAATAATGAACTGACAACCACTTTAGAGATGGTATACGTTCTTTTTTTTTGTTTTTGTTGATTCAATTTATTTATTGACTTACTTTAGAGTTATGTTAGTATATATACATAAACTTAGGTACATTATTTTTTAATTTAAAAATTGATATTTAATGTAATGTAATATAACGTAAACTTAATATTTGATTGTTTGTCAGCTGCTTAGTATCAATTTTAATTAGATTATAATATGAGCTTAGGTATTAACATATTCTAAATTGTTTAACCAATATGTATAAGTTTGCTGAATATTTTGAAACTAATTTGATTATACATGGGTTTTATTTTTCTATTTGTTAATAAATAAAGTGCGATTTGGTTTTTCTATGTCACATTTTATTGTAAAAATTATAGTGGAAACTATAATTTTATTTAGAAAATAATAAAACAAAGTCTTACTTGACATAGTATGAAGTCTTATTGACATAAAATGTTGCGTTTATTTATTTTAACTCACATATTATTGGATTCTATAAAATATTAAAACCTATAGGAGTTGGGAAACTTTTGAAAATAAAATTAGAAGCGGTCTAGCTAATTAAATACTCTTATACCTGTATATATACTAATGATGAGATGATAGTAGTGTTGGTGAACGAAATAATTCATTAATTTTAATTTGATTCAATTTTGATGATATAAATTACACTTAAAAACAAATTCTAAATTAGTATTAGCAAAAAGTGTATAAATAAGAGGTCTCATCTGGCTATTTTTCAATTTTTTCGACTTAGGAGCGTATGGGCGGGGAAGAAAATAAAACAAAAATAAAAATCGTGTTTTATTTTATTTTTATTCTGGTTTTTATTTTTCTTTTTTTTTTTGCTGTATGTCAGTCGATGTATGTAGTTATGTACATATGTAGAATATGCAATGTAGGTATACAAACTTTTTTTTCCATGGATTATTCATCTACGTAGATATATTTCAATATTTTGTCAAATCAAAGGTTCAAAATAAAAAATATAGAAAAAATTTAATGACATACATAAAGTAGGTATAAATGTAATGTAATATAACGTAAACTTAATAGTAGTTTTTAAATTTTCAGCAAAGAATTTTGTTAATTTGTATTTTTGTTAATTTGAATTTTGTCTGTTTCTTTTTATCATTTTTATCAATTCATTTTTCAAAAATTTGTATGAAATGCGAATTCTTCCTACATAATATTCTTTGGTATTAGTTACTTCAAAAGTAGATAATTCGCAGAATGTATACTACTGTTAGTTATACTATGAAAGTACTACTGTTGCTGTGCAAATAAAGCAGAGAGTATTAGCATTGAGTTAATGTTATAATGGGTTAAATAAACATTTAAAAAACAAAATTATAGATAAAAATATAAATATCAGCTCTTAGTAGACACCAGTCCTAATGTATGCGAACGAAACATGTAAATTGACTAAAGCGGACAAAAACAGACTAGCTATATATATTTGAGAGAAAAATTTTAAGAAAATTAAATTGAATTGTAATATGGTTTAAAGAAATCTATCAATTGGATCTCATTGACGTAATTAAAATACCAAAACTATCCATCAATTGAGCTACTTTTTGGTATGTGTGATTGCAAATTGAAAAGAGTCTGCTCTTAACAAAGATGGATAGACAGACACGCCCGAACATTAGGGATAACAAAGTGGAGGCATAAATTACAATATACGAAGAGCTTACGATGATTGTCTAGCCATTGATAATGATGATGAGCTTACTTGCAAACTTTTATAATTGAATTCATAATGTGATTCCATGTTTTTAAAAAATAAAATATTATTTGTCTGCTTCTATAACCTTACCCGGATTTTTATCTCACTCAATTTCTGAGTAAGCTTGACAGGCAGAGTTATTTTTAGAACAATTTCCATAATTATAAAATGGCATCTTTCAATCACATGATCCATCGATTTAAAAGCTTTTCCATCCCGCTGAAGGGTTTAGTAAAGTAGACTAAACAATTGCTTGAGATTAAACGGATATCTCAAAAAAGCTATCACTATCTTGTAATCGCAAAATAACTTTGCAGCTTAAAATAAGATACTAAAAAACATGGATTATATGTAGTATATAGCAGCAGAACCAATCAACTAACTCTTCTAAGATCAAAAAGGGACGAAAGCTTCTCGGATTCGAAGAAGCATAATACATTATCCAACACAGCTATATACTATCCAAAGAAGCCGTTAATGGTGGTAAATCGCATGAAAGATCCGAAGAAACTAGATTCAGCCGAAAGCATCGAAATGCCTAAAATCAAGATTAAAGATCATGGTAATTGGACTAAAGCTAACTTAGACTTTAATTTGTATCATGATATTCTTCATTTGTTAAATTTATGGAGAAGCGTAATTATTGTGTTACTAGAAACATTGTCACAGACTTATAAATATGTAGATTACCTTTTTATACATTAGCTATGTGTACGGTACATAAAGTGAAAAGAAATGTTTTTTTCAACAACAGTATCCTATGTTATATATTCTGAAATATTGACTAATAGCATGCGAAAACTGCTAATATATTATCAGGAACTATAAGCATTCTTTCTTAAATAGCCTAGTTCCATTTTTTTATTTAAGTTAATATCAAATTTGACTCTCAATTATCATTAGACCATGTACATCATACGGCTAGACTACAACATGAACGTTGACATATAACACAACTTGGGTACTTTCTCATTACTTAATTATTCAAACCAGGTAACCTAGAGCTGAACAAAAATGTACACTTCTTAATTAAATATAAATTGTATATAATATAATTTACGTTTAAAAACAACAGTGTGAATCTAACAGTTCTTGGATAAATAACCATTTCAAATTTATAACGAACTATTTTAGATTATTTTAGTTAATTTAACGGCATTTAGTTAAACGGCACTCATTATAGGACAATTAGTTAATAACCATTATCACTAGCCATTTACGTGTAAGTATTGTGTCACTATAATTTATAATATATTTTTAAATGGATATAATATCATTAAGGGTCAATATTTAGACAAAAATAAATTATTTTAAGGGAAAAAGGTTAAAGATTATTCAAAATAAGTAACTATAAATGAAAAATAATTCAAATTCGGACAAGTAAATTTAAAAATAAAAAAATTTATGACAAAATATCCAATTGTCACTTTCAAAATTAAATAACTAAAGTGTTTCTATTGTTTCATTTTGTTATCAAATATACAACATGGTAAACAATAAAAAAAACAAAACATAACAAAAAAATTATTATTAATTGTTGCTATTCAACTCATTTGGTTTTGGGTATGTAGGAAAATCTTCACAAAAATACATACCAAAAACCATTTTCTATATCTGCATCACGTTTTTTTGTTTTCTTCGTGTCATTCTTCTTCCTTTTTACTGTCATCACAGTAATTTATTTTCTTTGTATAAAAGAAATTCACATAAAATATTATGGAAGGCTAAAAATTCATTAAGAATTTAAGTATAGGAAGAAACCAAGTTTTATTTTAAGTATATTTTGTTGAAGGAGAGAGAGAGAGAGAGAGAGACCCTTAAGAACAGACACTGCCACTTATGGAAATCAACATTTTGGTGGAAAAAACCTTTTAAAATGAAAAATGTGAGTTTTCTTATTTTCTCAAAACGTTTTTTTTTTATTTTTTTTGCTGCTAACGTTTTATTTACTTTTGGTCCCACACTCTATCAGGATTAAAAATGAAAATAAGATGGGATATTTTTAAATAATTTTTTTCTCATAAAATTTCTCATTTAATTTCCCTTAACTACATTTTATAAGGTAAAAAAAAGGTAAATAAAATAATAATTTTTTTAGGTGGGTTTTTTTTTCAAATTTAAATAAATGAAAGTTTTTAATTATGACACTTCGCAGAGTAAGAAAAATTACTTATCGTCATTTTTATTAAATAAAATTATTATTATTATTTTTATTATAAATAACTAAACAATAAGTTATGACCTTTAGTAACGAAAAGAAACATGATTTTAGGAAAAAATGTTGGTTATTAAATAAACCCCTACAAATAAATAAAATATTTGCCATTTATATCATTTGATTCTGACTGTGATATACTTACACCTGAAATGTTAATTTAGCATTTGCGAGTCAAATTGAGGTTCTACGTTATATTTAGATATTTGCTAAACCAATTCCGATATTTGCTAAATAAATTAAGTTTTTTTTTTTTGAAATACAGAATTTTGCTGAACAAATTCAGATAATTTTAATTCAGATTTTTACGAAATAAAATTCAGGTATACTTTTTTTTTTTTAATTTAGAAATTTTTTTCAGCGTCTATCTCTTCTTTTTATTTTGATCATATTTATTATTTCTCTAAGTTAGTTGAATCCTACAAATTTATATTCATAATCTATTCCAGTATTATTCCAGGCAGCATTTTGAATAATTTTAATAAATCAGAATCTATATAACAATTTTTGGATCTTTATTTTGTTTTCTATTTCTTGTTTAAAGTTAACCCAGTCAGTTGTCTTACTAGTTAGTAGAGGTTTCAACTGTTTCTTAATAACTTTTTCATATAGATCTAGTACGACGGTAGAGTGATCTGAGTTCAAATCATGGTTATCTTCTAGCTCAATATAATTAGGTGAAATTTTTTTTGTTATATAAAAATCAAGTAGATCAGCCTTTTTCTTTTATAGCTTTTCTTAGCTCTCTTCCTCTCGTGGAGGTTAATCTATGTGTTTGATGTTGTAGTTATCTCCCAGGATAAATCTCTTGCCAAGTAATTTAAGAATGTCTTCAAATATGTTATTCTTTATGTTGTATCTGGGTGCACAATATAATGCACCGATATAAAGGCTTTGTTTAACAGACATAATTCGTAGCACTACTAGTTGGAATTTATCTATTTCTAGACTAAGTTTGTCATGGTGCTTAATATCTTTTTTTATTAAAATTGAGCTACCACCTCTAGGTTTATTACTTGGATGGTTTGCGCTGCAGCATGTGTAGCCATTTATTTTAAGCGATGACTTATCTGTCATATGTGTTTCTGTCAGGAGAAATACATTAATATCTTGTGTTCTCAATAGAATTTTCAAATTATTTTTCTAGTTCAGAATGCCATTGGCATTCAACGTGACTATATTAGAGCCAAATACCAACAAATACAACATTTCTTCAATTCTAATTCCTTCAATTTCTAATGAAAAAAAAACTCAATGCTTTGATTTGTAATATTAGTATTTGTGAACTTGTGAACCTACTGAAAGGACTTTAAATGCGTGAATAGTTTTTTATACATACATTGTGTAATTTTTAATATCACATAAGTAAAGTAGAAATTCGAGCAGCGAAATAAAGAAGTATATAATTTAGCTATATTATGCACATTCGCATATATACATTTAGAGTACTTATACATAATATGCAAATAAAGATGTGCATAGGTAGTAGGTACACAAAATTTTTTTATTTATGAGTACAAAATACATTGCGCTCAACTTATAAGGTGTCAAAAATTGAGTAATATTCTTTTGACGGAACACAGAATTTTGATATTTTAAAAAGTGACTAGCAAATTTTATTCTACGTGAACACTTTATTTATATGATTACCCTATGGTCTTATCAATATCTATATATATGAGTAATCCTATATTATTGTTTCAAAAACTATAATATTATAACCCATTAGTTCTACAAGTCCTCCCACAGCTGTAGAAGATTTTACTTTCATTTCGGGTCTTAAAAAGGCCCGTCATACGGTGGTAAATACAAAAAAATATTTTTTTTTGCACTGCAAAAAAAATGGTATTTATAAACGTAATCAAATATTAGATAAGTATGTTTGTGTATGGCAAAATTTTCCAAAAAAATCAAAAAAAAAAATAATACATTTTACCCCAAAAACCGCGTACTGAAAATTGTAACCAAAAATTGATTTCTGATTATTTATCGTGTAAATTTTATATTATTTAAATTTTATAAGACAAGATAAATATAAAAATTCTTTGAATATTTTTATTATTTATTTATTTAGATAGTTCGCAACTTAATTCCAGGTATATAATGTTTTATCCATGTATTATTCTAAATCGATTAGTAATTGGAATTTGCCAACTCTTTATAGCCAATGCTTCTAAATCTTATAAGTATAAATTTTGTTGGTGTACATATATTTTTGCAACACATATGGTCAAATTTATTTGACTAAAAAACCAAAACAATTTAGGTTACAAAAACTTTCTAGTAGTTATAAAAATGAGAATAAATCAATTTCAAATAAAGAAGGGCAGTCACGTTAAAAAGGTTTAAAGATTGACTGAAACATTTATGTATTGACAGATTTCAAAACTTCCATTTTTTGTATAAAGTTTTTTGAATGTACGAAATAATTTGGCTTGTTAGTTTCCCTCAATAATTTTATTTTAATTTTAATATATCTCTATACACTATACTATACGTACTTTTGATAATGCGGCATAATGTTGACCGAGGCTAAATCCTACCTCAGGTAAAATAAACTTTTATGTTTTCAAATGTCCTACTTTTTCCTTGTGGCTTATTTAGGGTCATAAAATAGGCAAATTTAACGGGGAATTTTCAATGTCTGAAAATAAATGTCAATTCTGTGGTCTTTCGTGTTGAGGATTTATTTCTGGAATATGGAAAGGGATGATGGAAAATGGGAAGAGAAACCATTTAATAAGTTTGATTTTAAATTTATTTGTGCTAACCGAGTACTATTTCAGAGACTACGTATGGTATTCACGTTTCTAAGTAATATTATTATGCTACCAACTTTCAAATTAAATTTATGTGGAAGCATTCGACTTGGACAGCAGCCATTTAAAAATTCCACAGGTTAATTGTTTTCATCGTTTTCGCCACAATCGTCAATAGAATCTGTGTTTAATTAAGTCATTATATTCCCCTCTAAAGTGTTTAATACTTGTTCGTTAATTGTAGCGATATCAGAATTTGTAGAGCAAAGTATGTTCTCTTTTGTTTTGGCAGCAAAACTGTCTACATTCAGAATTGAAACTATCTTCAAAAATTTCTCATATAAATACTCCGATGTGCTTCTTTCTTTTATTTTTACAGATCCATATATACATATCCATCAACACCTATTTCTCAAATCAGACAAAACAAAAAACAATTGATTCAAAACAAATTTTTCTTGTTATTGCCTTTCGATATTGTCATTCGACTTTGATGATATTATTACCTCTTGAAAACAATTTTAAAATTAAAAAAAAAAACATGAAATTTCAAGAGAGAGAGATTAATTTCATCTATACTATTTTATAAAAATGTATGTGATGGGAATGATTAATTTTTGTGTTGCTATATTTAATTTCTGTTTTTCTTGTTGTAATATTGATGTTAGTTTAAATTGTGAAATAGATTGTTACTCTAACACTTTTTATAAAAACAAGATTAGGGCTATAAGACGCCTATATGAATCCCGATAAACACTAAAGTTGTTATAACAATGTTTTTATGGGAATATTGTGACTAATATTGCTATAAGAATGCTTTTATAGCAATTGCGGGAGTTGTTATAAAGGAATTTTCAGCAAGTGCTACAGCAATGTTGTTATAAGTCTAAATTTTGTTATAAGAATATAATTGCTGGAATAGGAGTAGTGATTTTATTATTTTACCGTAGTCCTATAATGTTACTAATAAACTTACTGTAGCTTTTGAATAAATTATTTAAAATAAATATTTTGCGACGGTTATTTTTATTATTTTCTACAAACATGGTAAAAAAAAATGTTTTTTAAATAAACAAAAACTGAAAGGCTTTATTTTGCATTCTTTTCGCAAAAGTAAGTTTTTTACTTGAAAAGAATAATTATTTAAATATCAAATTTGATGTTATGCATAACGTACATTATTTAATATTTTGAAGATGCAATTTAAAAATATATTTTCTTTTATTCATTTTCAATTCATATCAAATTGGTTATTTTTGAAGGACAATGTATTTTTTCAAAGTATTATTATAATGAAATTTCTTTCCCAGAATTTCCCGAATTTTGCATTTTGGTCACATAATTATAAATATTAATACAATTATTCTTAACCGCAAAATATTATTTAATAGTAAGGCATTTTTTATATTATAAAACATTTACATACAAATATAAAAATATGTAATTAATATCTATCTCAAATATAAAATACATAAAATTATTATTTTCAAATAAAAAATAATACCTATCTCACTCTCGCTTAACAGAAGTTATTTCAAAAGAATTTCATTTCAAAACAAAAATATATACACTAATACATATGCATACTAATCCTATAAAAATGTTACAGAAATTACTCCGGTGTCTTATGGCATTCTCCATTTTAGGGGTGTAATGTATTTATAACGTTTCGCAGCAATAGCGGAGCACTCAAATTAACACTAATACTGCTATTACAGTTTTTATATTTGTGTTATAAGAGTGCGGAAGAGGCTTATAGCAATAAAATTGTTACGTGGGTATTGCGGTCTTTTTGACAATAATCACATTGATAATATTAATTTTATTTTTTTCTTTCAATTTACAATTTTTAATAAATTTTATTAATATATTATATTTATTTTTATTTATTACAGGGATCGTCGAAATGTGGATGTAATGCAACGACGCTTTTAGAATTAATTAAAGAAAACGAATCCGTCAGAGAAACAATGCGAGGTCCACCCGGTTTACCGGGTAAAGAAGGAAAAACTGGTGCTCCTGGACTCACGGTAATTATTAATTTTTTTATATTAATTAATGTTTTAATGGTTAGCTTTTTAATATAGTACTTAAAGAATAGTTTTAAAAATAAATCAGATTAATACAGATATTCTAAAATTGATTGGTAATTTTAATTAAAGAAAAATACCAATTCGGCTATTTTACAAATAAAATTATGTTTGTAAAAGTCAATTTACAAATATCAAAAATTAATTTTTATATTGTACACAATTTTTTGGTTATAATTATAGCTTAAATGTACTTTAGAATATGGTGTTACCCCGATTTTTTGCAATTTTTTGTGATAAAATTAAATTCAATTACATTAACGTTTCGAGGGGTATTCGGCCACCACTATTGGGGCATACGACATAATGGGATAAATTCATGTTAAAAAAAAAAGCAAATATTTTCAAAACTATTAGTCTATCAATGCCCATTGTTCTTCGAAAATGCAGAAGGCAAAACTTTACAAAAATTATGTCTATCATTCAAGCGGAACAAGCTGTACATAATATATAAAAATGTATTGTTTATCAGACATGTATATTTAATTAATTAAATTGTTTTATTAGCTTTAGTTCAGATACTCACAGTTTTGCTCTTCATATTATGTCCATTTCAATCTTTTAATTTCGTATGTGTCAATAGAGATTCCGCTAAAAGTTCCATAAATTCATTGTCGTATTACCATCAAAAATTTGGCAAAAATAGACAAACGTTTCTTATAAAAATCATCTCCTATTTATTTACAAAAATTCAAATGTTAACCTTTCAACATTTAATTTTTAGTTATATTCCGAGTTTTTAAAAATATGAACTGAAAACATGTTTCCAAGTTACGGTTGTAATTCAAAATAAAAATTTAAAAAATGAATTCTTTAAAGGAAACTTATCGTTAAATTTAACTTTAAAATTATAACAATTTTATTTAGAATAGAACAAAAAATATGTTATTTTTTTTTAAAATCATTTTTCTAAATAATTTTTTTCTTTTTTTAATTGCAGGGTGCCACTGGGGTTTCAGGTGAACGCGGTGCCCCCGGTCTTAAAGGTGACCGCGGCGATAGGGGCGATCCTGGACCTCGTGGGCCTGAGGGTTTACAAGGAACTAAAGGCGAACCAGGTCTAGATGGAACACCTGGTGTATCAGGTCCGCCTGGTCCACCAGGATCACCTGGTTTACCAGAAAATTTAGATGTAAGTATTATTTATTTTAAATTACATTTATTTGAATTAAATCAAATTTTATTTCTTTTTGTTTTTTTTTCAAATATAACAACTTGCAATAAAAGTTTTTTTTTCTTTTTGGTTTGTAAATCAGAGCATGAAATTTGATCTGGTTTCGTTGTATACTAATTTTTAATAACCAAAAATTTGTTTGACAAAAAACTTATTTAACCAAACACAAAATATTATTAAAAACTTTTTTTTTGTCGTTTTTTTTTTTAATATTTATTCAAAGAATTTTATTATTATTTTTATAATAATGATAATAATAATAATAAAAATGAGAAACGTACCACATGGAAACAAAATTAATTTAAATTTAAACTATATTATGTGTGTTTGTGTGTAATAATGTACTTAGTTATTGTCATCGCTCCAGTTTTGAAAATATAACCGTGGATATTAAAGAAAATTTTATGGTTTTGAGTAAAAAAGAAAAAAAATATAGAAACCACTTAAAAAATACGATATACGAACGAACAACGGTATAGTTATGGGTAATCTAGAAACAATTTTTTTACATAAACATTACTTTCACTATCAATATTTTTTTTTTGTAATCTATTGAAAGCTTGAGTTTTTTTCTTGAAAGATAGTTGGTACCTTCCATCAAAAGGTACAATGAAGTTCACTAGCGTCGTAACTCCAGAGTATGGGATATTTATCCACACGTCAAACCTATGCTCTCTATTTCATCTAAATAATTTTTCTTCTCTACATCCATCTTCAGATGTCTGAAACGAGCTAACTAAATTTTATGTGATGCTATCAACCATATCTCAGAATACTCCTCTATCCGGCAACACTCGAATAACACATTAATTTTGTTTTTGCATATAAAAAGAAGAATTGTAGTGTTAATAAAACTTTGTAGTTATGCAACATTTTTTTTTTACAATATTTTGTTTATTGTAGAAAGTGTACAGTATTCTGGGTTATATCCATACCTCAGTAGGTTACGAATCTGCAAAAAGCTACAAAGAATACTGAAAAGCAAAGTATAGTACATTTAATGTTGTTGAAACATATCTGGATTTACATGTTGAAACTACTTATTTTCTATTTGAAGGGATATACTATGAGGATCATTCAATACGCCATTTGAGATTACTTAAAAGTGTAAAAAATATGCAGCTCAATGTTTGACAAAATTGTTTTAACGGAATAGGGAAGAGTAGATTTGCTTATGAAATAGAAACTAATTAATTTTTTTTTTTTAAAGGTTTAAGCATTTATTGAATCTTTCCATTAGAAATTGACAATAATTTAGTATTTTGACTTATTCAGAAAATTGTTCTTTCTCAAATTGTTCCTATTCAAATCCTATATACTAAAATTGATGACGTATAATCCATTGATTAGACATCAATTCAGGTTAACCACACCTACACTGATAAGGTGCTCCTTTTTAATCTGCTCGCTAAAGGCATTCATAAAAGATTCCGCGTTTGGAAGGTTTGACAATCTGTCAGCATAGTTCCTTGTTAGTCTTTAGAGTTCATCCTGCACCACAGGTATGTTTAGATCATTGTGTATGTTGCAATTTTTTACATTCCAAGGAGCTTTGCTAATAATTATTAGTATTTTTGATTGTAGACTTTGTATAATTTCCACATTAATTTTAAAGGTACTTTGCCATAATTGGCAGCTATATGACCAGATTGGTTTCAAGTTTGATTTGTATAAAACTATTTTATGGTCAATATCGAGAGGAGAGTTTTTGCCAGTTAGCCAGTACATTATTTATTTTTAGCTTCATTTGTTCACGTTTCGTTTCTATATGCTTTTTCTAAATGAGCCTTCTATCAATATGGACTCCTAGATACTTTACTTCTTTCGCCTGTGGGATGGTGATTCCATTTATTTTTACGGGAGGACATGTGTCTCTATTTAGAGGTAAGGTGACATGAGCACTTTTATTTTCATTTATTTTTATTTTCCCTTTACTAAGCCAATTTTCAATAAGTTTAATATTAGGTCCTAGAGATTTTTGGAAGCAACATAATCGTTTATGTGTGAGCTCAAGATAGGCGTATCATCTGCAAATGTGGATGTTAGTACTTGCCTACTATCTGGTAGATCGGCAGTGTAGATAAGATATAATAGCGGCCCGAGCACACTACCTTGTGGTACACTAGCTTCGATAACAAGTTGTTCAGTTAAATAATCATTGTATTTTACTTTAAATCGCCTATCAGTTAGGTACGATTTGATAATTTGATCAAATTCAAATGGTAGATTAGTTTGAATTGTAAAGTTTAGACCATCATGCCAAACTTTATCAAAAGACTGTGCGACATCGAGGAAGACGGCTGAGCAAATTCTTTTCTCTTCGAAAACCCTTCTGATTTGTGCAGCTATTCTGTGTACCTGCTTTATTGTACTGTGTTAGGCTTGAAATCCAAATTGATGTAGTGGGATTACACCCTTATTTTTTATTTTGGTCATTAGTTTATGTAATAGGACTTTTTCAAATACTTTAGCTAGTGTTGGTAAAAGACTAATAGGTCTATATGAATCTATATTTGTTGAGTCTTGAGCTGGCTTAGAAATCATTATGATGTTTGAAAGCTTCCATAATGAGGGGAAAATAATTAATGATTAAATTAACTGTATTATGTACGATCCGAAGCAAATACGAGATTTGGTTTTTATATTGTTAAGTTGTTTACCTAAATAATCTATGTTAGAAAAAAAATGTATAATTGGAATATAGATTCTATACCCATTTCGTTACAGAATAAATTCATTGAATACTAACTAAGAATTTCTTTTTTTTATTTACTTACTTATATTGCATCATTTTGAATCTGATTCCCAATCCTTTTCCACCGATTTCAAATAATATTTACTCAGGATGTATATGTACTAACTTTGAAAATTGTCTAGATATTGAATGTAGCGTTCAGATTTTGTTCAGTTTTCAAACTTTTTATCAAATTTTTTACGAAATAAATTTAAAATAATAAATGCTGACCCACAAAAAAAATTATACTGCAGGACCATGTATAAATGGTACAGTATAGTTGCTGACAATAGCAGTACCTCTTCACATTTAATGAGTAGATTAGCCAATAATTTGTTAAATAAATACTCGAAATATTGTAGATATTGTAGTGTAAAATGTAGTGTAAAATTGAAGTACGGTACTTAATTAAGCACGAAAAGAGGATTCAACCTAAAAAAATATTCCAACAAATGAGTTGATCTTGCACCGCTTGTCACCGATTTGGGATTTCTAGGGGGTCGACATTATTTTAAACTTTTTCTTCTTATCTGTTTCTTGGCTTTCCTCTGCCACGATTACTCTCGGGCGTTCTATTTAAAGTTACTGCCTGTTTTCGAGTTTCATGAATTCTATTTACCAGGGCCTTTGCAACAATATATTAGTTTTTAATTACATTATTAATCTCGTTGTTATTTCTAATTATATATTCTCTATTCTAACTGTTTTTGGACCGAGCATTTTTTGTAGAATTTTTCTTTCAAATAATAAAACTAATAAGCGATTCACCTCAGCTACGTTCATGATTCATACCTCGCTTCCATACGTCATCATATGGATCGTATTAGAGTTTTATATATCGTTATCTTTGCTTTTATTGATATTAACTTTGTTTGCATAGTAACATCTATTTCCGATGTTCTGATTCTTTCTTATTTGCTCATTTCTTGACATGTTTAGATATTTGGTTTTGTCTTCGTTGATTTTTAACCGAAGCTTTAAACGTTAACTCTGTGTGATTTATGTCACTAAAATAATTTTATGGGAGACAGAATAAATCTCCAATAGCCAAATTTCTCAAAAACCTAATTTTATTGTTGTAGTATTTCGTATTTCATAATTAAAACTATTTTATAAAATTATAAACTCTGTACGAGCTACCTAGCTTTTTGAAATATGTTTGAATAAATAAAATAAAAATTTCGTGATTTTGTCTTTAAAGATTTTGTTCTTGATAATTTATTTTCGGGATTTTGGAATGGAGATTTTGAACCCAACCCTACTTTAACTTATAAATTTTAAGTATATAACAATTTTTTATTTCAAATTCCAAAACTTATACACCACACTCCAATTTCTGTCAATGGCATCGAGATTGCCTAAACGTTTACAAAAATTTAAAGAAAATTTCAATTTACCCAATACACAAACATCTATTTGCAAACATTCTTGGCATACAATATACAAAAGAAAAGAAAAAAATGCAGCCTAATGCATCAGACAAGTTGAAATTAACTGTGAATAACTGTTTAGGAAAAAAAAAAATTGTTTTTTTTTTTTTTTTTCTTTTCGGTAAATTTATGAAAAGGAAATATGTGTTTATTGCACGAAAACCAGCAGAAAAAGAAAATTTCCGTTATAATATTTTTTTTTTTATTTTCTATTAAGTGTATGCATATATATATTATATTGTTTATGCACAAGTATGTATATTTGAACTACTTTATTATGCTCCTTAACAGATGGTAAATATAAAAGATGCCTACCTACCTATATAATGATTTTAAATTTCTACTTAAATGTGTATAATATATACATCCTGAGTCTAAACATACTCAATATCTAGACAGTTTGGTTATAGGAATACATAGTACCTATATTTGAGTATTTCTAACAATAAATTTCAGAAGGTGCGCGGTGCCATACTACAGAAAATTGTTATCGTTCTACATTTTCTTTTCTATTTAAAAATTAAGGAACTTTGGTGAAGGAAGTTAAAAGAAGGTATTTTCAAAAAAAAATTTTATTTATTGTTTTTTTCTTTTGTAGTTTTTGTAGTTTTTACGAAAGGAAAGCTTTTTTTTCAATTCTTGCATTTTCACATGACAGAAATTTCCTGTTTGTTGACGGAAAATCATCTTTGTAATTTGTTTGAAAATTTTCTCTTGTTTTAATTTTTTTTTGTTCGTTTTATTTTCTTTTTTTTTTACATATTTTATATCTTTAGCGGTTCATTTAATTGTTTGTCGAGAATAGAAGTAGGTAGGAAAGAAAAGAAAAAAATTGGAACGAAATTGTGACTGCAGGAGCCTATTTGTTAAAATGAAAAGTTTTAGATGGAACAAATTTTCTGGAAATATTTATTTTGGGAGCGGATCGATTTGTTGAAAAGCAAAATGTTGAATTAAAAATGTTTTTTTTTTTCCGAAAGATAGAAGGAGGAAAAAGAGGAGGCTCCAGCCGCGTGTGCATCTTGATAGTGTAGGAATCGAATCCACTAAAGCTCACCTATCTTTTTTCTGTTGTAACCAATCGACGTTATATCGACTAGTGATTTTTTTTTCGTAAATTTTCGGTCGCGTGTTTAGGAAATTATTATGCTGATAGTTTCCGTGGAGGATCGCTAACATCATAATAATTACCGTGTAGGAACTTTATCACTATGATATTTCCCGTGAAGGGGATAGCCACAGCAACAGTTCCGCGTGGCAAGATTATTTAGATTTTTTCGCAAAGGAAAATTATTGAAATAATAATTTCCGTAAAGGAAACTATTATCGTAGAATTTTCCATTTTAGGTAGTGACCAGCTCGTGGGGTTTCGTTCTCTTGAGTCGACGGAAACATTTCCGAGTTCACATGAGTTTGCAGTCTCCGTTCGTGTTTGACTGCATGTTTCTTGATGTCATTCGTAACTGTTTCAATATGCAAGTCACGGTGGAAATCTTTGTTACGTACGTACCATTGGTACATTTACTATACCACGGAGCACTTTATTTTGAAATTTTTGCAACATTCCGATGTTGGTTTTCTTTACACAGCCCCATAATTGGATATCGTACGTTCCCACAGGTTTTAATATCTGCTTATATATCAATATTTTGTTTTGTACTGATAACTCAGAACCACGCCTAAGTAACCAGTAAAAGTTTTTTGCGTCTAATGTTTAGCTCTTCTTTTTTCTTTCTTATATGTTCATTCCATCTTAACTTAACATCAAGTGTCATTCCCAGATACTTTACTGTATTGGCATGTGGTACTATTTTGTTATTGATTGAGATAGGAATGGTTGCAATCTTTTTATATGTGAAGTTTATATGAGTTGATTTACTTTCATTAAGTTTTATGTGCCATCGTTGGGTCTATAATCTTATTTTATTCACTGCATTTTGAAGTTTTGCTGTGGAGTTTTCGACATATACGTCAACTGCAAGAATCGCAGTGTCATCTGCAAAGGTAGCCATAAAAATGTTGTCAATTTGGGGTATATATCTTGTCCATAGCAGGTAAAGTATTGGACCAAGAACACTTCCCTGTGGGACTCCAGCAGATTTTTCTTTTACTTCGGAATATTCTTTGGCTTATAAAAAATGTTGAAGAAAATAATTTAATTAGTCTTAAAATAATTTTTGTGTTAATTTTATTTATCTATTTTCATACGATCCTAACCATTATTAATTCGGACACAGCAAATATTTCATAAAAGTTTCATAAATTATACGAAGCCTTATACGAATAAGGGAAAGTTATTAGGCGTCGATTATAGCGATCATTGAAATGAATACGTAAAGTGTTTGTTTTCGATTTTACAACCGCTGTAGACACAAAATTTTTAACAAACAAATTATGTTCAAAATTTTAACATTTTAAGTTAAAAATTTTAATAAAAAAATTAATTTCCAGTATCCCAGAAATGGGGGTTGACGATCATTGAACATTTTTTTTATCAAACGTCCCAACTAGCATTTAAAGTGACAGAATACTTTGTTTTTTAGATTCGTGGAATAAAAAGTCACTAATTTCGTTTTTGAGACAAAATAAATTACTACGAGGTTTTCGTCACGGTATAGTAACTCTTAAAGTAACTTTTTCATAACAATTACAATATTTATTAAGTTATTGTAAAGAAAACTATAAAGAATTTTTTCCAGTTATAAAAACGTACCAAAAACTACTGAAATACCACAAACCAGTTGTAACTTCTATAATGCATGGTAACTTCTATAGTTCCAAAAATGGTAGCGAATACTTGAAATTTTTGTACACGATTACGCGTACTGATGCAAGTGCAAGTTAATTGCATATGTCCCACATAAAGAAAAACGTTTAGAGAAATTGTAAAAGAGGTCCAAGTCCCAGAATTGGAGATCAAAAGCCTTTGAAACATTTTTTTCCAAACTTGGCAAACGTGTAATTTGGACGGGTTAGAGACATTATTTGAGAGGTCCAGTATCACAGAAATTAGGTATATATTCTGGAAAAAGGAGAGTTCCTTTTTCGTAGTCTACAAAACACAAAAAACATTTATAGCACTTGCAAATCAAATTGAGGTTTTTGCTAAATATATTCAGGTATTTGCTAAACCAATTCCGATATTTGCTAAATAAATTCTGGTTTTTTTTTTTTTTTTGAAATACAGAATTTAGCTAAACCAATTCAGATAATTTTAATTTTATTTCAGATTTTTATGAAATAAATTTAGGTATTTTTTTTTTAAATTTAAAATTTTTTATTTCAAATTCAGATTAATAAAAACACAGAGAATAAAAATTAGTGTCGAAAAAATTTAATATGCATGAATGTATGACTTGAATGCATCTTAGCATAATTTGTATTTGCCTTCTCAAACTTTTGCACTAGACTTCCATTGCAGTAGTATTCTCTCATGTCAAAGAATCTCTTATTTTGAATCCAACTCTAAAGTCTCTTCTAGTTCATGATTTTGCATATACACTTTAGTATTATATATTCTGGAAAAAGTGAATACCCTGTAATATTTCGATTGGATTGTTTTGAATCCTACTCTAATTCCCTCTAATTATTTTTTACATATACATTTCTACAAAAAAGCACTTATAATTTTGTAGGTGACAACTACACAGCCCCCGCTAAGTATTATTATTGAATTTCTTATATTTTTTATGTAGGTATGTATTTCGTTAATGATAAAAGCTAAATAAAGATAAATTTAGATAAAAAGATAAATTTTTTTTTCGACATTAAATTTCTACATTTTCTTTTTCAAGAACCGATTTTTCAACATTTTTTGTTCAAAATTTTTTTTCGACAGAAAGACCAGCTCTTATTTTGGGATCAATCAGTTTTGGGATTTTGGGATGAAGTTTTATAGGCTCCCATTTTGGGATATTCTTAAGTACATAATATGTGTCTTCATTTATTTAGTTGACAATCGTTTAGCTGATTCATGAGAATGAAAGAATGAAAATAGGTAGATTGAAATCGTTATTCTCTAAAGACTATGGATTTTGGATTAAGTTGCAGCGTTGTGATACTACGTGGGACCCATTGTTATTATTATTTTCTATTTCGATTCTAAACCTGTATTATTGTTTGTTGTTTCGATTCTAAAGTTAACTTGCGAAATTGATCAAATTGTATTTTATTTACTTTAGATTCACTTTTTTTAATAAAATTACCTTTTCTTCCAAATATATATCTTATAATCTTTCTAATGGAGTATAGTTTGGCGTGCGATCACATTTTTCACATTTGTTGATATTTGATGGACATATCCAAATTACTATTAACTCGGATATTTACATATTCGGTATATTTTACTAATTTCCATAATTCCATATAAATCCAATTGCTTCTATAATAGTAAACTATGCTTTTTATAAGTCCTCTTTACGTAAAATAGTACAACAGATTGAGAACAGAGAATAGAGTGGTCTGTAGTTAAAATAGGAAATAGTCTCAAAATGTAATAAAAAAAATCGGGGGATGGGACTTTTCAAATTACCTATTGGAAAATTCAAAAACTTATCAAATTGTCTTAGGAGCTGCAAAACTATATAAGGTAAGTTAATCTTATGTATGACACCATTATGGTTAGTTCTATATTTTCCGTTTAGAAATAGTGACACTTGATTTGCGAATAAATCGATATTTCTTTAAAACCTCTTTAATATTATCAGGAAATCTCTGATTCTGTAGAGATATATACAGAACTACACTGTTGTAAAGTCAGTTGGCTCATTTGCAAATGAAAGCTCTACGAAAACTATCATAGACGGAGATTTTTAACCAATCCGAGTTCTTGTTGAGAGTAGTTTGTAGTCTGTTACGCTTTTTTAATGAGGCGGGTAGTGAATCTACATTGAATTTTAAGTGGCTTGAAGATGATCCTCTTACATGGACTGGAGTTCTTTAAATTACAGGAAAAAAACCCATTCAAATTTATTTTTGAACCGTCACTTCAGCAGCTACTTTTTCTATCGAAAGTCCCGCTTTATTTTGTAAAAAAAACTACTAAAACTACTTTTTGAAGTGTAATGCAAGTTTTCTGGAATCTAATTAACCCAAATTTTCCAATTATTGCATTACTATTACCAATTTAACAGCAGACCTACAGCAGTAATGTTTATTTAATTAATTTTTCCATATTCAGTGAGCCCAAAAGCTAATATTTATCAAAATTTTCTACATTTTATTACGTACCTAAATGTTTCATACGTTGCATCTCTTAGACAATAAGAACATAAGAATATTTATATTGTAAAAGATGAAAGGTATATCCTTTGGTAAGAAATATTGTATAATAAAATATGTTCCCTTTTCACTTAAATGATAAAAGGTGAGTTAAATTATAATAGTTATAAAAGGATAAATGGGTATAAAAAGAGTTATATAAAAACATTAAAAACCCTTAATGACTTCCCAAAAATTCAAAATTAGTAAACTGATAAATTCTTTTGAAGCAGATAATTTTTTTCTAGTTTATGAAGGGGTGCATAAAATGGGTAACGTAAATATTTATTTTGGTAAACTTAAAGAGAATATATAATGATGTGCGGGTTTTGAAATTATAGGAGTGGATTAGTTTTAGGAATAGATGATATAGAATATTACAATGACATAAAATTGGGTCACGCAAATACTCGGGGACACAACAAAATTAAACACTTTTAGATCAGATTTAATCCACTTGATATACAAATGAATTTAAGGTGCATAACATAATCGAAGTTTATATAGATATTTCAATATTTGTATATGAACATGAATACGGTAGGTTGGAAACAGTTTCCTAAATAAAATTCCAGTACTCATGTAGTGCAAAATATATATACATATATATATATAAATATATAAATATATGCATATTTTCAAGAAGAAGTGAACATATTCAAAGTCAAAAAACTGTTCAGCATAAGCTGTCGTATGAATAAATAAACGTGGCTAAATGTTTCTTTGATTATATTCAATAGCCAAGAAGAGACGTAGAAGAGTAAAAAGAGGTTCTAAAAAATTTGCGGTACGATACGGTAATATAACGGGAAGCGGGAGTTCAAAAAAATATAAAATTTAGTATAACACTCTTTATTACGGCACGTTTTCTGCAGGGTTTAAAAAACTTCGTAGTTATTTCAAGCTTTTACTATTTTTTTACTATTGCTTTCTAACATCAATTCAGCAAAGGCATAGCAAAAGCATTTTTTTGTAGTTGTTTTGCTTCCGCTTTGCTGCGCATTTTTATTTCAAAAAGTAATATGCAAAAAAAGCTTTTTCATTCTTTTTTTAAATAGCTACAGCAAAATGAGTTGAATACAGCTAAACAGCATTTGCTGTTGCTCTGAATTACTATTCAGCATTTACAGCACTTTTGTTTTACTTAGAGTTACTGTGATTTTTTGTTCCTTGCGACGGCTTTTGTTTGTTTGAAAACTTTTGTTGTTTAAAATTTAAAAAATGGATTTACAAAAAAAATGGTAAGTATTTTATTTTAAATTTATAAGTGGACATGAAAAAAGTAAAGAAATCTTCGAGGTGGTGACTGGTGGAAAGAGCCAAGTTCAAGAAAATTTGAAAAATAATAAAAATTTATTTACTAAATCGAAGCGCTCTATTAACTGGTGATATTTTCAACTTCCGGGAAGTATAGGAAAAGAGTTTTTTAAGCTCAAAATTCCCTAAAATTGATCGCAATCGAAATTTTCAAATGAGAAGAGATGTTTTTTTTTACAAATTCGGTTTCTACAAAAAAATAAGAAACTTTTCTTAAATATTTTTTTTTTTTTGTTTTCTCAGTATTTCTCTTTAAAATTAAAAAAAAATAAAACAAAAATCCACCATATTTTCTAAAACTAAAATAATAATGATAATTTGTATAAATAAATTTGTTTTTCAGTTATCATATTTTTTATCTCAGTCTTGGGTTCCTACATTGTTTAAATTAAAAAAAAATAAAAAATAACCTAACAAAAGTTTCTTATTTTTTGACGTATAATCCGAATTTGTATAAAAAAGTACCTCTTCTCATTTGAAAATCTCGATTTCGGCCAATTTCGGCGAAATTTGAGCTTACCCTTTTCCGGTCCTTCACAGTAGTAAATAAAATATGAAAATATCACCAATCGATAGAGCACCCTTGGTTTAGTTAATAATTTTTTTTTAAATTTTAAAATAACCGCTCCTTTCCCTTTTAAAAAGCTGATACGCATGCTCTGGATCACCCGGTATAATATTATAATCTATCGGAGTCTTTAATAAACAAAATATGAATTTTACACACTTTATGATATAGTAGCTCACAGTTATTCAGTACTGAGACTTAAATTTCTAGCCTTACGCATCGAAACAGTTAAATTTCAACACATTATTCTAGTTGTCACTAAAGCCATGCATCTAAGATAGATATTCCTTGCAATTGTCATTGTCACAGCTACAACGATATTAATAAGAGATAGATTTTTGAATACTTAATTTATAGTTGTTCAGTTTTAACTACAGCAAGGCTGTGACCGAGGCACCGATACTTTAAAATCTTCCGAAAAAACATTCACTATAATTTCGATTCGGTCCAAAGTGATATTTTTGCCTTATATACTTTCAAAGCTTTCGATCTGTTTTATGACAACATATTTACGTGAATCTGGTGTTTTGCAAGGGTTCATTTCTTCCCCTACTATCTTCGCGATCTTCATCAATGACTTATTTCAATCAATTTTCAATTCAATTCATAGGCATGATTCTGGTAGCATTTTGATTGCTTTCATAAACCTAATGCTAGAACTGTCAAAATAATAATAAAAGGCTATATGGTAAAAATTACTACCATGATTTGACTAAAATTGTTGACTGAGGCAAAAATAACAGATTTGAGTTGAACTCGTTAAAAACGTATAGTTCAACTCAAACTTCTAAAACTTAAGCCTAATCAATCCTTCCGTAAGTAATAACTTTTGTAAAACTTGGATAATTTAAATTTATATCTGAAAATCTCGGAAAATCTAATAAACACGTAAATCTAAAAAATACTTTGAAATACAATATATTTGATATCGCGAAAGCAACTGCCCTAAAACTATTTAATATATTTAAAATAAGGGTTTCGACGGGACTTCCACTCCAGCTTTCAGCTATTTTCATTACGTTCAAAATCTCTTAATGCGTCTGGTAAGCGACCCAAATGTAACTGCATCCTTAATTTAACTTAAACGTACAGTAGGAGTATTTTGCCTGTTCAATATAGATTTTGAACGTAGTGAACAGGTTCGTGGCTGAAGACACTTTCTCAGTGGAAAACAAAGTATTACTTACTCGTTCTTTAAACACTTCCATCGCGAAACAACAGGAGCAACAAATACCGACCTATACGGATAGTTGAAATCGCATGATTAATAAAATGTGGCTATAGAAATGCTCTAAAAGTTAGTTAAGAAATAAAGTGATTTTGAAAAAAAAGAAAATTTCAAAAAATTCGCAAAATTATCAAAAACCAAAAAAATGCTCTAAAATCTTCATTTTTGGACCGATCGCATGACCTCGCGAATATGGGATCACCTCCCTCTCGATATGTTTTCACAGTCAAACAATAACAATACAACAAGTGATAATCTGTATAAATTCAAAACAAACATTAACCGTTTTTTACTTCAACTTTCTTTTAATTTACATCATACTTTTCTATTTGTCCTATATTCCTTATCCCAGCCAAGCGATATATAATTGCTAGTATATTCTAGCACCTGTGCTAGCATAGCTCTGCTTATAAACAAAAACAAATTTACTCGGTTGTACCTCACTTTTCTAAGATATATCGAATATGTTGATATCAAATATTGTTATTAGCCTATATTGTATAACTTCAGACAGAATTTGATAATCCGCGGAGGATATCTTCCCAATAAACCTTGAATGCATATTAACATAATTTACATTTACTAGGTATTTCTTTTCAGTAAATTTTAAGTCATTTTTAATAAGACTATGTGTAATTCAAGAAAATTTGAAGTTTCTTTACAAACACTAATAATAGTTCTATACATTATATATGCATTTTGTGAATTATAGCATCAGCTGTCACTGCCATATTTTGAGAAATAAATTTGAATATAAAATCTAAAAAAAAAACTTTCAATGATATTCTTAAACTTTTTTGTCAACTCTTTTCTTCCAAAAAAAACAAAATATATATATAATATATATATATTTTAATCAACACACCTACACACATAATACTCATTCATAAATAATTTAAGTACTTAACTATACAGGGGGTTATGTGTATAATTTGTACACAAGAATGAAGTGATCCTAAAAGGCGGCAACAACGAAGCAAACAAAAAATCGCTTTTAGACATTCTCTTATGAGTTTTTCTCTTTTTTTATTTTTCTGTTGCAAAATAAAAATGCATTTTTTACAGTTAGAACTTTTTTGATACAACAAACACCAAAAATGTTCAGGGCGCTTCTATCAAGGATAAAATCATTATGGAAAGTAAACATAAAAAAAAAGAAAGAAAAACAAAAATACAACCAAAAAAACAAAATTATGTGCTTCCTTTTTAAGTTCTTTAGAAAATGACAGATGGTAGAAAAATAATTGTTTTAGGTGAAGAGCTAGTAAACAAAGAGAAGACAATATAGGAAGACAAAAGAAATAAAGTGCAGTGGTGTGTGATTATAAAAGTTTTATTTTTATCCTAAAAATGCTCCAAATACTTTTCATCACAGTTGTATTCTTCCACATGTTTCACCACAGCTTTAAAAATGTTGGTTTTCAAATTGTGCTTTAATGTTCAAGAATCCAAGTAAAAAAAAATTCTAAAGAAATGAAATATAGAAAGTTCTTAGGCATTTTTTAGTATTTTAAAATTTGACATAATTTCTATTTTTTTGTCTGACTTTTGAAAGTCGAAAAATAACCTACAATTGGTGTTTCTAGTTTTTGTTTTGTGCCGCTTAATTTTTTGTTATGATTGCAGTTCAATTCTAGAGGTGATCTCAGAATTAAAATTTTCTTCCATAATAGTTAATTCGACCACATTCCGTATGTTTGCATTTATTCATAAACAAGCATTGTCGACATTACAATATTCAATCATGCATTGTCTTCAGTGTTGTTTTCGATCTCGAGTATGTCCAGTCCAAATTCGACTCCGAGCACATTTGAAGCTATAATACTTCAAAAACGATGTAGGTTGTAACCTTGATCAGCTGATTCCAATCGAATCCACAAATTTCTGAAGAATTTTCATTTGAAAATGGCAGTTGTATTTTCCAGAACTATCGCGAGAGATAGACTAGTTTTTGTTAAATATAGTGTTTATTTTTTAAATGAAGTATAATGAAGCATAATTTTGTACTTTTATTTTTAAGCCTGAACTTGTTTTAAACAACTAAGCGATGTAAAATCAGATTATACAAGGGTGCAATATTCTTCAGCATATCTCCAAATTGCTATTGTTAGATTTTTTATTTTGATAGTTTTTGATGTTGATTTTTTTTCCAAAGTAAATATACCTATGTGCTACGTTGAAGCAATATGTGCCAACAGTGATGTTGTGCTCTGTTGAAAAACTGTTTATTTTCGATATTAATGCCTTTATCTTCCTTCCTTTCTAGTTTTACTCTATACTATTACAACCAAGCGGTATGTAAGTGCTAAAGGTAATACCCTAACGCTGATTATGAAAAAAAACATTTATTTTAAAGGCAAATTTCTTTTCGCTAAATTTTTAATTTCATTACAATCATCGATATTGCGTAACCAACTTTAATAAGTAATTTAGGGCATGATAGGTCGAAGTGATTACATTCTAGTTGTTTTTGTATATTTGAGAAAAATGGTTGTTGAAAAATTATTAGAGAACAGTATAACATGTAAATTTCCACTGACCAAACTAATTGTATTTTAAAAGTTTCAAACCGAGGCGAATTTAGCGATTTACAATTAACCAATCTAGAACATTAAGTAAGTTTGAGGCGGTTACATAAAACTTAAAAAGCAAGTAGACAAACAATAATCGATTACGTGTTTTTCGTGCGAAATTATTTATTTATTTCAAGCTTAAATCAAGCAGTTACACATTACTTACATCTATAAAAGTTACAGTTAAGAAAATTAAATTAAATCAAATACAATTAAATTTATTAATACTTAATACTAATGGGTGTGTAGGTGTATAATTAGTTTAATTGGTGTAGTTGTTTTTTTAAAACAGACTTGGAGAGGGAGAAATCAATTAAGGCCTTGTATTTATGTCCCAATATTAACATTATGTTAATAGGTTCAAATCTACCATATTTAGTTTTATGTTGCACCAGTGTAAAAAGATTAACGGAACGAAACCGAGAATTGGTGTTAATAACAATTTTGTCAGAAATAAGTGGAGAAATAATATTTCGTTTAACAATTTCAACAATAAAAGTTACATCAGTAATTTCCCTCCTTTTCTGTAGGGTGTCCAAGTGAATTAAGTTTAATCGATGTTCATAAGGAGGCAGACGAATAGGATCCTGCCAGGGAAGATTACGAAGGGCAAATCTTAAAAAATTTCTTTGAATGGCTTCAATTCTTTGAATGTGAACATCATAAAATGGAGACCATACTTGGCTGGCATATTCCAAATTAGGTCGGAGCAATGTTGTGTAAAGAGTCTTTAAAATATATGGATCAGAAAATTCGTTTGACCAACGTTTTATAAATCTTAAAAAGGAATTTGATTTATTTATTATGTGATTATAATGTAATTTAAACGTTAATTTATCATCGAAAACCACCCCTAAGTCTTTAATAGAATTAACTATTAGTAATAATTTACCATTAAAAGAATAATTATAAGTGAATGGATTAGAACGACAAGTATAACACATTAATACGCACTTTTTGATGTTAAGAAGTAAGTTATTATTTGTACACCACAAAGAGAAATTATCAAGGTCATTTTGAAATAAGGCCATGTCACTTTCAGAGATTAGCAGAGATTATAAACAAAAAAGGTTATATTAGTAAACAAAATATATTAGCATACAAACGCAAGGTGAAAATACATAATACAGATATAAGACAGATTCTGACTTTTTTGACAAAATATATAGTGAAAACATTATAAAATTCTTAAAAATACAAGTAGTCACAAGGTTTTTGTTTAAATCAATTAAAATAAATTGTAAATCAAACAACAACGTAATGCAAAATAAAAATTAGAATAAAATAAAACTCGCAGCTGTAATCTAAACTCTAACTTAAGTATAAGAAGACTCTGCCATTATAAATTATGTATTAATAAATTTTGGAAATAAACGAACTATCTATCTATCTATAGTGAAAACATCACAAATCAAACAAAGATTAAGATAAATTACATTAGAAAACTATTTTAGATCATGCCGAAAGACAATGAACGATGATCAATGACGAAAGACATAATTGCAAAATTGGTGTACGAAAATAAAACCGGGAAATCGGCTATTTAAGAAAAACCAGCAGGAGAAATAGCAGAGGTTAAATATATCTTTGAAAATATATCCGATTATCAACAATAGAATCAACACACATATTTTGTTTATTTAATTAAACCTTCTCAACAACGCCTTCCCTTAAACCTAATCCAATTCTTTCAACAAAACTGTTCGCAATAAACTTATTCAACTTGAACAACAAACTCTTTAAGATAAAAAAAAATAAAACTATATAATCTAGAAAAACGTAGTTACGTCACTGATCAGATGGGTTCAATTCTAATGTTTTAATGAGATTTACGTATTATCTTTAGATAAAAATTAATAGAGAGTTTGTACGGTTCTAATGTCAAAGAGAATTTATCAAAAGTGTACTCATAAGAAGAAGAGTAAGTATAATAAATAAAATATATGTAGGTAGGTACACGATAACTGTATAAACATTTTGACTCAAAAGTAAACAAAGAATTTGAATTTAGGAGAGATCTTTGTATTCGTTTTGAATAATTTTGAATATGACGCTCATTTAAAATTCATTTTTTTTTTTTTTCTTTTGTGAATTTGAAGAATGTTTTTGAATGGATTAAATTTTTTCTCTTTTTTTTTTGTAATTTTATAGAATTTTTTTTTATGATGAAATTAAAATTTTTCAATGAATTGAATTTAGAAAACGTTATAAAATAATAAAAAAAAAAAAAAATAATAATAAAGTATCCATGTTGTTGCATACAAAGAAAACTTAAGAGATAAAATTAGTACACTTGATTTGAAGTTAATTGAAAACTGTTTTCACTATCATTTCAATTAAATTTCAAAGATATTTCAAATCCTTTTTTAACTCAAATTTTTAGATCCTCATAACTTATCTTGTTTCATAATAATAATAATATTATATATGTAGCTATATGTTCAATTTTAATAAAAGATTCAAATTTTAAATTTGTGTTATCGCATATTAAAAGAAAAAAATTCTCTTTACTTCAAAGGATTTTTTAAGAAATACCGAAAGCAAATTTGTAGGGCATTGAAATTTCACTTTGTTTTCTTTTTCTACAATATGGTTTTAATTTGCCAATGCATTTATGTGAATGAATGAAGACTACTGAATATTTTAAATAATATTTTATAATTTAAATATGTGAAGTAGAGAAGAAATCTACTGAGAATCTGAACTGTGAATGGGAAGGTCTCATGTGAGCTATTTAGCATAAAAGTAAAGAATACCATGAGGCCTGAGTATAATCATTAAATCAGAAATTCTTAAAGTTTCAGATGCATAATTGATTGGTGCATTAATACGTGTAATTAGAATAAGCCAATTTAGAGGGCTGCAATGACACGTTATGAACATAATCTAATCTAACTTAATCTAATCTGATCTAATCTAAACATTGCTCATATAGGTGTTAAAAGATTTATTTGAAATTAAAACAACTTTCACTTTTCGAATGCAGGCTAATTGGGTATTTTTATTTACAAGTTAAAGTGATAAAATTTTCATATGATTAAACAAGAATTTCAAAGGTTCGAGTTTTTTCATATCAAAATATATATCAAAAATAAATAGTTTTTGTATTTAAATTTAATGATTTGATAAACGTTTTTTTTTGTTTGTAAAATTTTTTATTTTATTCTCAATCGAATATAAATTGTTATAATCGAAGTCAATAATCGAATATAAATTTTTAGAATTGTTATTGGCAGAATGAGTGTATGTAATTAACCTCCAGTGAGCTAATTAACCTATTTATTATAGGTTGGCTGGCGTTATACGCTGCAGCTTAGTATGTGTTATGTCTCTTGTCATCAGTGTACTTTCCATTATATTTGGTTGATTATCCAGTCTGTCTACTTGTTAAACCATATCAATTTTTATATATTTATGAATTAAATTATTTGTCACATACCAAGGCGCATCAACTATTGATGTTACTGCTTTATTCTGTAATCGTTGAATGATTTCAATATTGGACTTTTTCGCTGTTCCCCAAAATTGGATTCCATATGTTCAAACAAACTATATTAATATTTTGTTATCTAGATCCATTTGGGATTTCCTGCCAATCAGCCAGTACATATTCCTGAACAGCATATTTAAATTATTTTTCTAAATATGTGTTTTTGCCAGGTTAGACTTCGATCCAGGCGCATACCAAGATATTTAATATCATTGGATTGTGCTATGATGTGTTGTTTAGAAAAACAGGAGGACAGGGTGCCCTCGTCTCAAGATGAACGTTATGTTTTTCGCTTTTGCTTCACTTGCTCTGATTTTTCATTTATTTAGCTATCCCGATATTTCATCTAAATGGTTTTTTACTAAATTCGAAGCATCATTCTCATTCTTGTGAGATGTCAAAATAGCTGTGTCGTCCGCAACAGTCGCTAAAACTGTTTTTGCAGTTTGGGCAAGTCAGCAGTGTGCAACAAATAAAAAATTGGCCCGAGAAATAAAAAATTTCCCTGTGGTACACCTGAGTTGATTTTATGAAGATTTTAGGTTACACTTTGTTGCTTGACGAAGTTATAACACTATCCTCAGTATAGCTTTTGAGTAATTCATAAGAATGGTGTGGTAGGTATAGTTTTAACTTCTAAAAGAGACCTTTGTGCCACATTTTGTTAAATACCTATACCTAGCTATATCCAGAAATATTTCCGAACAAAATCTTTCATCTGCAGTCTTAATTTACTATGTTTACAATTCTATGCACTTGTTCAATTGTCGAATTTTTATTTCTAAATCCAAACTGATGTGATGGGATAATCTTATTCACTTAAATGAAAGGTTTTTCAATAATCAATTTTTCCAAGACTTTTGATATCGCTGGTAGTACTAATAGGATTTTACTTCTTCTGAAGCTTTATCTGGCTTAAGAATTATTATAATTTGTAATGTTTTCCAGTGCACCGGAAAGTATTTGAGGTTTACAATTGCATTAAAAATTTGAGTTAAGAATTTAATAAATTTATTTGTGATTTGATGATGTATAATATGACCAGTAATCAAGTCATACCCTGGTTCTTTTTTGGGATTAGTATCTTCTTTAATTACTTGTAATACTTCCTTTTCCATAAAATTTTTAATTGGTATATCCATTTGATACGCGACTTCCATAAATTCATTTATTTCACTTTCATCAGTTGAACTAGTTGGGATTAGCCATAGTCTAAATACTCAATTAATATGTTCAGCAAAGACGAACTTTTTTTCTTCGTCATTTCTGGCCCAATTGCCGTTAGTTTTACGAATAGGGAGATTTTCTATCTGCGGTTTTTAAATTTTTTTTTGTAGCCCTCCATAAATTGTATTCGATAGCCTAAGTTGCTGTTAGTGGTGACAAATGCTTTTGAATCGCTGCCTTTTTGTCCTTGTTTAGTTGGTATTTGACACGCTTTATTGTTCGGTTTAATTTTCCCTTGGGGGCAATTCTTTCATCAGGTGAACTAGTATTTCGCGATGTTCAAACCTTGTTCAGGAAGCTAATTGTATGTTTATTGTGATTTCAATAACTGAATTTTCAATGTCATCTTTTTTTTTAAAGGAATATGTAAGTCTAACTTTCTATCTGCTTAGTTTTACTGCTGCTCAATATTAGAGGCTTGCCTTTTTTCATGATTGTATCAAAAACTAACAAAACTACTAGTGTATGATCAGAAGATAAATCCAAAGGTGATTCTATTTATACCTTTTTCAGATCTAAGCGTTTCATTATGAAAAAATTAAGTAAATCCAGGATTTTATTCAAGTCTGATGGCCGGTAGGTGGGAGATCCGGCTGACACACATTGAAGATTCCTTTCTTGTACGGGTGCTAGAAGTTCTTTCATTTTATAAGTGGCCATTTTGGATCCCCACTGAGTATGTTTCCAGTTAAAATCTCCTCCACATATAAATCTATTTCCAAGCATGTCGAAAAAATTTATTAATTTTTTTCTATCAATAGAATGCTTTGGTGGACAATATACCGCTGACAATGCAAATGAGCCTTGACTTATCCAAGCTCTAACATTAGTTGATTGTAGATAATTTGATAAAACGAAGCAAAAAATAAAATGAACATAAATAATGAACCTATACCTATCTTTTTTTCATTATTAATCTATTCCATTTATTGTGATCCCTAATCGTTGTTTCTATTGGATTTTCGTTGTTTCTATTGGATAGGAATTTTTTTTTTGGATTAATTCAAATTAAATATTATTTACGATCACCACATCAAATCAATAACCATTTTTTAAGTAAAAATTCAAAGCGCTAAATACCGCAACAAGCAGTGGTTTATGGTTTGTAAGCTGTTCCTGCGCCAAATAATTGATGAAAGAGAGTGTGGTTTTTTTTTTGAATCAGCGGGGTATACAATGTAGACGAAACTTATTGCGATCTGTTATACATCCAGTTTAGTTGTTTAAAATCCGAACCCTTGTCGAGTTTAAAAGTCATAATTTCATTTCTTATTTTTTTTTAGAACTACTTTTCTTGGATCTTGAATCGTTAATTTTTTACAAAATAACAGCAAAATTATTTTGACAAGCTTTAAATTTTCAATTCTAATCATCTTGTAATCGCTGTCAATAAATGATAATGATATTATGGCATACCAACGACTTACAAGTCCTCTACCGCCAAATAATTAAGTAGAATTATTTGGTTTCTGTTGTTATTCTATCTGGAGTTTTGTTCGTTATAGTCTAGTGGAAAAGATAAATTCAGCACACTATTAGGTTCAAAAAACAATAACAGGTTGTAGCTGCAAAATGATTTCACACAAGTTGTACAATACTTTTACTCAATGAGTAGTATAGTATTTGTATTTTACCCAGCTCTGCACACAACAAGCAAAAAAAATTCAAATCGTTCCAGCTACTTATGCCAATTAAATATGAATGGCTCTTCTTCCAAAAGAAGAATGATACTTTTATTTGAAACAACATGATGATCTCTCGCTGGAAAAATAAGACAACTAAAAACTTAAATACAGTCAATAACAAAAACCAAAATCATATTAATAAATCCACTACACACAAATATAAACCTCTCACTACACAAAATAATAAAACAACACCCAAAACAATAAAAACATCTATTAACAACGAGCTGACTAGTTCATCTTCCATAAGTAACAGTTTCGTGCCATTTGCCCAAGCGACCGTACCCATCATTTCGTAATTTAGATTCTAATTCAATTTACACCTATTCTCCTACACAGAGATCAAATACTTCCACTTCAATTAACCCTTCGCCAAAATTTAAAATATGCTTGTTTATTGATAAATAAAATCAAATTATATGTTAACCCATTAATGCCTATTGGATATTTAAATACCCAAAAACCTTAGTGCATTAAAATAGCTATATCTGCCGTTAGGTAATTGATATTGAACCAGTTTATATTTTATTAGAGAGAAAAAAGGCGAAACCATAATTCGTTCTCTTTGAGCTAATTCAAATTCTAAAGAATTGTCCTTGTTAGTGGAATTCAAAAACTAAGAACTTTTTAAACCCCGTAAATTTCCATAAAAAGTGGTTTTTGGGAAAATTGGAAAGTCGGGAAAATTTCCAAACATCACTTAGTCTCAAGATTTCTCAATCTAATAAAATATTTTTTTTTGGATTGAAATACTTACCTCGTCTCTAGAGAAGGTTTACCTTTCTGGGTATTTAAATACCTAGCCGTCTAAAGCATAAAAAAATTCTTATAAAAATTAGCGAAAAAATAATTTATATTTTTATGAAAGTAAGGCACAATTCACAGTGTTTTATTGATTAAATCTAAAAAAGTAAAGTAGCTATTTAAATAATAATATTGTAAAATTAAATTTTAAAAACTACTTTGTAAATTATTTCGCTTTCTTAATTTTTATTTTGCTTCGTGGTACATCATTATGATAGTCAAAAAAGCATTTGGGATCGAACACTATTGGGCAAAATAATCGAACACTTTTTGCAACCAAATTTTATTTTAATACCACATTGTCTACAAAGACTGCGTTCAGGCATTTTTTCCACCTTATATGGTTGACACGATCCGTGAGTTTTGCCATTTGTTGAACATTAACAAGTACACGTCTACATGGACGGCTGACTACTTGTGGTAGTGTTACTAGTGTTTCCCCTACATTTACTCTGGAATCAAATATAAGTATAGGAGTCACACCTTCATACATTGCACAGAAAACATGCAGCTTCCATGCATTCACCATTGCGGCATCAAATGCATTTGTGAGCAATGACCAATACCATTTTTTACCACGAACTTTGATTCGATAATTGTTCATAGTATTATCGAACAGATCAACACCACCCATCCGTTTATTATACTCATGAATGAGCAGTGGCTGGTCAATTGTTATCATTGCGATTTTTTCTTTCGTACCACTTTAAATGGAACATTGGGCCATGTCTCAAAAAGTTGAATAAATCATAGTAATTTAAACTGAATTATATTATGATAAGTCTACTAATTAATTTTACATAACACTACATATGAAACTGTATAACTTTATCAATTCACTTTTGAATTTCTAAAAACCTGAAAACACAACGGTCAAACTTTAAACCATGAGAAGAATGAGAAGCAATTTATAGTAAGTGAATGAACTTCCTGAATAGTTTTAGTAAGTGTATCATAAAATAAAAAATTAATACTACGCGATGTGTTGTCGAATATAAATTCGAAGTGAAACCATTATACAAAACAGAATTCTCTACTTAAACAAAACCGTTATTATATCAAAACATATTAAAATCATTAAATTATTCTTTATAAATTTGGTAATTATCTGACGCCGGAACTTTTCGGAACTGTTCGTTTTTTTATTAAACACTTTTTGTCGAAAATTTAAAAACAAAAATTTTATTTTCTTTATTATAATCACTTTATTTTTTTTTTGTCAATATTTAAATTTTATTGCAAGTTGTTACAATTTCAGCCTCTATTTCCAATTTTATGAACTAATTTTATAATAAAATAATTATAACAAAATTTTTAGCATTTTAAGAGTCGCTATCAAATGTTGTGTGTTCAAAAAATAATTATAAAATACTTTTGTTTTTATTTTTTTAATCACAATATTTCATTTTATTTTTACTTTTATTTTTATTATAGTTTTATTAAGTATTACATTTATTTTAAAATAACATTTTATTTAAATATATTTTCTTATTATTTAGTATGTATTATTCACCTATTGAATTTTTCAATACCTTCAGGCAACGCGTGTATCCAAATATAAGTACTTCTTTCCAAATATAGACACCGAACATTTCTTAGTATATTCCGTTATGCGTATAAGCTGGCTCAGAAACTTGTCTGTGATTTTGTAGCCTTTCTACATATTCTTTTCACATCCTTGTTAGCAATAGCATTTATTTAGCTATATATCTGTAACATTTATTAAGCAATGCTTTTTCATCTGCATCGCCATAACTAGAGATAGTCCACAATTACCACAAATATTCACGTATTTATACATAACCCACCATTATATATGATAAAATGTGTTCAAATGTATCCACCATTATAAATTATATGTGATAAATCAATCTCGTGCTTAAAACTTAACCCGAACTGATTAAACGGCCGACATCTAATCTCAGATTGTTATTAAAAATGCTGATTATAATAAATATTAAATAATTTTTAATTATATTTATTATATTATAATTAAAACCCTTCTATTAAAACCGTTATCTATTTGAAACGAAACCCTGGTCCAAAATAAATTATTTAACAAAAAAACAATGCTCCCCCCTTGATTTTTAAAATCTCACCAAAACACATTAACTCTTGTGAATATTTATAATCATTTGTTTTCTCACTTTTGATTTATTTTTTAATCGTTTTTCTTTTTTATATAATAATTTTTCATTTTTAAAATTTTTGCTTTGTTATTGTTATTACAAGTTATTTTTTTTTATTTAATATATTGCTTCGACAAAAAAAAAATCACGAAAGTACAAATATCATTTTTTATCGTAAGTTACACATTATTATTTCACGCTGTCTTATGCTTAACACAGATCAATTGGAATCCATCTAGGACATTTAAGGTATATAAATTCAAAAAAAAAAAAATATAAAACAAAAAAAAAACAGAATCAACGACAGAAAAAACAAAAATAAAAGCACAAATGTTATATGAAAATAAAAATAAAAACAAAAAAAATAAAGGAAATAGAAAATGTCACTATTAAAAAACGAGCATAAAAAAATTTCAACCTTTTTTTTTAGGGTAAAAATTATCGTTGCAAAATTTGGTAAATCTTAATGAAGGTGGTGGCAACGATAATGATATTTATAATAGAAAAATTATTGTAATTTACATGTTTTTTTTTTTATATAATCAAAAAAATATAAATTTTAATTAAAATTTGGTAAATGCCCTTCTCAATGTCTAGAAATATCAATTCCATAAATCCTTCCAATAAAATTTTGCGCCAGTGTCAGATATTGAATTCGAATAATAGTTTTTGGTAAGCAAAGTAACTATTACCGATACTCAATTTCGTAGACCTCATCCAGCAAACGATGTATCGGATAAAGTCAAAAACTTTCCCAAGATAATTTTTGATATGTGCTCGATATTTGATTCTCTTAATACTCTTGCCAAACAATGTATCCTGTTGTTGATACTCAATTTCGTAGATTTAATTCGCCGAACGATGAATCGCTTCTTGATATTCATATTTATTTTCCAAGCTAATTTTGTGTCGGTTTTCAATATTTAATTCCTCTAACATTACCCCTTAACTTAAGTGACTTATATGTGGTAAATTTACTGAATATAATACGACAAGCGGTGTATCTGTTCTCGTTATTTAGTTCAAATCACTCTTCGCGAACGATATTGCTATCTCTTCTCGACATATAATTCCCTAAATCCTCCCAACCTAAATTTTTGTTTGTTCTAGATATTAAACTCATCTAGTATATACATATTCATAAATATACACTGCTGTGAAAAAAAATGGGACAGTTTAAATTTTTGGCCTGCAGTTCATATAATGAATGCAATTATTGCGAAATTGATAAACGGGTTGACGTTTTTGTTCCCCAGGTATATTAATATCTATCCAATATCTACCTGTATTGGATATAATAAAGAACCAAAATTTTAAATATTGATTAATTGTGAATATAAAGTGTGAAGTATAATATTAATTGGAATAATAATGAGAAAAATAAGTAACGAGTTAAAGAGCAATATGGTTATCACGGGTAAATTTGCCAACAAGACAAATTGCTGAAAGATCTAAAAGCAAAGTGGCTTACATTTTAAAAATATATCGTTCAATCGGGGGTTTTGATAGGACTACAAAATCAGGACTACCTTGTAAGGCAGACAACGCAGGTGGAAAACCACTTCATTAAAATTTACAGTTTGAGAAATTGTTTCAAAATGTCTACAGATTATGCAAACAGTCTGTATAGAGCAAGCGGAACCACATTTTATCCAGTTTAATATAGACAATTGAACAAAGGATTAAATGCACATCATAAAGGAGCCCAAGTTGAAGCCAATACATAGGCACAAAAGGCTTACAAGGGTAAAGGAACACGTTCTTGGATAGAGGGTATGTGGGAGCAGATAATATTTACAAACGAGAGCCAATTCAAAGGGTATGACAGTGATGGCAGACTGTTGGTTCGGCGAAGATTAACGCTGGGTGGCGCAGTAGATAGAGCGCCTACCTTTCACCCAAAAGGTCCCAAGTTCGATTTCCGATGAGCAACAAAAAAAAATGTTTTATGGGTATTTCGACCTCGTCCAGTACCCTTTGTCATTGGGATATAATAAATGATAAAAAATAATTGAGAGTATAATCTGGTAACAAATTAAATAAAATGAAACTATTCTATTTAAGAAGGCTTGGTTCCTGACAATAGTAGCAGTTTTCCACATTTTAATAAGTTGATAAGCCAGTAATTTGTTAAAATAAATACTCTAATTATTGTAGATATTGTAGTGCAAAATTGCAGTACCGTACTTAATTAATCACGAAAACATGATTCTACCTAAGTTACTGTAAGAGTGTAAAAAAAAAGAAGAGCAGAAAAACTATTAAGTAATTAACACGTGCAAATGTTGCCACAAAAATCTGAAGGTGTAATGGGATGGGAATGTTTCTCCGATGCAGAAATAGGAAGATTATGCTTTGTTTCCTCGAAAATGAATGTTCATATATTCTTTGGAGTCACTTGTGACTTAGTTTTTCAACAAGACAACGCTCCTTGCTATACTGCTAGAAAGGTAAGAATAAGTTTTTGTTTATGTGTCGTAGGAATATGGTAGAACACAGTTAATTTCTTTTTAATTTCATTTTGAGCCTTAAGATCCCATGAAAAATAGATAGATCACAGGAATGGAATGGCCTCTATATAGCCCACACCTAAATCCAATTGAAAATATTTGGTCAATACTTAAGCTACAGATTGCAAAAAATCCACCAAAAACAACGGACCTCAAAACTTTAAGCAGAACCGCATGGAGCTCAATACCGTCTTCAACATTGCAAAACTTGTCCAACTCCATGAAGAGAAGATGTGAAACAGTATTTGCCGCTAGCAGAAGACCTATAAACTATTAACCATTTTATAAATATTTGAAATAATATAATATAAGAAGCAATTTCTAATATAATTGTGAAAAAAAGTTTATAATTTAATTTTTGTAATAATAATTTATGAGATAACAAAATATGTCTTTTAATTAATATTTTTTTCAGTTATACCCAATTTTTATTCGTTACAAATTTTCGCTTCAGTATTTTCTAACAACACAAAAATTACTCAAAAAATTAATCGAAAATTAAAATGTGTCCCATAACTGTTAAGCTTTTCTTAGATATGAAAATAAATAATTAAAAATATAATATTTATATATACATATATACACCAGTATATATTTTTTTTTAATCAGATCATAACATATTTCGCTAATGACGACATTATTACAATAGTAATTCTACCGGAGAGAGATTGTTAGCTCAACATTTTTGACGATTGAAAATTATTATTTTAACAATAATATTTGTGATGGAGAAGAAAATTTTAAAAATTTCATACTAAAATTCTTTGTTTTGAGACGACGTAGGTTGAGTTTTATATTCAGGACAATGTCCATCACAAGATTGTTAACGTACCATATGGGACGTTGATTATTTCTTAAGCAGCTTTATTTTCTAAACTTTGGATAATTTCCATATTATTGTTTTCTAAATACAACCACATAACTGAAATATGTCTACAACACTCAACGGCGGATTAAACATTTGGGGGACCTGAAGCTAAGTATATTTGTGGACCCCAAAATTGACCTAACCAAAATATAAGTAAAATGTAAAGAACAAATAAAATTTGGTAAAAATATAAATTCATTTTAATTCATTTTAGGTGAACAAATAAAAAATAACAATATAGGATGAACAAAACAAAATAAAAATAATAAACAAAACTATAAAAATTGAATTCAATTTTTTGTTTCCGAAATTTTTTATTGGCAAATTCTCTTATTGCCTCATCCATAAAACCCTAATTTGGTTATGTCATTTTTGTCATTATATCAAAATTGAAAGATAATTAAGTATTTCTTCCAGCATTGTGGTGCGATATTTATTTTTAATAAATATCAATTTTGAAAAGGCTCTTTCGGCCTCACGACTGGTTTTTGGTAGAGTTAGAAATATTTTTAAAGTCGTATATAGATTTGTAAAAACATCTATTCAAAATTACTCTCGAATATTAATTTCAGCATAGTGAAACATTTTGTTCGTACTTCTTTTTCATTTGTAATTTTATTTCCATGTGAATTTCAGAATTATCATTTTTTCCAATATTTAAAAGAAATTTAAATCTGCTATTTATTTGCTTGCATAAGCTACCTCTTTTTGATAATGATTTGATAGTTAAACAATCGAATTGAATACCTCTATCTGAATTTTATCCTTGCCATTAAGTACATCAGTATTCAGTAGCCCTTTCACGATTCGAAAAAATGTTTGTCCTTACTCGTTTGTTGAAATCATTATAATTTGCCATAATTTCTTTACTAAAATTTTTAGTTGTTCCTTCGTATTCATTAATTTTTGTTCTGAATTTTTCAGAAATTGTTTTACAAATAATTATAATGTAAAAATTAAGTCATAACCTTCGGAAACATGAAGGCCGGGGGTTTGTAACTTTTTTCTTACGTTCAAGAACTTCCTAAAATAATTGTTTCTCTTTTACAATCAAGTTTTTCTTCAATTTCTTCATAAATATATTTAATAGTTTTCAGAATATTGCTTCAACCATTTTTTAATGCTTTAACAGATTCACGATGCATTGACCATCTTGTAATAGTTAAACTTTTTCAAGAAAACTGTAATTTAGCATATTTCTTCAAAAAGTCTTACCTGTGCGGCAATGCAGAAAAAAATACGTATAATCGCTGACGTAAGTCCCAAAATAATCAATAATTAGTGTTACTATACTAACTGCTTCTACCCCTACCAAAACCCTACAAAATCAGCATATTTGTTAATCTCCTTTAAACGTGCTTGTAGTCCGGTATATTTTCCGCTCATATTTGCTGCATTTGAGATTTTCGAGTCTCGAAATATAATTTTTTTTCGAGATTTCGAGAAGTGAAAAGTGTAACGATTTCTCAAAATTTTCGAGACGAGATTTCTCGAACAGGAACTCTAAACATATCAGTATATGAACAAAAAACGTGTTACAAATAGAAAATAAATAAAAAAAAAAATTTTTTTTCATGTATTTAATTTTTCATATTTTTTTAATTTTTTAGAATTGAAATTAGAAATAAAACTAAAAGCGATCGGGCCCTTTTTACCGGGGCCTTGAAGCTGCAGCTTCATTAGCGCATAGGCAGATCCGCGCCTGATAACACTATAGCTTAACAATTTAATTATATTTGAGGAGATTATTTGGCACTGACAAATTCGATTCGATTGGCCCATCAGCTGGAACAAATCTCTACATTGGAGTTTAAAATTTTTTTTCTTTTTGATGTGCTATTGATATTGCATTTCATTTCTGAATATTGAAATTAATTTTGTAAATTAAAATTTTTATTAATTATAAATTTTTAATTAAAAGTTCGGCATTCTACTACATTTTCGTATATCCTTTGTACTCAAAATGATGTCTGTTAAATTCCATATATTTACCTCCTACATTCAAAATAGTTTTTTACTAATCAGTAATTAAATTTCTACCTTCATAAGACTCTAAATACTCCTCCGTATATTATTATGCAATGTCGTAAAATATTCATTTTGATTTTATTTTCAATGTCACATAAATTATTTGAAGGCGAAATTATCGTTAAAAATCTGAATTTATTCTCTCTTAACTAAAGTTTATCTAAAATCCAGGCTTTATAAAATTAATGGATTTTCTTTTTTCATATTATTATTATCAAATTCTTTTATATCTTTTTGAGAATATACTCGTACTGTACAATATTTTGAAAACATCAATTACTTCAGTTAAGTATACACTTGTATATTGCTTATATGTGGTTTGGTTGATTTCAAAGAGATTTCAAACTTAATTTTAATTTCTTTTATTTTAGTAATGGTTTCTTTATTATTCTCGTACTCAAATGTATAATTTTCTCTCTTTAACGCTTTTCAAAAGGTTGAAAAACACAAAGGAATTGCCTTTACTGTTCTAACATTGTTGTTTTGTAAATAGAATAAAGAAAGAAAAAACAAAATATGGAAAAGTGTACATTATTTTCAACATTAAAACAAATTGTCATAAGTGACATTTAGAAAAATGTCAAGATCAGTTATTATTTGGAGAGATTTTTGTTTTGTTGTTTTTTTTTTGTTTTTGTTTTCGTCCTCCTTTTCTTTAACCCTTATGTGTACTTTATTGATATTTTTATACAAATATTTAAATGATTAAATTTAATTTTTAAATTATTTTTTGGGTAAATATTGCTATAATTTAAAGCTTTACAATTGTATTTTTGTATATATTTCGAATATCAATTGGTGTATTTAATTACCTACTTTCTGTTATATTAAAGTGAATTTGGTTAGAAATTTATTCGTATAGACATATGAGTTTATTCGTTGTAAAAGATTAGGTTTGATTAAGGAAGAGTATTCGAAATACTGGAAGAGCTCTTGTAAAATTATCATGGTTTCGTTTTTTGTATATAGATAATGAGCTTACAAGGTCCCACATCACTGTACAGTAGGACATGCCATTGTTTTGATTTTATTCTGGTTGGTAAATTTTTGATATGTAATTTGAATTGAATTTGGAACAGAGTCCAAGATATGAATGCTTAAAATAAATTTTCGTCTTTATTAAAAAGTTTTACAATTTAAATCATAATTTCATTGTTAGAAGAAATGAAAGAAGAGAATTAACTCTAATTTGAAAGATTCATGTAGACACCGCTTAAAATTGAACTCAACTTTTATATTTTTTACATATTTATATAGGTTCAAACAATGTATTTTAAAGATTCACATAATCACATACAGCACTGTACTGATAAACACTTTTATATTAGATATATTTATATATATATATATATACAAACATTTGCATTATATGTAACTTCCGTGTTAATTAAATTTTTTATTCTTTACTGCCCATCAGTTTAATTGGAGTTCTTATAGTATCAAAATTAATTATTTTCCAGAAAGAACTAAGCCACTTACTCAGACCAATTGAGAGCTTCAAAGTTACTTATTATAATCTTGCAAATTTTTTTATTTCGCAATTCTTCTTCTTAGGTTGCCAACAGACTATGTAGGTCGTGATTCTCTCCAGGGCGGATTCTCTGGAGTTGAAGATGCGAAATTATTTTAAATCCCCCGAAACTTTGTCTCTCCAACGAAGCTTTGGAGTGGAAGATTTTCTTTGTTCATCCGCTCTAAGTATCCGACCCACTGTAATCTCTTGACTTTAATTTTCCTGACGACGTCCACCTCATTGTACAGCTTATAGAGTTCGGCATTATATCTTCTCCTTCAGACCCCAATCGGATGAGTTTGGCTGGCACACAAAATTTCGACATAGCAGCATTCAGGTAGCTGCGGTATATGCTATCGTATGCAGACTTAAAATCGATAAATAGTTGGTGTGTATCGATTTGAAACTCAAAAATTCTTCTACAGGATTTGCCTAAGTGCAAACATCTCGTCGGTTGTTGAATTTCCAGGGCGAAAGCCGCATTGATAACTACCAATAACACCGTCACAATGACACTTTGTCAGCCATTCGCACAAAATGTTAGACAGGATGATGTTCTAAGCGATATTTAACAGGAATATTCCTCTATAGTTTTTACAAGACATAGCGTCGTCCTTTTTGTAAATGGGGAATATAGAGTTGGTATTCCAGTCATTAGGCATACTTTCTTCCTTGCAGATGTTGCCAATGCTTTGGTGCATGCAGTTAACCAAAACATCGCTTCCATCTTTGAATAGTTCAACTGGGAGTCCATCAGGTCCAGCAGCTTTGTTGTTTTTAAGCTTGCTGATGGCTTGGCGACAATCTCTACAGTAGGTGGCGGGAGATTGTTGATAATGACTGGTGCTCCATTTCGCCTCATTTTGATAATTTATGGAGAGGGATTCATTCAACTCAATCAATTTCTTGAGAGAAGCCGATATTTAACTATATACTAAAGAGAATATAACTTCATACTAAAATAGTTATAAGTAGATTCTAATGTGTTCAATGAATATTACAAAGCTGTTTTACAATTTGCACTTGCACATGATATATTGTTATTTACAGCTTCAATTTTCATTTAATTCATGTAGTAAGATATTTTTAGTATAGTTCTACAAAACTTATACAAAATTGCTAATTTAATGGATCAAACTCCAATTTATCGTAAATTTAATACCAAATAAATCTTTAAAAAAAAAAACAATAAAAAATTTTGTGTTCTCAAGTTCATAATGTTTAATTTCCAAAACCTATCAACGTTTAGACAAGCAAAATATTAATTGAATTATAAATAAGTTAAAATATATATTGTTATATGTAGCCTATGTTACATTACAATTACCAATGATTTAAATGAATGTGTAAAATATTATTATTTAATTTTTTTTTAAATTAAGAATAATTATTACTTTACATTTGCATTCATAGTTTTTATTTATGCAACTTCAATATCATAAGTTTTAGCTAGAAATATTATTCTTGTCCCTGCAATAACTGTCACTCTCTAACAACGAATTCATAATAATACTATCTACTTATGTAAGTATTTATTACATTGATTACCACTGTACTTTATAAACATGTTTTCTATGGCCCATGTAAATTGCTACCTAATTCAGAGTCAAAAAATAATATGATCTGTATCTTGACTGCAACATGCATGCATGTATTAAATATTTTTGCTGAAGATAAAAATGATTTAAAAATTTTTTTTCATTTCATATTTATGAAAATTTCTCTCCAAAAATTGGTTTCTATTTTTTAAATTGTGTTAAATTTCATTGAAATATTTCGTTTCGTTAAAAAATGATTTGAGCTTTGATAATTCGAGAATGGATGCATTTCTTTAATTTCGACTATAAAATGTTAGCAAAATAATTTGAAGGTTAACATAATCAAATTATAAAAACAGTTATTTTTATTTAAAAAAAAAAAAAAATGAATAGATTTCACACGATAGACAAAAAAGGGTTTATAAAAATTTTCATTCACTCTTAACAATTTAATCCATTTCTTTTGATAAAAAATATTATTCCAAGTTTAATTTTACTTTAATGTAGAAGAATTAGATTTTCATAGACACAATGGATATAATTCTAGTTGTATAATATAGATATAAATATATATATATAGTTTTTATTTTTTATTTTTATTTTTTTTTTCATTATTATGTCAAGGATAAATTAAAATGGAAATCATGATAAAATCTATGGTGAATGGTGAATAGAATCATAACCATTATGAAGAGTTTATACAAAATAGATACAAAAATAGATGAGATATGTTTGTTTGTTTGTTTATTTCGTTTTTTTTTTTTGCTTTTGTTTTTCTTCTTTTTCTAGAAATGTCCTCGTTAAAATTACAGAGGAAGGAAAGGACATTTGTTGTATAACTGGTTTTTATCTCCAGAAAACTTGTTAATATTTTTCACAATATTGTTATAATTTTTTATATTTCCTAATTTCAAATTTACTATTTAAATTTAACCCTTGTATAGATTTGGTAAATAATATTAGTAATTACTAACGAAAATTTAGTTTTTGTAATTTCATTATTTATAGTAATAATATATTTATCAATTAATAATTCTCCCGAATATACGCCAAATGTCATAAGAAGTTAAGTATTTTGTCTTTCAATTGAAACGTCTTAAGTTCCATTCCCCCCATTAATAATTAAAATAATTAATGGATTTTTTTAAAATAATTAATGGGCTACCTGGTATTCTTTGTTGTTGGCAAACATTCCGAAAAGTAATAACATTGTCTAATACATTGTTTATTCAAACATAATTTTGGTAAAAGTTCATATTGTTCAAACTTATACGCTTCTCTTCAACTGTCAATAACTTATTAATGTACATCTAACATATTTTTCTATATACATTCTTTAATATTTACTCTCCCTTGCTGTATGCATCTTTAACCGTAACACATAACAGTTTCAATTCGAAACTTGATAATTTATTTTCCAAGGATGTTTTATATCCACATCGAACACCTTTGTTATATAAATATCATCATTCACAATGTTCAACATTGTTCTATAACTGATAATATTGTGGCACCTTCCCCAGTAACCAAAAATTGTCATGACAAGTTTTTGTCAACATATTATCAGAAAATTGTTGGCAAATTTTGTCGTCAAAATTATGATGACAATTTGTCTACAAAATTTGTTACAAAAGTGTACCCGACAAAATGTTGACAAATATTTCTTACGACAATTTATGGTCAACAATATGTGGTAATTTGGTGACAGAGTTTTTAAGTTTTTTATTTATTTTTATATGGGTTAGTGTATTCTATTCATCAGTCTAGTTTAGGTATTGTTTTGACATTTGTATTTTGAAAAACACAACAAGTTTATTTTAAAATATGAATGAATTTTGTAATTAAAAACAATTGAAATAGAACTTGTTTTTTAATTATTTTTGCAGACTAAATTATAGATAGAATAGAATAAATAATATATAAAAAACGAATTGTTTTAATTATTAAAAATCCTCCTAAATAACTGAAAAAGCTGTCCACAAAATGATTCACCAATTGGTGACATATTTGGTTAAGAAATTAAATTATGTAGACAAAATAACCCAGAAAACGGATTTGCTCATAGAGTAAATTATTTTTATTTTCTAAAGGTAAATATTTTTGTCATAGATAGAAAATTTCAAAAATATAAGAGCCATAGTGATTATCACACAGACTATAGTATTTTTAAAAGAATATATTACTCCTGCTAATTCTAAAACTGTAATCATGTCGCGTAATTATTCATATTCATATAAAAATCTCTGACCGTGATAGAAGCTCAATCCCGTCGGACACAAAAGAGTTAAAAAAATAAAATTTAAAAATAAAAAATATGTTAAATACCCTTAATGGGTTTTGGTGAGGAGGTACACTATATAATAAAGAAAGTTAAGTTTTATATTTTCTAATTTAAAAATTACATTATATCCTTGAAAATTTCGCTACCACATTCAAATTGTTTTGTTTTGTTTTTTTTTTTCAAAAAAACAAGTAACATTTACTTATATTAATTATGATTTTGAAGAAAAAAAAAAAATCTAACAAAACAAAATATATGGTTCGTATTTCCTACAAGGACAGTTTGTATTGTTTGATTTTCTATAGAAAATTATTTATAAAAATATTTCTTATACAAAATATTAAAAATTATTAAAATATATTAACTAAAATTATATAAATATAAAAACAAAAAAAACTTACCACACTAATATTCTTAACAAATTAAATTAATTGTATTCTTTTATTTTTATTTTCTTTCTCGCCATTTAATTTTCTTATTGTCACATATTCTATTGTTGACACATGAAAATTATTTATCAATATAGGAATCACTTATGATTGGCAATGTAGGAACATTAGGACGTGGTGGGTCACCTGGATCTAAAGGCGAACAAGGTGAAAAAGGTACAACCGGACGACAAGGTGAACGTGGTATAGCAGGATCGAAAGGTGAACGTGGTGATCCAGGAATGACAGGTGCTAAAGGTGATCGGGTAGGTTATATCTTATATCATAATTATTTAATTTTTTTGTTAAAAAAAAAAACTTTGAAAAACAAAAATAAAAATTATATGAATCGTATGTAAGCTGTAGCATCGAGATTGTATTAACGGAATTACGGACATTTAAAGTTATAATTTTTTTAAAATAAAAAATTATATAAAAAATTATATGAATCGTATTTGAGCTATAGCATCGGGATTGTATTAACGGAATTACGGACATTTAAAGTTATAATTTTTGTTAAATAAAAAACTATATAAAAAATTATATGAATCATATTTAAGCTGTAGCATCGGGATTGTATTAACGGAATTATGGTCGTTTAAAGTTATAATTTTTTTTAACTGTAGCATCGGGATTGTATTAACGGAATTACGGACATTTAAAGTTATAATTTTTGTTAAATAAAAAGCTATATAAACAATTATATGAATCATATTTAAGCTGTAGCATCGGGATTGTAATAACGGAATTATGGTCGTTTAAAGTTATAATTTTTTTTAACTGTAGCATCGGGATTGTATTAACGGAATTACGGACATTTAAAGTTAAAAAAAATTTTAAAATGAAAAATTATATTAAAAATTATATAAAAAATTATATGAATCGTATTTAAGCTGTAGCATCGGGATTGCAATAACGAAATTATGGACGTTTAAAATTAAAAAATTTTTTTTTAAATTAAATTCTTTGAATAATTGTTTTAAATAAGAAACTATATATTTTAGAAATTAAAAGAGAAGAAACGTATATATTATAAGAGTTATTATAACGTCACCAAAAATAATTTTTCAGAAAATATTTTCACAAGATTAGTTATATTTAAAATAAAGTCAACTTAACTCGAATACTGTTGATTGCAAATATTTGCAAATCTTTTAAATCAACTTTCTAATCCTCATCAGTTTTACTTATTTTAACTTTTTTGCTTTATTAATTGAATTTCATTTTTAGATTTTCTCATTATAATTCGTCTTGTTCTAGACACACTATCAGTGCAGATATTTATTCTAATTTTATGGCTTTATGGAGAAAGCGCTACTTACTGATATCTTTTACTAATTAATCCAGCGATACTTCGTCTCTCCAACAAAGGTTTGGTCTGCTCCGACTTCTTGTACCTTTGCGTCTGGATTTCGAAGATTCTCTTGGCTGGAGCATTTTCATTCATTCACTCTAGGTGTCCGAGCCAGCGTAGTCTCTTGACTTTAATTTTCCTGACTACATCCACCTCATTGTACAGTTCATAAAGTTCGGCATTATATCATCTTCTTCCGATCCCATCGTCGTATTTCGGACCGATATATCCGGCAAAGAGTTTTCTTCTCGAAGACATCAAATGATAATGCTCACCTTCGGCAGGGTCCATTATTCTGATCCGTAGAGCAAGACCAGGAGTATAAGCTTTTTGTAGATTTGTACTTTGGTATTTCGAGAAAGGAGCTTTGACCCTAGATGTTTTGACAAACCGATGCAGCAACAGTTTGCAAGGATTATCCTTCGCCGTACCCCATATTGATGTAGTTTGTAGGATTAACACTGGTTCCAAGGTAGGTAAACTATTGAACTACCTCGATATTATATGTGCCGACAGTGATATGTTGACCAATATGATGTTGAGAGGTCCTTCTATTTGTCGACATCATATATTTTGTTTTTTCCTCATTTACTTTAAGACCCATTCGTTCCGATTTAGCTTCAATCTGGGTAAATGCCTCTACGACCGCCCGTTGTGATCTAGCGATGATGTCAAGGTCATCGGCATACCCAAGTAGTTGAACAGATCTGAAAAATATAGTGTAGGCCGTGTTTACTTCCGCTCGTCGCACTGCACGTTCCAGTACTAGTTTGAAGAAGTCGAATGATAGTGTATGTCCTTGTCGAAATTGGGTACACATCTGAAAGAAGTCAGAAGTATTATTACCAATCACCACACAGCACATCTTATGTTTTCAAGTGTCATCTTTGACAATCAGATGAGCTTGGCTGGTACACCAAATTCCGACATAACGGCTCTAAAGATGTATAGAATTACAAAAATTAGAACTTGACTCAGACAGTATCAGTCATACCTCAAATTTTTTTTTAACTTACTACAATTATGCACTTTATCATAACTAATTGCCATCCCAAGAATATTCCATTAGTTTTTGAAGTTTTTAAATTTATTTTTTTGGTTTTACAACAAAATCCATAAAATAATTTTAAAATACTTAAAAATATTTGTAAAACTTTCAAATTATTGAATATTAATCATTTAACTAATTTGAAATTTTTTAGATTCAAGTATTTAAATTATACTATAATTAAAATATCGACTTCAACGCACTTTGAAAAAACAATTTATTCAGTTTTTTTTATTATTTTCTATTGTTAATTATTTCAAAATAAATGTTCAACAAAAAAAAAATCGTTCTTTCTATATACTAAAACCGATTTATATTTCAATCAACCAAAGAAGAAAAAAAAAAAAGTTGATTTTATATTGTATCGAATATCGAATTACAAAAATTTATATAAAATTTATTTTGATTGCAACCTAATTTCCATATTCCTCATTATACAATTAGAAATACTATATTTACTGCATAGTAGGCCAAAAGTTGTTCTGTTCTATTACCATATTGAGTCTGTTATGAAAAAACGCGGAAAAAATATTATATTAAATTAATGCCTATTGAATTGAAAAAACCCCCTTGCAAATCGTTATAACTAAACGAAGCGTTTTTATTATAATTATCGTTTTCACTGAACGCTTTTGTTTTATCTTCCCATTTATTTCTCAGTATCAGACCACTGCCACTTGTTTCATTATTAATATATTTTCTTTATTTATCATTCACTGTTAATGTTAAACTATATATCGATAATATATGGTGGCAAAATAGTATTTCATATATATGTTGCGGTTAAAGTAATAAATTGGTAATTACTAATAATAACCGGTCATTATTAATAACTAGTTTTGTAACTCGCCATAAATGACAGAAGAAAAATATATTCTAGCATTTCTTCCTTCATTAGAGTTTTCATTTCAAGTTTAAGAAAAATATGTATTTGCTTACTAATTTATCAATAACATACCTTTATTAGAATTATTAGAATGCTTTTAATTACCATATAAACAGGATATTTGTAGTAAGGTGCAAAATTTTTTATTCCCTAAGGGTAATTTACTCGATCATTTTAACGACATCTTATTTGCCATCATTGGAAATTTAAACAAATATTGTCTTATGTATTCTAAATAATTAATATTCCCAGGCATTCTATTGTATTCAATTAATTATAATATAAGTTGACTATAAGATAATTTCAATTTAAATAAAGATATTTAATATATTTAAGATATTTAAATAATTTCAATTTAAATAATATTTTTAATGAAAACAAAATCTATAGCTATTAATATAAACTTACAACAATTTTATATTTTTACAATAATAGCAGCGTTCTTCTACTGTAAAATTCAAATTGTAAAATGAAATTAATTAAGACATAATAAAAGTAAACAGTTCTATGGCGCCATCTAAATTTAATACTTGAATGACATGATAATCATTATGAAATGATCGGCGAATGACACATATAACAGATGACAGCTGGGAAATATCAAATGACAGATGACACATATAGCAGATGACAGCTGACAAATGACAAATGACTGATGATAGTTGGCAAATGAGAAATGACAAAGGATAAATGACAGATGACAGATCACAGATGACAAATGACAGATGACAGATGGCATATATAAGCAATAAAAACAGATGCTATGTTTATGACAATTACATGATGTTACAATTTGTATATATTGTCATTTGTATGTGTGTTGGAGTATTCCGTCGAACTAACAAACATCCAGATAAATGCAGAAAATCATATATATATAATTACCGAATAGAACGGTTAAAGTAATTAATTTAGACAGAATTTATTTAATTTATCACATAAACCAGTAATTATCAATAATTCCCACCGATCTAAGGTAAATGTAATAAATATTACAAATAATTTAAAAATTTTTTTTGGATAGGTCCGACGGCCCGGAAATCGGGACCAAAAGCCTTAAAATTTTTTATTTTTTTTATCATCAGTGCAATGGCTCTTAAATGCGATGAACGCAATAGGTTCGGGGTCCCAGGAATTGGGCCGAAACTCTATATCACGTGTTTAAATTGTATTTTTCTGAAAAAATGTTTTTAATAATTAATTTTTAAAATTTTTTTGGAATTCCATGTCCCGACGGCTTGGCAATCGAGATCAAATACATAAATATTTCGAAATGATGTTATGTTTCACTAAAAGCTTGCCGTCTGCGAAAACAGGGTTTCAATAAATAAGTAATGGGGGTTTGAACTTTAAAAATCAATAAATTCTATACTAGGTAGCCAAGGATTTCAATACTGTAGTTGTAAATTCGATTGTAATTCAAATCGCTGCAAATGTAAAAAGTTAAATATCAATGGTGTAATTCCAAATGTCATAAAAGTTCTTCCTGTGAAAATAAATAAATTAACTTCGTCGAAATTAATGATTAATTTAACCATAAAAATAAACAAAAGTTATGTTTTTCAGTTTTTGTTTTTTTCTTGTCATAATTTTAATAACAAAATATAAGAAAATTAAAAGAAATAGCTTTGATTTTAATCACATTTACCAATCCATACAGGTAAATGTAATAAATTCTACTCATTTATCACATTTACCAAAATACGCGGTTATTATTAATAATTACATCAGAATTATCACATAAACCGTAACATATACGAATTATGGGCAAACAAATCACAACCGTTTATATTAAGATAAAAAAAAGTCAAGACAAAAATTAATAATCACCATATTAAAAATTTTCGAAATTATTTTCTGTCAAAATTTGGATTGATCTTGGCAACTTTATAAGTCAAATTTTTGCTAGGGTACGTAATCGAAAATAGTTATTGTCATAATACGCTTATTTAACTTAAAATATTTTAAACTAACCATAAAAACATATAAATCGATAAGCGTTTTTTAAAAATTTTCCATATAAATTTTAAATTTTCAAATTTATTAATTATTTTTAAACAAAATATTTTAATTAAACGATTTTTACAAAAATGTTATATATAAATATTAACATCTTACGACAACATAAGCGGTTTTTATAAAATAAAGTTTTTGGATTTCAAAATGACTTTACACGAAACATCAATCTCAGACATAAGCGGTTATCATTTGTTGTCACAAACATTATGTTTTTAATATATTAAATATGCTCTAGGTAGGCTCTAGATCAAACATTAATTAAAATAAATAAATATTAAAACTCTAGGTAGTATGTTTCACAATTTTATTAAATATCGTAATCGATTTCGGTTATTACACTATATCAGAAGACTGAACATCAGTATAACGCGAAATCGATTAACATGTTTAATAAAATTGTGAAACACACCTAGATTTTGAATATTGATTTAATTATGTTTTTAGCGTTTCTTGATAACATTTGAGACTAACAAAGGTTAATAATCTCCTGATTTTGTTTTCTTTTTCAATCCAATAGGTATTAAAAGTAATGGTAATGATAGCTACGACAATGGTAATGTTACGAAATATCCTACTAATTATTTGGTGCAACCAATATATGTAACTATTTTCTAGTATCGTCATTTCATCTAATATGCCAGAATGAAAATTTGGCAACAGTACTGAAAGAATCAACAAAGTCACATCGAAGCTGTTATTATTTATGTAAAATAAGCTACAGTTGATAAAAATACAGTGAATTAAATTTATTCTCTTAAATCACTATGTTTCAATTTTTAAACTATGTGAGCATTCTAAGTTGAATGGCTTATATAACCAAATAGTATTATATCGAAAATATTGAAATCAAATCCTTTGAATATAATTATTTAATAAATATAATTGGATGTTAACTACTAACATGTATGCTATTAACTCTATAAATAAAGGTAACCAATAAATGGTTGTATTAATAAATTATTTAAAAAAAAAAAATAACAATAACAAAAATAAAACCAAAACCATTTCTAAATATGAAGTTAAAATTCAGTAATAATAATTATTATTCGAAACAACAGCAAAACACAAAAAAAAAAAATAGAAACAATAAAAAAAAACTAAAATGTAATTTAACTTTTATAAAAAGCTCCCCAACCAGAAAATCACTTAAATATTCAATTTGAAAAAAACAAAAACATAAAAAGAAAATAAAAAAGAAAAGTTTAACTTAAACCCATCAATCATTTTACTTTTCTTGTTTTTGTTTTTTTTTTTTTTTTGTTTCTAACTATTGTTTTGTTTTTCCTCTTCTTATTTTTTTATTTTGTGTAAATTTCCACTTTTCATAAAACCTCATATGAAACATATATGAAAACCCGTTTATACGGTAACATATTAAAGCCACATACACAAACAAATAAACAAACACATATACTTATTATGTTATGTTGTTGGGTTTGTTATGTTTTGAATGTTGGGTTTTCATTACCTAGTTAGCTTGTATACCAAATACCACAGATAATTTATATATTATATAAATATATACACATAATATATATATATATATATATATTTCAATTTTAAAATATCCATGTCCTAGCACATCATATTTGTCGGCATATGACATGAGTACCATAATATAGGTTGAATATTAAAAGAATATTAATCACCGTTATTCGAATTACAGAACTTTAAATAGATTTAATTAAATACTTCAAAAATTAAATTAAATAATGGTTTCTGTTCAACTTCAAAATTTAATGTTTACAATATTTTTATTACTGTATATAGATAGTAGTAGATAGTTAAACACATATTGTTAATAGTCTAAATAATTAACCAAATGATTAAATATTCAATGAATTCCGCAGCAGTTAAAATACGAAGATGGGCATTTTTATTCAAAACCTGAACACAGACTACAATTTTTTTTTTGTTTTTTTTTACAAATAAAGTTATAAATAAATTATTTTGACTAAATTGGGAAGAAAATAATAACCCTTTGGAATAAAACAAAACCAAAAATGCTATTTTTTTTTATATAATTCCAAGTCTATGGAGCACCCTAACTGCTTTTACACAGAGATTTGGAATACACAATTACATATAATAGCTTTTCTTTTGAATTTTTATCATATTTATCTACTAATTTAAGTTTGGCAAACTATATCTATTGCAGAGTAAATTCGCCTTCATAATAGTTCCATTTTATTTTTAGTGATAACCAAAACTCTAAACTACTTTTTATCAATTATTTAATGCCAATGACAAAGAGCACTGGCCCATTGACAAAAAGCACTGGATCAGGTCGAAAAATTCAAAAAGCATTTGTTTGCTTTTGCTGGGAAAAGAACCTGGGACCTATCGGTTAAAATGCCGACGCTCTACCTATAGCTCAACCATACAACACTACGATACTATACTAACACTACAATAAGGTAAATGGAAATCAGATGGTTTACTTATCTAAGTATATTGATATGATTTTGACTTTTGTAAGTCATAAGTATCGATACTATTTTTATTGCAAAAAGTTGTATTTGAAATTGTATTCTCGTGTGGAATATCCTGAATATAAATGTTTTTTGATATATTACACAAAAACTATTCATTGAACTTTACAGACGGGTATAATTATTAATGTATATCAAATGAAAATTGTGTTAAAAATTAAATAAAATTTGTGTTTGTAAATTTAACCCTGATTTAACCCGTAACCACAAATATCTTTGTTTAAACACGATTCCATTTTTTGAGGCAAAAGATCTCATTAAATCTAACACAGTTCAAGCGATTTCGGTTTTTTGTTTATTGATTGACAGCCAATTTTAATTTTACACCATATACTGTTATGTAGGTATATGTTAAGAGACACCAAATTTTGTTGTGGGGAAACCATTTTTTTATCTAATCTTTTGTGATACTGAAACATATATCAACGTTTTAAACATACTTGATTTAAGGTTTGAAACCTCTAGATAGTTTTCAATTTGAAAATTTACCCTATATTTGAATATCCTACATCCTGCCAGATTATCTTTAATACCTATGTGACTGTAAATGTACCGGTCCAACTAGTCAATCAATCGTTTGAATTTTATTCTTTACTAAAGTGTGTTTTTCTATTTTCTCACCCAGGCCTGATTTTTCCATTTGAGTTTTGTCATTTCAAACATCATTTCTAAATATAGCGCAGAATTTTCATTTAATATAGTACCTATGACAATATATATTTATGTGAGGTATCTTCACAAGCACTTAAATAAGTGACTTGTGTGAAAAAATAAAGTAAATTCTGTTGCCTGATAGAAAAGTATTCCTATGACATTAAACAGAATACATTTTCAAATTATAAAGCCGATATGGACCTTCGGAATCTTACAGAATCCAACTAGGTCAGTTATTCGAATAATTAAATACTATCACGATTTCAATCGAATACATTAAAATTAAAAACAGGAGAACCGTGGTTCGTGAATAACTATTATGTTATGTCGAGATGAAGAACAGATGAAAACCATAAATAAGGAAATCAAATTTGCAAATTTTAAGTGTAATATTATGTTATCAACCAAATGGCTTAGCAAAAGGTTTGCCAGTTTCAGATAATGTTAGTCGACTTAACTGTCACAGAATTCTATAAGATATTCTCCATGAGATATTCGTCAACATAGCATACGATATTATGTAATATATCGTAAACTGATCATATATTACAATCGTCTGCTGACCGTTAAAATATTGTTGGTATATAAAAACAATCATCCTATACAATAACCATCATCCATTAGACCACAAAGTGTTCATATGGCAAACAAAAATGGGAATAAAATATATGGCAATAAAAAATATGGGAAAAAAACATCTATTTTTTTATTGTGCATATATCAGTGGTGTCTCTAAATAAAATTTAAATTCTTAATAAATAAAATACAACCCTTAAGTAGACTAAAAGACAGACATCACAAATCTAACAAAAGAGTTTTCAAAAAAAATACTCTCAAATTTATATTTTTTTATTGTTATTTATAAGGTATAAATATTTTTTTTTTTAAACGGTAAACTCTGATTACTTCCATTTTAATGTTTTAATATTTGCATATGAGTATACATTTTCATAACGTATATAGCTATATCATCTCTATAAATTGTACAATTTTCTATTAAATAAAGAACAGTACACTCATATATACACCCATACACTTATTACATGCACGGGGTAGACATGTCGTAATAATGTTTAAATGTTAAAGATTCCATATACTCAAAGTAACCATTCATGTTTCTGATACCACATTATAATATACGTCATCATAACATAGCTTCAGTTAAGCATGTCATTATTTATATAATGATTACTGTTTATAATTCGTTGAAATAAGGAATAAATTCCTGAAATTTTATAACAAGAAAAAATGTACACAAAAAAAAACAACAAAATAAAAAGAGACAGAATTAAAAAAAAAAAAACTCATAAAAAAATTAAATACTGTAATAATTTATGACGGCATTCAATGTTTTGCTTTAGGTGAAATAAAACAATTTGTTTCATGACTAGTTCCTAAAATATCTACCTTTGAAAATGAAATTGCTCAATGAATAACTGTCAAAATTTAAATTTGGAATAATTCAATAATTCTTAAAGTTTAAAAACTGAGCAAAACTTTGTGTGAAAAATTGTTTGCAATAATAAACACTAATTTTCTGTGGTTTTATATAATCAACTCTGCTTTGGCAAACAATAAAATACTACGACCCCAATAGTAATAATATTATTACCGAAACGATATTCAGCGAAATGTCGTTCAATAGCAGGCTTAGTTGACGAAGGAACTATAACTATTGTATACTATTGTCTATTATGCAATAACAAAATTTTAGGACGAAAATTTTAATACTAACGTATTTTTTAGTTTAACATTGAGATATAAAATATGGAAGAAAAATACGGGTCAAAATTAAGAAGAATATGAATTTCTTAGCAGATGAAGACTTTAAGTAAGATTTTGGAAGTTAAAAATCCTGAATATTAACATAATCATTTAATTTGTATATTTAAAAGAGTTCTATACAAATATTTGAACCATTTCCCAAATGATTTTCATTGATAGATATTTAAAAAAAAGACGTGACGAAATCAAATATTTTTTGAAAACATTTTCTTTTTCAATTAATCCGAATTAGTCCAAATTTGTTTTTTTAACCTTCACTTGGGCAGGATTATGTTAATATTTACTTTTTTACTTTTGCTTATAAATTTCATTATTTGGCCGATCTTAATGAAATCAGAGATCAGTGCCTAATTTTTTTTAGTAGATATTGAATATATAAAGAAAAGTTCGGAAAAACGTGTCTATGCCCAATTTTTCTGCATTTAAATTTTTTTTCTTCGTTGTTGGGCAAGATTAACATACATATGTTAATATTTTTTTTATTCATACAAAATGTATGGTATTTTATAAAATTTTTGTCGATATTTCGATAACAGTAGAAAAATAAGATAAAAGGTTCTGAAATATTTTAAATTGAAATAGAAATATACTAAAATTAATATATTTTAAAATATAAAATAAATGAAACACCAAATGGTTTTTGAAAAAAAAATTTTGTTTTGAATTTTATTTTTTCTTATATTTGAAAAAACAAAAATTCGGTTACGAAGTTAAATTAAAAACTTATGTCAAACATTGATGTATTGAAAATTGCGACGAATGTTTCACAATCAGTTAAACTTTTTGTTAATGAATAGCGGCCTATCGATTTTTGTCGGAAAATATTTTGTGGTCTAGCCAATTGGTATGTTGATGGAATTTTATTCCACTTTGCGCCATTCTTTCCTAAAATATTGATTTGAATCAACAATGTGATTATTTTCTTCTTGTACTTCTGATTCATCATCTAATGACTCACGCTCAGAATCATGACCATCACTTAGGTCTAAGATGCATTTTTTAAGTATCTGATTCTGCATTTTCATTTTGCGAAATCTTCATTTTCATCTTTGTCATCATTATCATCACTTTCGCATCTTGAGCGACCAGCAACTGGTTCAAATACTATTTCTTTCGGTGGTCCTACATCAGCATGTTCATCATCTAGCACACGTTATACCAATCTAGAGATATATGCTTGTTCTTCCTCAAGCGATAACCTGTAAAAATAAGTTTTTTGTATCTTTTATGTGCATTTTTTTTTTGGTTTTTTGGGTTCATCGTAAAACTCAATGAAAAAAAAGTGTCATATACCTATAACGACATTTTTTTTTAATTTCATATATTTTGAACGGTTTTGCTTGATTTCGAAGAAATTTATTAATTTTTACACCAAAGCATATGAAATTAAAAAATGGGTTTTTTGAAAAAAAAACACTAATTTTTTGTGTTTTTTGCACTTTTACTAAAAATTACAAAACTTAGTTACCTGCCTACCTGAACGGCACATAAAATTTTATACTCTTCCATATTATTACAAATATTGAAAATTCAATAAATAATCCTTCCAAAATATATATATTTTATTTAATTTTTTTTTATTTCACTGAAATAGATACACTGTTGTTGTTGCAACTACTAACTCTGTTATAAGTACCTTGTAACAAACGGAAGTCCCCAATAGCACTTTCTTTTTCTAAAATACGGGTATTTCCAAAAAAATATCTTTGAGTATAGATATTCCGCCCTATGCCCCACGGATGGGGTTGCAGGACAATGATGATAGATATTCGCTGGAAATAAAAGCAAACATAAAAGTAACAGTAAAGCACATACAAATATAATCACAAAAGCATAAAAATCACTTATTTTTGTATTTTTTATTTGCCACCCAAGCGAAGGTTAATTCAGAGGTTATATTTAGTAAAAACTGTTAGTCCTAACTAAAATAACATATCTTTGTGTATCTTTGTGTATGTATGGAACCGTCCTGCTGTTCAGGAGGTATATTTCCATATGGCAATGTTGGGCTATGCATAAGAGAAAAAAATTATATGAAATTTTGGAATAAAATATGTTAGTAAAATTATAAATGAGCAATAGATGAAAAATTGATAAAAAAAATATTTAAATAATGGAACACAATATTATTGCTTGTGACAAGATTCAAAACCCCGTATGAACAGTCCTTTATCACATTTGATACATATAGTTCTGCCAACTGTTTTACAATAATCGTCAGCACATCTTCGTTTTTCTCCACAGAAGTTACAAAGTGTCTAGTATTATCATAACATAAAGCTTTTGAGAGAGACGTTTAATATTTCCAGCAGATAGTAGTAGGGTGCCATAATGACCACAATAAGATATAACAATTTGTCAACGAAATTGCAATTGACGCATTTCCGGATTGTGAAATCCATTAATTTGTCAAGGATTGTATATTGATACATCAAGAGTTCATGTAAATATGCTGTTCCATCATTTCTTTCCTTGAATTCCAACCCGATATAAACTAATGTTCTCATCTATTCTATCGACGCCACTTATATACTTATTATATTTGCCAAAAGCATATGCGCGTGGATTTTTTTTTTTGAAACGGTGGAAGAACCACTTTAATCTTCAATTTCAATTGGTGGTTCAATAAATATAGACTTAGGTACGTCCCAAAAAATCTCTTCTAAATAATCTAATGCTTTTTTTACTGTTAATTTTCTATAAAATCACATACAATAATATACTCTGGATAAATGTTTTCTATAATAGATTAGCCCAGCGTGGTCATATGGCAATAGACAAATATTAATGAAAAATACTTGTATGAGATACTATTTGAACTGAAAATATTCCACTTAACAAATAACTACATTTAGTAAAAATAATTTTCCAAAAATAAAATTTAATAATTACGGTTTAATATTTAGCAAAATAATGCAACTAAGTTTTTCATGTCATCCCTTTTTCAAAACTTTTTGTCACTAAATTAAAACTATGTACTGCACTATTTCTATTTATGGCATTTCTATTTCAAAGCCTAATGTGAGTAAGTACATATTCAACAGGTAAAAAAGTGGAATACGACTTTTATTAAAATCATGGTTTTTATTTAAATAAAGCAAAAATACCTATAATATAATAGCTGTTATCATATGTTAACATAGGGCTAATTCGGGTTAAAAATTACAATTTAAAATTTAACCCTATGTATAGTAAACGCTTACATTTACCGAATTAAATAAAACCAAATCCATTGACCAAAGTACAATTTCTTCTATTCGCAGACATCAACCGCATACGTAAGAAAAATAAATTATTACGTATGTGGTTGATGTCTAAGATAAATTAATAAAAAACGTTACAATAGTAGGTACCAAAAATAAATTGTAATCATGGAAAACAATTCATAATGCAATTGAGTACGATTTTTTATCTAACTTCCTCGAGATTATAGGGCCGTTACTAGTATTTCTTTAATTTTTAAAAGATAAGTTGTGATTCGAGGCAAATTTGCAATGAAGTGATTTTCAAAAAAATTCTACATCTGAACAAAAAATATAATATTCACTAACATTAAGCCATTATTTTTTTCCATTATTTAAATTTTTTTATAGAAGTCTAGTGGTTTTCGGCTGCAGCTTTCAATTGGAATTAGAAATCATTAAAAAACGAAGATATTTGTATAAATTTCTTTGTAATATTTTTACATTGAGACGTCCACGATTATGTTAAAAATACAATATAACTAAACCCGAAGTAATTTATTATTTAAATTTATCATAACTTTTATTATGAGCAATTTCTTAACTTTAGAAATTATTATTCGACATAGATAGATTATATCTATGTACTGTTATTATCACACATACATACACTCAAATTAGAGCAGTCTACGGCTGTGATTGTGAATCAAGTATAAAAACGTTTATATTAAAAAATTCAATATTTTCGCATTGAAAAAATAAAACTATTGAGGCTATTTATTATCATAAAAACAATAATAACAAAATAGTAAAGCACAAGCCAGGAAAAACAATACAAAAATAAAAAAAAACATATTGACAGTTCTTGTTGAATCACCTACCATAAGCATTACCTGTCAAAAGTTGATTTTGTTGTAAGTTTTTGTTTTCAAATCTTTTTTTTTGTTGGATTTTCTATACATAAATAACTTTAATAAATAATTAGATTTCGAAATCTGTGTTAACCATAGAGAAACAAAAAATTATTTTTAGAGGGAATTTCACAAAAATAGGGTAACAAAAATAGGGTATAAAAAGAAACAATTTTCGCTGTCACAGAAAACACTTGGAAACTCATTGCAATTCTTAAAAGGTCAAAGCGTCTCTAAATATTTCGCAAAAGCTTTTGCAAATCTTTTGTAATCTAGCTTTCGCTGGACCAGGATAGTTTTAGAGAATACCTCTGGTGTCCTTCTGAGTGTCTGAATGTCCTTCTGCGAATTGGATCAACAGGGAAAGTTCTTTATAAAATTAATAAAAATAATTTGACAACAACAGTGGCTATACACAAAAACCATTTATATATATATATATATTCTGTAAAAGGCGTAGAACTTTGATTTGAATCCAACTCTAAAATCTCTCCTGCTTCAGAATTTCGCTTAAAGTGTCGTACATAATTTTTTTTTTGTGACAAAAGCCATTATGGATTTTGTTTTTGTTGATTTAGTCACCAACCCTAATTTAATTCGGTATATTTTAACAAACATACATCATTAATAAAATCTATAAATAATATTATTCAAACTATTTACAAATGAAATTCTTTCGTTTTTAGGGTCATCCAGGAAATCATGGATCATCTGGAGCTAAGGGTGAGCCTGGAGCACCAGGTTTTCCTGGCTTAGCGGGACCTCCAGGAGCATCGGGAAATAAAGGTGATCGAGGATTTCCTGGTGAAATGGGTCCAGTAGGACCGTCTGGACCACCTGGAACTGTGATCTATGCTGATCCTAAAACAAATGTTACTGAATGTCAATGTCAAGCAGGACCACCAGGTCCAATTGGTCCAAGAGGTATTTTATCTGAAATGACATTCTTTGCTTGAAAATTTACTAATTATTTATTATTATTTGTAATAGGTCCAGCGGGATTCGATGGAGAGCCAGGCACAGCAGGTTTAACCGGCATGCCTGGTAATAAAGGTGATAAAGGTGAAAAAGGACCACGTGGAATAGCAGGACCAAAAGGCGATAAAGGTCCAGAAGGACCACCTGGTCAGCCATTTTTTTCAGCTGATATGGCTGTTAATGGAACTAAGGTAGGACTAGTTTTAAAATTCTTTGTAGAAGTAAAAATATTCCACTTTAAAATACTCTTCTAAATAATAATTTAAACAAAACAAACAAAAAATTATTTTTAGGGTGATAAAGGTGAAAAAGGAATGCGTGGCAGAAGAGGAAAACCGGGTTCACCAGGACCAATTGGACCACCTGGAAAACCTGGTCCACCTGGTGAAGCCGGTACCGGATATTCAGTAAGTATTCTATTTTCATCATATGCTTATTGATTTGTTGTTGTATTTTTGATTAAAAGCAAAAACATAATACTTAAAATAATAATAATATGAAAAGCACTAATCAAAATAAAAATGTTTTTTATTTTTTTATTTGCACTTTTCATTTTGTGATCTATGGTCCTTGTTTTTTTATTAAAACTCCAAAAAAAAAAAAAAAACTCCAAAATCAAATCTTCGTTCATACTTTTTTTTCGTTTCCCGATGAAATCCGGTGACCTTTTTTTATTAAACACCTAAGAGTAATAAGGTAAATAAGATAAAAAAAAATAATAAAAAAAAACAATATACTCTGTTTAAATATCCTTAGATACAAAACGCATCAGTTAAAATGTTAAAATTTAGATCAAAGTAGAAAAATAATCAAAAAAAAAAAAAAAAAGCATCGTAATACCGATTGCCTATAACACATTTTTTGAATTACATTTTTAAGACTAGGATTTGAGTCAGTTTAAGAATATTTTTTGCGATAATTTCGTTACTTGGTTATGGACTCAATATATCATTATAGTATTTCTATAAACTCTGTAAAATACATTCATTGTTATCAAATAAAATTCCTACAAATCAATTCGATTCAGACAAAATTTTTGTAAATGTATAGTTCCATTTTTTTCAACCTATTTGGTTGTGCATATTGATACCAATGAAATATTAGATACAATAAAAAATTAACAATACTTACCCCTATTGATTCAAAAATATGTATTTTTTTTCATGCACCGATAACAGAGTCAATTTCATTTAAAACAAAAAAATTTATATTTTTAGATTTTTACGTTTATTAGAGTTAATCTGATTAAGTAAATCGCAGTTAAACAAATCAAGTATGTATCAAGTATATTACAATGATTGATATAGATTTTATAGTTACATAGTACAAGCAAGCTTCTCGGAACGCGTTTCATGATATTTTTAATAGCTTTGTAAGATATTTTATAATGGCTATTTACTGATGTGGAAAAATACAAAATGTAAAGGACATTTTTTTAATAATGCTTTATGCAATACAATAATATTGCTACGAAATGTTATCATCGTATTTTTGAAAATACTGGGTTTAAAAATTATTCTATATAAAAATTCAAAACGGGCAGAAACTCTTATTTATTTATTTCTTTCAAATCTCAAAAGAGCTTGTAGAGTATTTACAAAATATTGTTAACATCAAAACTTAATAACTTAAGACTAATGCGGATAGTTCGAACAATTTATTAGAATGAAAAATTCATACAATTATCAAAATATGCTCAAGAAAGCTTTATTCATTATGGCGCTTAGTTCAATTACTTTAAATTATTTTCATTTCATGCGAGAAAACAACAGTTTTAATTTCAAAATATCATTATGAATCTATTTGGTTTTAATTTATCTACCAGGTTTTTTTTAAAGCCAAAATTACCTATCCAAAGACCACCAGTCATTATTCAATTCCAATTACAAGTTCTATCAAGTAGTTACAAGAGTTGAGTCGGTAGTCACAAGTAAAATGAATTAGGATTTCATTCTATTCTCGCTTCTTCAAAGACTGTATAAGTTTCTATATTTGCTTTTCATTCAAAAATTGTACAGTAGTAATAATTAAATAAGTAGGTAAGCTAAGCTTTCTTGCTATGCTTCATCTATTCAAATCATTGGATTAACCAAAAATAAATTTAAAAAATAAAAATGGACCGGACCGACAATTTTTTACAAAAAAAATAATTTCAAAAAATGTGTTTACAAATTTTTTATTTTGTTACAAATCCGTAGAAGACCTTTTTTTTCCTCTTGTGTTTGTTTTCTATTTAATTTTATTTTTTTGGTTCGTAGTCCCAAATTTTACCATTTTTTTTTTTTTTTTTTGTATTTATTTTAGAATGTAACGATATAAGTAGAAGTCTAAAAATTATGTATATACAATATTATATACATATAGCTTTGTGTTTATATAAATTTGTGTCTGTTATTTTTATTTTTTGTTGTGTTTATTTAATTTTTTTGTTATTGTTGATGTTGTAAAAAAAATTAATTTATTTTTATCCTACATTTTATATACTTTTGGTTATTTTTTTCTTTGTGCCAAATTAGGGAAGACCAGGTATGCCAGGACCTAAGGGCGATACAGGACAAAAAGGGCAAAAAGGAGATTCAACAATTAAAGAAGGGGTAAGCTTAAAGTTTTTATTTACCTGTTTATTTTAAATTTATATATAATGTTTAAATATTATATAAGAGAGTACCTATAGCTACCTAGTAAAATACGAAAAAAAAAAATCGAAAATTAAAAACAAAAAATAAATAATAAAATAAAAAGATGTCTCTAAGGAAAATGAAAATAGAAGATAGAAATTTTTTTTGAATAAAATTTATTATTAAAAATATAATAAAAATTAAAGAATTCGAGATAAATAAAAATTACAAAAATAAAATAAATGTTTTTAATTTTAAATAAATTAATAATGTTATTAAAATTAAAAATTCTCAATTTAGAATTAAAAAGATAATAAAATTTTAATATGCAATGCTCTGGACTTAATAACTTTTTTTTGAAAAATATGGATGTTTAGTTGAATTTGTTTATTTTTTTATTATGAAATTAAAAAAAAAAAAAAAAAAAAAATTCTAAATGACCTTTAAATAAAAAATTTAACCTTCTTAAGTGGTACGGTACCGTGCCTACCTATATTATTCATAAAGGAATTAATTCACAATAACAATCTAAGTTGGATTAAATCTATATTAAAAGTTTTTCATATTTTTTTTAAATTTTGATCTACTTTTAAGTAATAATTAGCTAACAACAATAAAATAAATTCTTTGACATCATTTCAAAAAAAAAAAAATTTAACTAACCGTCATGAAGCATTATTATTTTTTACAGCTAAAATAGGTTTCAATTAATTTTAAATTCAAGCAAACTTATTGTTGGTTGGCGAACCAAAATAGGTATCTCAACAAGCCAAATAATTTTTAATATATTTTATCAAATATACTGTAGGCTCTAGGTGAGACATTTTTTAAATAATAAAAAATAGAATCTGTATTTTACTAAATTTAATAAATAATATCATGTTAACCACTTTTCGTTTTGACAATAAATAGCGAGTTATTGCAAAATTTAACAAAAATAATTATAACATAAATTTGAATAGACGTCAGGTGATACAGTAGGTGTCCGATTCCCAATAAAAGTTTTTCGACATGAATCTTTTGTCGTTGATATAAGAGATGTCCAATTCCTGATGAAAGCAAAATATTTAACAGGTTTTTCGAATTGTCCATTTCTCGTTGGCATAATACAATTGATGAAATAATAGACCTACTGCTTAAAAGACAATAGCGCATAAAAGTTTGTCTGAAATATAAATAAATAAATAAATAATTAAATAAAGTTTATAGTACGAATTATAGCTGTAATTCCCTGATCATTTAAGGTTATTGGTCCAACGAAATTAATGTAGGTAGATAGGTAGAAGTGGTCATTCCAGTTACTTCTGGAAAACCAATTAGCACTTAATTGTGTATTTTTGATACCATGACTCGAGTGACCTATTTCTTGTTGTTTGTTATAGAGGAGTTCATTCTTTCATCTTCACTCTCCCCAGGGACTCAGTACTAGAGCCATCCTGTGTGATTGAGAAGATTGATCAGATCTCCTATTTTGCTTTCCGCGATAAAACCTATATTGCTGAGAAAAGAATTACCTAAAGTTCGGAGTCGGACTCTAGCTAATGATGGGCAGCTGCAAAGGAAGTGCTGAAAAGTTTCTGCTTCATTCTGATCCTTGCAATTGCGACAGTTGGGATTGAAATGAATACCTAGCTTGGCAGCATGGTTTCCTATTCGTCAATGAGCCGTACTGATGGCAATTACTCTTGCTATATCAGTATGGGGCCTGGTTAAGAGTTATTTGGTTTTATTGATATTATACGAGGACCATGTTTTCCTCGAGGTCGCACTGGTATTTAGTCTATACCACCTTTTATTTGTTCTGGCCAGAAAGTATGAATGAATGCGCTCCTTGACGGCTCTCATTGGAAAGTGAATGTCTTCCTCAAGGGGTCTGTCGAGATTGGAATCAGTTCATTGGCTCTCTCATTTCCATCTATGTCACTGTGATCAGGAACCCAGAGTAGAGAGATCGAGAACCGGTTATCTAAGCTTCCAATTTTGTTTCGGCATTGTTCCACCGGCTTAGAACAGATAGTGTCCGACACCAAAATATTGATAGCGACTTGACTATCCGTGAAGATGGTGACTTTTTTTTTGGTCGTATAAATATAATTAAGGGTTTGAAGCACTTCCCTAATTGCAAGGAGCTCTGCTTGAAAGGCACTAGCGTTTTTAGGGAGATCATAAGACTTTGATATTTTTATATCTTCTGAGAAAATTCTTGCACCTACTCCGCAGTTCATTTTCAATCCATCAGTGAAAATTCCTATATCATTTTCCCTTTTCTTCAAACTACGCTTCCAATCGACCCAAACAGAAAAACCTTCCGCAGGTTTTTTGTCGAAGTTTAGTTTAGGAGTTATATAATCGATTGTGTCTCTCAGCAGCTCATTTGGAAACTGACCTATGGTATTACCGTGGCAATACCTGACGCCAGTTCCCCTTAGTCTGACTGCACTGCAGGATGCAACATATTTTATGTACAAATCGGGAGGAAGAAGATTCAGGATCAAATTAAGAGCGTCAGTAGGGCACAAACGAAATTGATGTACAACTAAATGCTTAAATGAATGATTTTATTCGAAAACAAATTTCGAAGCCACAATTAAAATTAGAATATAAAAAAAAAATTCAATTGAGGATTAAGTTTAAAGGATATTATCAATATTTCTATAAATTTAATATTAACCCTTTAACGTAGTATAACCTATTTGATTGTTCTCTAGAAGTTGAAAATGTCGAACAGTTTATCCTTTTTAAAAAAAAAAATTCTTCATTTTTAGTTCAATGTCAGCTCAAAATCGTTTTTGTTATTTGTTTCTGTTCTTAACTACATTTAAATGTATTGTACATTCTTTTATTACTTCTTAGAAAATTTAACAAAGTCCTTGGTCCCTTTTTATTATTTGTGCCAACAAAAAAAATTTTTTTTCTTTAAGATTGTGCTTAAAAGAATGCAAAAAAATAAAAATAAAACCTTCTTATATTAGGATTTGAGTAGAGTTGAAGTATTTCAGAGAAGAAGAAGAAAGAATATTTTCCTAAATTTATTTCCTAGATTCAATTGTGGGTGGACGTGTTTAAATAATTTTTATTTTCTTCTATCACTCTGTCTATCTATCCTTGTGTATTTTATTTATGCTTTTACTCTATTTAAGGTTTTGTTACTTTTTTTTTTCATTTTGTCTTCAAAACAACCTTAAGCGAAATGCTTTAAACATAGTACAACATCAGAATAGAGAGTATATGACAGAAAATATAATTTTTTTTTTTTTTTTTTAGAAAAAATAACGTTTTCGAGTAATATTTTAATGATTTTACTCAAGTACTTGAATTGCAAAACATATTTTTGGATTTCGAATTTCGTTATTAATATGTAGAGAAAAGCTTAAGTTAAATAATTTTCTGCTTTTACTTTTCTTTCTTTTTGCAATATTCAGATCTTAGTGACAACTTAGATATTATTAAAGCTTTTTTAGAATATCAAGTTATAACTTAAATCATTCTGTCTACACTAAAGTGCTTTTAACAGGAGTTAGAGTTAAAACCAAATTCGGAGTAAGACACAGTATATCACGCAATTACAACGGTTTTCTTACAATTTCACTTACAACTTCGAACTATTAAACATAATAATAAGTTGTTGTTAAGCATTTGAGATAATGCTTTGCAATTCTATTTGACTTAAGTTAATGTTCCTTCAATTTGTCTTATCCTACAATTAAATTTTTTGAACGGTTGTCCAACATTGATACAATTTCTTTTGGACTTCTTCCTAGAAGATGCTTGATGTGTAATTGGCCATTAATTGCTATCTTCACCAGTCGGCTCCAATAGACAATGTGCGTCCACACTTCGATAATATATTTCTATCTTATGATCTTCTTTAATAATTACAGGGTGTTATGCTCTTATTGTAGAATCTATTGAATTTTGTTTTGAACATTTCTGATTTCACAAATTTATTCAACTTAAATAAAATTGAATTAAATTCCTACAACACTGTTCAGATCTATTTTTTTTTTGTTCTACATTTATGAATTGCTTGCTTTCGACTTTAAAAAAATTCACACATTCAAACACTGTCGGTTTGTCAATATCACATTAATTTTTATACCTACACATCAATTTATTTGTTTTGTTGTTTTTGTAATTTTTTTTGACATGTCTTCGATGTTCTCTTTTCAAAAACACATATTCTACCTTTTCTGATATTGAGATGGGAAAGAATATTTTCCTCTTTCAAAAATTTATTTTCTTTTTTTCTGCTTTTCTTGTACCGGAAAAACTTTAAGAAAATCCATGTATTTTCCATGGATAATTTTCTTTTTTTTTTGTTTAGTTCTATTTTTTGAAATGTGATATATAATGTTATTAAAAGGAAAGGTATATATGTATAGAATAATGAATATGTATATATATATATATATATTTAAATTTACTTTTATGGCAAGTAGGTACGTAAATTTTTAGTTTATTTTTTTATGACATAAATTTAATAGGTCTATGTTAATCATTTTAAATTGTCCTATAAAATTGGGACTGCACAGAAATGATAAAATGTAAAAAACAGAAAACAAAAATATTCATAACTGTAAATGTAAATGAAATATGTAACAAAGAACAATTTAAGTGAAGTTTAGAAAATTATTTTTATTTAAGTTATTTTTTCTGACGTTGTAAACAAATTGATGGGTTGGAAAGTTGTGAGGGTTCTAGATGTAGATAAGCCAAATAAACGTAATATGAATGAATTAGAACAAAATAATTTATATACCTATAGTGTATCGATATTAGAAACATTTTGTTTATGTATTGTTATTAATAATCTGAGTTTACTGGTACAATTCCACTCAGTGGTCTACTGCAGATATTGTCTAGTTGAAGAGATAAATTTTATCGCTCACGAAATTTGAATCTGGGCTAGTAATATTTTTCTTCCATTCTAGGCTATATATTACTTAAATCGTTAACATATTTCAACACTGTAAGTAATTGGATAGTCTTAAATACTAGAACTAGTGTAATCAAGTTTTTTATCATTCGTTACTGTAAAGTAACGCTGGATTGGCGCATCAGTAGGTAGAGTATCTTTCTTTCGATTAGGTAGAGCTCCAAGGTTCGATTTCCGACGAAGCAAAAAAATGCTTTATCGGTTTTTGGACCTGGTCGAGTACCCTTTGTCATTGGGATAAAATAAATGACAAAAAATAATTGATAGTATAATCTGGTAACAACTTACATAAAACGGAGTTATTATCTAGTATGTAGTGCTAAGAATACTTTTCTATTTTTTTTTAATGGGGCTCTTTTTTTCCATCAAATAATAATTGACCAATTTCCAAAATAATAATAATAATATCAATTGAGATATTTAATTAACTAATTACAAATTGTATTGCCTCATTTTCATATACATATAGGTTAAAGGTGATAAAGGTGATAGAGGATTAGATGGTAGAGATGGTCAACCAGGACCACCAGGTCTTCCAGCAGCATCAAGTAAATATTTTTAGCAAAACATTTTTAAAAAAAACTTTCAATTGAAATTATTTTTAAATAAAACAACAATTTTACAGGTGATGGAGTTCAGTATGTGCCACTTCCAGGACCACCTGGACCACCTGGTCCACCAGGTAACAAAATTAATTTTAATTTTTAATTTGATCTTTAATAGTGTTTTTCAATAGTTATTTTCAAAAGAATTTTTCTTTTTCCCACTTTTCAAAATAAAATTCTACTTGCTTTCAGGAACACCAGGTATTAGTATAACTGGTCCTAAAGGTGACCCCGGAATGGAATCACGAAGTTATTATGGTGATCCAGCATTCTATGGAAAACCAGGTAAATTTTTTTTTCTATACATATTTAATTTTTTTAATCTGAATATATTTTTACATATACATAATATATACCTACATAATTACACATTTATAATATAATTTAAGATAAAAATTTTTATTTTTATTTTTTTTTTTTCTGAAAATTTAAAATTTTATTAAAAATAAAAATTTCATTGAATAAAAATTCTTAACTCAAAAAGTATTAAATATGTTAATTTCCTATAATCCTGAGGCTTTGTTTCTTTTGTTTTATAATAATCCAATTATTTATATAAAAAAAAAAAAAATTAAAATAAATATATTTTATATTCCATTACAATTTTGTTTTTATATTTTCTTTGTTTAATTTTTTGTTAAAATATTTTTTAAGTCCTATTTACATTTCCCAATAATTTTATATATATACACACAAATAACATTTACCATTATCCTGCTTAATAGCATTGCTTCCGCTAATTTTTTTTATTCGATGTGTATTTTAATTTTTAAAAAAAATATTTCTTTTTTGTATATATATATATATATATACATATACATTGTATTATATATTGAAGATTTGTTGAAAAATTTTATATTTAAGCAGTTTCACAATCGGCCTTTTTAAGAAAATAAAGTGCTTCATATAGTATTTGCGAGTGATTTACAGTAATACGAATTGAATTATACTCGATTTTGCAGTTGCAAGTTGCAGCATTCGCAATATCGTTTTAATTTTTCAAATATTTTTTGTCAAAAGCAGACCACTGGACAATGTAAGAGACTTCTGCAAAGTTTAAAAAACTAACTAAAAATAAATAGGATACTATAATACAAAATGAATTTAAATGGTGATGCATTACAAATTTTATTTGTATAATTTGCATAATATCATACTTGATATAAAATTTTAAGAATATGCGAATATATTTCTCAATACTTGGTTTAAATTTGAAGATAGCACAAAAAAGTTAATAAAGCTTAAACGAAATGGACACAATCATTTTCTTGCAAGTACAATAATTATCGACACAGTGAAAACTGTCTCGGTCTTATTAGTTGTATCGGCGACATTACCGACTACGTCGCTTATCTAAAACTAATCAAACGTGTAAGTAAGACATTATTACAAAGAACAAATATCGTTAATATATTATCGTACTTACTCACTTTTAATCCTTTGACCACCATTGGGACAAAAGGTAAAATTTATTAACAAATTCAATACATTACAATACTTGTACAACAAGTATATTTAAATTTTAAAAGAAATAATGTTGAATGGCAACTTAATTATCCAAAAATTCTTAACATATTATTATAATGTGTATATAATGTATATGTATAATATAAATGTTATTTTTATAAAGCATTTTTTTTTTAAATATATTTAATAAAATAAAATATAACAAAAAATTAATTTAATAACATTACAACATAAAAAAAACATTACAACATTTTTAAAAATCAAAAAAGAATATAATTATATCATAGACATTTATATACATTAGGTATATACAATTTACCAATATAGAAAAATTTACATAAAACAAATAAAATAAAATAATAATATTAATTGTTTTCTCATTTTTAATACATAAATTTCTCTCGTTTATTCTTTTTTTTCCTCTTTCTGTATTTTTTGTTTTTTTTTTTTGTTTCTTCTATGAATATATATACACATGTTAATATAATAATTGTTGACGTTTACTATTTCTACTACATGTTATATTATATCTTCTACATTATCAACTACTATTACTACTACTTCAACTACTATCTGTACATCGCCTGGATTTCATCTTTCATAAATAAATTGCATACTTGGGCCGGGGGGAAATTTTGATTTAATCATCATATTTTTATTTATAAATCATAATATATACATAAAATTTAACTTACTTAAAATACTTACATACATTTACATTATTATTTCATATTACACTTTGTGTTATATATATATATATATATATATGTTGTATTATATATGATGTATCATGTGTATTGCATTGCATTAAATAACTTACGAAATTATTAAAATTCACATTAAAATACATAAATATTTGATGAGAATTAAATTTAAATTAATTTTGAAAAAATAAACAGTGTGTCTCAAAAAAAAAAACCTCTTAATGTTCTGTACTAATTTATTTTGATATTTGAACCTAGCTTAAATTAGTTAAAATTAAAAGGCGATTTGCATCGAATGGGTGCCATATTTCAATTGTCCTTTTTGGTTACTATCAAATTTTAAAAACTTTTTCCATCTTATTCTGGCGTTATAGTTCGATGTCATCTCTTGATCTCTTTGAAATAATTTTATTATTTCGCTTAAATCCAAGTCTCATCCAAGTCATATTTTAATTTTTGTTTATGCTAACAATAGGTGCTGTTACTCAGTATCCCAAACAAAATAATTTTCTTCACAACAATTTTTTGAATAGTAAATTGATAATAACTATCTGTTAACAAACTACCGTACATTGGTCAGTTTCACTATATTATGAGTCGATTTTTGTAATAATGAAAAATGTTTTCAATTAGATATAGCGACAAGCACTGATCATGAATCAAGTATTTTATTTCCGAAAATTGCAATTAACTAAAATAATTAATTAAAAAATATTAATTTATGATATAATAAAAAATATAATTAAAATTGAATTATTATTAATAATAACTGAATTAGAAATTGATCAATTGTGATATTCGCTAAAATTAATTAATATTTAATATTTATATTCAATTTAATTGATTGCTAAAAATGTAGAATAATTCAAAACCAAAAATTGTGATTTATTTTTTGAGACATGTTGGTTTTACGAATACATACATAAACGTATAACAAATATAATTTTAGCTCAAAAATATATTAAGAAAACTGTAATAAAGAAAAGAAATATGCCATGAGCAGTCATGATTCGAATTATGAAATCTTATAACATTTTTTATAGTTTACTTTGTTTCCATGCCTATGAAATGGAGCACATCATATAAAATAAACTAATAAATGAGTTTTTGACTAACCATTATCAAAATACAACAAACTTAAAGTAAAATTGCAAAAAACAGGGGGAATAAAAAGTATCTAATGGGGATGATAGGCAACAATGAAAAACAATATCAGAAATTTGATAATAATGAAAAGCAATATCAGAAATATCTCTATAAGTAGTTCTCAAAACTAATATTTTAATTAGGAAAAAATTATTTTAGACCTTTGATCAAAAATTCGATAATAAGGGTGAAAGTTCAACATTTAATTACGGTATATGCAATATTGAAAATCTAGCCATACCTATTGTGTCACTTAAGCAAACACACAATAAGCAGACATTAACTGTTTCCCTATAACCTTCACTTCGAAAATTGTCATAGAGAAATACAAGAACTTATTAATCACATTTGAAAACACTTGAAAATTTCGTTTTATTTAGTTCAATCTCGCTTTGCTAAGTTCATATTTAATATACATAAAATTTAGTGAAAATAAATAAAAGTTAAAAGTTTCATAATTCGGATTTCGATCAGAAAAAAATATTTGCTTATTTTAAACTTTATTACTTGTTGCAACATTCCCAATCAATTCTTGAGCTTTAATATAGATTATTATTAAAAAATAACCAGTGTACATACATGTGCACATCCATAGAATAAAATTTACAACATAATAACAATAAAGAAAATATTTAAATGTCGTGATTAAAAACATTATAATTTCAAAACAAACACAATTAAATTAACTGTTTATTATCGTGTTGTCCTTTTTTACGTAATTTTTTTTTTCATTTTATTATTATTATTTAATAATGGTTTTAATGTAAACTCACTTCTGACCAATATTATCATTCATAATCATCAGTTCTACAATATTTTTTTTGTTTTTTATTCATTTTATTATGATAATTTATTTGTATATTTATTATTAATCACATAATAAAAATTAAAAATTATTAACTGTTTATTTTAAATATACATCATAATTTACATTATATCTCTCTATATATAACAATGATGATTATTATATTATCATACATACCTACATAAATCTTGTTATACAACCATTTTATACAGTTATTTTTTGATGTGTTTGAATTATCATTGTTAAAAATAAATCGTTACACTTAAAATTCTTTGTTTACTGATTGTCTTGCATATACATTTTTTTTTTCTTTTTATCTTTTTTTTTTTGTATTTTCTTATTTACTCTATTCATACAATACATATATATATATGTGTGTATATAACGGTAATTAAAGGTGGTCGTTCGGCTATAGATGAATTAAAAGCAATTAGAGAACTACAAAATCTAAAGGAGTTGCCGGAAAATTCTTCTGGTAAATTTTCACTCTAGTTATTTGTTTATGTTTTCTTTTATTCTTTGTTACAGTTTTTTTTTTTGTTATGAAATGACATATCTAGTTTTTTTGTTTTTAAATTTCACTTTATTTTATTTTGTTTTTTAAATATTCGTTGTGCACATTTTTTCTTTTTTTTCATTTTGTAAAGAATATAAAAATAACTATAAATTACGTTAATTAGTTTGTTAGTTACAGTTATTTTTATAGTTAGTGTTTTTGTTGTCTGGTTGTTCTATTACAATATTGTTATTATTATGTTCACTCTATTTTATTTGTTTGTGGTTATTATTCCATTGTACATAATTAGCTGTTCACATGTGTATTTTATTCCTTTTATTCACTTTATTTTTTGTTTTTGTTTTTCTTTATATACTCGTGTTTACTTAATTTACATATTATTATTATGATGTTATCTCTTTCTATTATAATTATATTGTGTATTTTTATAAAGAATGTTTAAAAAAAATGAATGCATTATTTTAGATATAAGATAAAAGATAAAGTGTAGAAACAAAAATTGCATTACTAAATAATAGTGAAACAAATTGAATTTTACATTATTAATGTTAATTGACTTGTCTGATGCTTGGGCGTAATGTTATTTTCTGATTTCATTCATGATAGACATGTATTTTTGCAATGTTATTTTATTATGGGATCACAAATACGGTTCCATGAAAAAAGTTGAAATGAAATAACATCAAGTAAATTTTTTGTTTTTAAATATGGAAGTGCTAAATATAGAAACTACAACTTTATATTATTTCCAAGGACAATTTTATCAAAAATAAAGTAGATTTTAAATGAAAAGTAACAAACTTGAATCTATTTGAAAATTTAATTAAAATTTGATTTTTTTTTAAATTAACATTTTTAAGTTTAAAATATATATAATGCAATAAAAACAATGAATAATGAATTTAATATAAAATTACGTTAAATGGTGTGGTGGTGCTTGGCCTTAATTTGGACTAATTAAAAAAAAACGTAAATAAGTAAATAAATTATTTACTTTATAGTTTTCTTCATTTAAAAAGTAAAATAGAACATGTTTTCGAAATTCAAATTTATGTGGAGAATTTCTTATGTAATACATACTTTTAAATATATCCTCTATATCACTGTTCTGTAACACCATCCATGGAACATAAGGCGGATTAAATATATTTATTTTGACAAGCTTGAGTTAACAATAATTTCTAATTCCGGGGGTGTTACAACAAATATGCAACCCAGTATATCAGATGGTACAAATATCCAACAACTGTCTTGCTAAACAAGTAAAAAACAACTACGACTGAACTTTCACCTGTTTTGCATTTTTCTTATACCAAATTTGAACATACCTTTCTCGTTATTTAGTCATTATGATATCAAAATCTGAATATATAATTGTATAGTATATAGTATATAGTAATAAATATAGTGTTTGAAAAAAAACTGATTAAAAATATTAGCAAACGGATTAAAAATATTAAAGAGCATATATTGAATGGAACGACTGACTGGTCATTAACGAATTTAATAAGTTGAAATACTATACAGTCCATGAATGGAATTTTTCATCAATTTTTTCTGCCGTTTGTCTTGATCCCTAGGAGTTGTCTTGAAATTTTTGTATGGTAGAATGAGTATTATAGCAGCATTTCTTAACATTTACTTACCCTTCATAATTCTAAAATATTATATTCATTCGATTTAAACTATGAGATAATGAAGACAGTGAATGACGGTGATTTTTAAATTTCAACATTTATATTCTTGATCTATTATCAACAATAATATCCCATTAGATTTTATTCTTTTGATGACAATAATGTTTAAAATAGTCCGGTCCTTGCATGATAAATATTTTGAAATTCATTACTTTTTGTTTAAATTTTTATTGTAGAATTATTTTATTTCAAGCTACACAATCATCGTACGGTCTGTTCGAAAACTAATAAGTTTTGATATTAGAAACTACTGAAAATTTTACATACCATTTATGATTTATTTTTATTAATGCAATGGTGGACGTAACCAAATGAACTACTTATGATTTTAAAATATATTTATGGTAATTTTCTTTTTTGAATTAAAAATTAAATCGTGATATAGCTATATTGCTTCAATTAAGTATAATTAAATATAATTTTATCGCTGCATGGGTAACATTAATAATAAGGTGTAATCAGAAATGTCAAACTAAGATTAAATGCAAAAACAATGTTGATGAAAATGCTTTTGCTTCAATATTGCATTGCAAGTGATTTTTGTAGTTCGACTTTTGACATTTGATGTTTGTCACAATTTTTTATAGAAATTGATATTAAAAAAAATCAAAATGCTTACATCTGTTTCCCAAGAAATTTTTACTAATAAAATACATTTTACTGGTCCGAATTGCGATATAATAATTATCAATAGTTTTGTCATACTTTGATTCCAATGTCTTTCTTCTAAGTCGATTTCACTAGAAATTTCAAATTATTTTTACAATTTGTTGGGTTTTCGGCATTAAAAACTTTTTTTTATTAGTTATCATGATCCGAATTACTCATTTTCCAATTTTAACAAAAAATTAAATTTAAAGCGTATCCAAAAATTTTGTTAACTAAATTGCAATTTCAAAACATGCAAATGACGTGCAAATTACATTACATTTTCGATTAGATGATTTTTGCCTCACTAAATTGTCGATTACATTGCAAAAGCAGCCATCTAAATTTGACATTAAAAACTACATGATTAAAATCAAACTACATAATCGATTAGACTGCATATGCATTTAAGCTTAGTTTGACATTTCTGATTACACCTATAAATATATTCTTATTTTAATCTAACTAAAAAACAAATCTTGTTTACAGAGCCACCATAAATGTTTAAAATCAAATTGATTTGAGTTAAATTATCTTTCAGTAATTTTCAACTTACATAAGTTGACTTTGAGAGTAAAACAAATTTGTGGAAAAGTTAATTATGTTTGAAAAAAAGAAATAAATAAAAATCAATCAAAATTACTGAAATAATCTTATTGCGCTTATTGTGTATTAGGTAGTAGTGGCTGCCGGCAGTAAAGTCCATTGTGACAAATATTGTGTATTAAACTTGGCATTAAAATTCGATATTTTATTCTAACCAATCTTTATTTCTTATACCCCATCTTAAGCTCTGCTACGATGCTTTAATTCACGTTTCTTCTTAACGCTACTTGCACATGTTAGTTCTTCGACAAAATTGTTTTTATGACCCAAAATGAAACTTGAAAGTAGATGAACATGGATTATTCTGGAAAAAAAGTAATTTATAAATTCTAAAAAATCTAATTTAGGTGGATTGATTTAATTTTTTGATTGTCTTCAACATAAGGCGATTTGATATCATTAATAATAGGTTAAGCGATTGGTAAATATTACTTAAATTAAATAATAGTTTCAGTAGATATAATATTACTTGACTTTGTGTGCCACAACATTTTATTTCAAAAAGAAGGTCTTGTTCTAAAATCAATTTGTCGTAAATAAATTGGCTTCGAAGAAAATACAAATCATTATAATTTTCCAAACTTTCTACTTAAATATTCTCCAAATAACTTTTATCTCATTATATCACAATTTTTTCAGCTTTTGAAGCATAAAATGTCTAGTGTTACAAAATATATATACATACATATATATACAGTATAACACAAAAAAAAAAGAATAAAAAACCATAATTCACTTTCGCTTACATTCAATTTTTAAACAAAATAGTTCAATAACTTGATACCCCCAATAAAACCCCATCTCCTTCAAAAACAAAAAAAAATTTATTTTCACCAAAACTGAACCAAATATTTTGTTGCGTTCAAATTTATAAGTTTGTTTTTAAGAATAAATTACTTCAGTAGATTCCATTGAAAAAAAAAAAAAACAATAAAAACAAACAAAAAAAAAATTACAAAATGAAAATATCATTTTTAATAACTGGACTATTTATATTTTCTCAACTTCAATTTTTCTCCTCCCTTAATTGAAATTTTCCAAGAAGAACACGTTACAACTCACACCACTTGAACATTTTCTTTTCATTAATATTCTCTTTGAACTCATTGCTGTTTTGTTTTTGTTTTGTTATTTTTTTTTTTTTTTATACATCCCCCAGTTTATTATACCTATTTATTTGTATATTGTACAGAATACGATAATACGAAAAAATTGCCTTTATTTTGAATAAAAATGATGAGATTCAATTCATAAAAAAAACAAAAAAAATAACAACAACAACATTTTCTACCACTACATTTTATCACTTACCACCTCATAGTGATACACTCTGACTGAATGATATTTACTGCTGTTAGTTTTTTTACCACCTCTAAACGATTTTTTTTTTTTATTTTGTTTTAATAATATTTTCCAAATGGAAATTAAGAATAAGAAAGAAAAGAAAAAATTAAAATAAAAAAAGAAAAATTTCAATTTTCATTTTTCATTCAGATTGTCTTCAATCAGAAAAAAAAAGGAAAAAAAAATACAAAAATGAGAATAAAAATATTAAAGAAAAGACAAAAATGTTATATTTATAGGTATTGTGAATAATTTTGGTGGTCAATCTTAATTTAATGTAAGTAAACAATCTGATACTCCGCCTAAAATTATTAGATTCATTTATAATATTTGAATTATTTGAAGGAAATTAATTTGAATGAACACTATTAGGTCTCAATCATATCTCCAACTTATTTTAGGGCTGTATTCTCAAAAACTTTTTCAAATATATTGTTTTCATCGGGGGCTAACTAGTCCCATTAATATTGTGCAAGCGTTTATTTACAAACTGGATGTTTATAATTTTATTTGCGCGCCCCGCCCTGTATTTCAATGAAGCAGTTGCATGCAGCACAATGAAGAAGATAAGAATTTTTTTTATCAAATTCGTTTGATTTTTTAACTTATTAATCGGATTTTTATTTTTAATGGTAATTGAAATTAAATAATTTAATTTATTATTTCCAGGTTTCGGTTCACTAATATAATTTAATTCAATATTTGATTGGCGGTGTCTATATGATCAGTGAACACTGTAATTTTTCACTGAAATCTATGTATTTGTTGTTGTTTGAAAAAAATAGAAAAAGTTGAAATCCTTCAATCGTTCCGAGTTTCATAACCAACGTTTCTAATCTTAATTCCAAAATATATAAACACAGAAAAAAGCGTATTAGAGAAGCAACATTTGAATTTTACTTTAGAATTAAGGCATTTAACAATATAAATATACCTATTCCTTCTTAAAACGAACGAAACAAATAAAAAATGCTGCAACTTCTAAAAATCACTTTTTATTATTGTTTAAGTTTCACTTCCACTTGTGACATAAATAAAAATTCTCAGTTTTCGTTATCTGTAAATTTTTTTATTCAAAACTGAACATGTAGACACTTATCAGTTTTAACTGACAATGAAAACTGACTAACACAATGGTCTAGTTGAAAATATCGATATTTCGGAAGCAACATACTTCCTTCATTAGTGCTTATGACTAGCTCGTTTGAGTTTTTGACTTCAAAAAATCTTCTAAGGTATTAATGTAAGTGCATTATCAAATAAAGAATTTCATAGTTATCAAATTTTTTATACTGTCAGATATTGCTTAGAGTAAGCAAATCAGATGTCTATTATAGACAAAAGCTTGCATCATGTTGCTAAGCGGTGAGATTATCATCCAGTGGGTTAGTATCATCACCGTTAGTTACTAATGTTAGCAAGAGATAAAAATAAATAAACATGCTATAGTTAGAAGAAAAAATCTAACATGCCTTAATTAGTAGAATGTTAAAAATTTAAAAAAATCCCAGCATAGAGTTAGCTTTATTAATAATGGAATTAAAATGTGCTTTGAAATTGAGCCTGTGATTGAGAATAATACCTAGATGACGAGTTAATTCAGAACGGTTTAAGGTTTGATTCCCAAGATGGTAATCAAATTCAATAATAAAGAGCTTTGAGGCTTTCTACTAAAACTAACAACTTAACCTTTCGATGCATTTAATTCAAGGTTGTTGGTGGAGCACCATTCGACAAAATTGTTAAGATCATTTTGAGTAGAGTACAATCATCAACAGACATAATGGTTTTACTGATTTTGAAGTCATCAGCAAAACAACTTAACTTAGCTGATACCATAAATTGTGAGGCATCATTGGTTGCTTGCAATAATAAAGAAAAGTGAACCCCAGTGGCTTTCCTGGGAGGCAACAAAGGGATGAAAAAGTGAAGAACGGAAACAGACCTGATATTCCCTATTAGATAAGTATGACCCCATCCATTTAAGACTGTGATCAGAGAAACCTATTGCTTTATGCTTGATTTGTATTAAGTCATGAGAAATTTCGTCAAATGCCTTGCTAATATCCGTAAATAGGACGTCAACTTGTTGCCCAGATTCTATAGCAATAATAGTTTCAGAAACATTAAGTTGGTAACAGTTCACCTTCCTTTCTGAAAACCGTGTTGGTCTATAGAAATGAATGATTTAGAATAAGATTAAAAATGATTAATTAGGTTGCATTCAAGAAGCTTTGGAATGCAAGAAATTTTAGCAATGGGCCTATAATTGGAAACCTCAGAACGTGACCCCCTTTTATAAACTGGAATAATACAAGATTTTTTCCAAAACTCAGGGAAGACACCAGTTTGCAAAGACAGATTGAATATTTTTTGAAGCGAATAATTTCTACGATACTAACTTGTAGACTCATTAAAGCCAAACAAAACATGTTTTTAATTCATAAATTAGTAATCGGTATGATAATGTACAAAAATATTCTCAAAAATAGCTTCACTTCAATATTAAGTTTCGAATTTGAAAGTCGAATATTGTATTATCATACCAATTATTTTTTTTTTAAATTTCTTTTCAATCAAAATGGAATTCCAAATATGAATTTTTTAAATAAAAACCATTTTTTAAGTCATAAATTTTCTTTAGAATAACAACGAAAAATAAATAGAATTTCAACTTTTAAGCCTCAAAATTTCTATTAAAAATTTTACTTATGTTAACCAATACATTTATGAAAATTTCTATATCCTATACATATAATATTATATATTATATATATATATATATATAAATAAAGAAATTTTTCAAAAAATGTTATTATGATAAATGATTAAAGAGTAAAAGAAACAAAAAAGATTTATACAAAAAAAAAAAATAAAAAATTAAGTAAACAAAAAAAAAATTTCACCAAGGAAAAATTACCTAAAATTTATCAAAAATCTTTTATTTAAAATTCAATCTACTTTTTTTATGACCACCCGCCCACTTCTAAATTTTCTTATATTTCTTTAATTCCAATTTTCAAATTCACTTTTTTTTTCTTTTTTCTGAATCAATTCTGGTTTTCCACAATTTGAGAAAAGTTTGATTATTTAAATTTTTTTTAGCAAGGATTTTATTTTTATTAAGGATTTACCCCCACCCCCATTTTCACCACTACATAGAATCTTTTAAGAACTATCGACTTCCAATTTATAAATTATGAATATTTTAAGAATCGTTTTCTTATTAACAATTTTTATATTATGATTTTTCTACATATGAATGTTTCTGGATATAGGTATGTATATTATATACCATAATTTTTACATAGTCCAGTCTAGATTGTACAAATGATGTAAAGTATAAAACCAAAATTAATAAAAATAGAATTATTGTTAATACATGAATGCTGAATCATGAAGTTTAAAGTAAGTACGGATAAAAATAACCAAAATTATTTCATTTGAATAAATCGTTCTATACCGGGTGGTCCAGATCATGCGTATCAGCTTTTTAAGAGAAAAAGGAGTTGTTATTCTAAAATAAAAAAAAAGTATTAATTAAATCGAGGATGCTCTATCGATTTGTGATATTTACAACTTCCGGGAAGAACTTGAAAAGGGTTTTTTAAGCTCAAAATTCACCGAAATTGGTCGATATTGAGATTTTCAAATGGGAAAAGGTACTTTTTTATGCAAACTCGGATTGTACGTCAAAATATAAAAAACTTTTGTAGAGTAATTTTTTTTTTTTCATATAATGCAAAAAATTAACAAAAAATTAAAAAGATAACAAAAACTCAGTCTTTCTCTTCATAGAAAATTTCTTAAAACTATAAAAAATATTTATTTTGTATTCTATATAACACAATTACTGTAGGTATGTACAGACGACGATATTTAGTAGACGATGTATTGCTAACGCAACATTTCCGGTAGAACGTATTTTAGACAAAATTATTTAAATTAAAAATGTTTCACCGGTTCCACCAGTTGCATCAAAAAAAAAAGAAATCACCTTAATATTTCAGTAATTAAAAAATATTTTTTTTAAATCTACCACCTTTCGGGTCCAAATTTTCAGGAAACATTTAATTTTATAAACTAAATATATGTTCCAAATTTCAGCCCATTTGGCTCATAAATACGATTTTTCAAAATAACGCCACCCCAGCGCCATCTATAGAAAAACACAGCCTATATGTTAAGTTTCGGTGTCAGTAATATATGTTGAAAATATGGTAACATTTGGTTCAGTAGTTTCCGAGATCTAGGGTTACGAATATATGCACCAACGATTTTATATATTGAAATATGAAAAACTAATTTATTTATAAAAATGATTTGTTATTAATTTTAGTTTACCAAAGGAAAATTTGGAGGATGTTTGTTTATTTTTATGAATCTTAAACACAACTGAGAAAACCAAAATCAAATATTCATTTAACATAAATTTCTTATTTTATGTTGTATAGAATCTGAATTTGCACAAAAAGAGTACCTCTTCTCATTTGTAAAATATCGATTTCGGCTAATTTCGGCCATTTTCGGGCTTAAAAAACCAATTTTCTGTCCTCCCCGGAAGTTGAAAATACGACCAATCGATAGAACACCCTATAGGTTTAGTTAATTACATTTTTTTTTTAAATCTTAAAATAACGGCTCTTTCCCCTCTTAAAAACTAATACGCAGGCTCTATAACACTCGGTGTATGCATACTGTTACAGTAAAATTGATTATGAGCTACAATTACAAAACTTACAATAATACGTAAATTTAATAGTGCGACTCTGCGATTTCGGTAGAACCAAAATTCTGGTTTGGGTATAATTGATTCATTTTAAGAGGAATAATGTATGTTATTTTAAATTGGGACTAATCATAATTTTGATTTTAGGTTGCTCTACTGTAGGAAGTTAATAAAAAATTTGTATTACATTTTAAGGTGAAAACTAGTAGTAAGAGTTGGAGTTACTGCTTAAAAAAGAAATTTACGGTTTTATTAAGTGTTTACTAGAAGTGGCCTGTTTTAATTGTGGTGAACTGGCTTAGTTTTACTAACTACTTTTTGACAGAAATTCTTATCTATAATACATAAACACTAGTGAAAGAAAAAAACTTGAAATATATCAAGAAATTTTTGCGCATTAAGCAAGACTGAATCACAAATTAGAGGTAACAAAATATCCAGTAATTCAGTATCCGCGAATACCTGTTTTTCATTCTACGATAAACCGATAAACGGGTACGTAGTTTTTTGCAAAAGTGGCAGGAAATAGAGAACGTCGTTTCAGATTCGGTTTTATTGTTTTTAATGCTTCAAATAATTTTTAGAGTTTTCTGGCGATGGTTTTATAGACTTATTGGTGAGCAATGATAGTGTATCGATAATGGTAGTGTTTTTTCGTCGTTCAATATTTGATTTTAATGTAGTACAGATCTCATTACATTCATCAAACATTTTTGGACGATGAGTTTTCGTTCCTTTTGCTGTTAATAAATTGTCATCCTGTCTCCCTAATGTTTCAACAGCTAATGTTAATGGTTTTATTGCATTCATTAACCTAGATAGTTTTTTGGAATCTATGATGAATTGATGAATTGCATTTAATTAATTTTTTTATATTCGATAGTAGCGAGTATTTATGGTCGGATACCTAATACGGATACGAGACCGGATATTTGCGGATATCGGATACGGATTATCCGTACCGTCAAACTCTGTACAAAATGTCACTAGAATCAAATCAAAACTTAATTATGAGTGATGGCCACTAATAAAAATACAAAAATAGTGTTCAATACAAAAATATAATTAAAAACCAAAAATATTGCTGTTCATGTTTTTCTATTTAGGTATAGTAGTTATTTTTTCATAAACTTTTTCATTCAAAATATTCTACGGTAACTAGACTCAATAATTGTATTTTAATTTTAGTAGCAGAAATTCAATTCTCAAGATTTGTTTATATTGTTACAAAATTCAAGGTGATTCTTTGGAAATATCGCACAAGATTGAAAATTTTATTAATATTTTCTCCGCTTTTAACACGCTCTCCTTTCTATGGGGACATATTCTAGGGACATATTTAACGCAAAATAATATTGTGAATCAATATTGGCTATGTAATACGGTTAATATTATGGCTCATATTTTTAAAAATTAAATCCATTATTCTATATCCTGCATCTATTCTGAATTTCCGCCCTATGCCCCACGGATGGGATTTTCGGACATTGATGATGATGATGATGATTCTGAATTTAGTTAGTATTATTTATATTTTTGAATGAAATAAACCAAATGTTTGACACCAAACTACAGTTATTTGATTGGTTTATTTTTATTCGAAATAATTTGCATAACACTTTTAATATTTGGAAGCGAAAATATTTTAGAATAATTTCGTGGAAAAACGTATCGCATGACCAGGAAACTCCAAGCTAATATAAATATATGCCAAAGGCGCATTCCGCGTAGAACGCTGTGGCAAAATACGAATCAAAAGTATGTGTTCGTGGAAATCCGACAGAGGAAATGGTGTCGGATCGGGCATACTATATGACTATACTATACTTGACATACTATAATTAGACAATAACTTTGTGAAAAAATATATTGTTGGTCGAAAGAAACTTAAAAAGGAACAAAGAACAAGAGAACAACAAAGAAAGTATATGTATCCGTCCCACTGAAGTGGTCCAAGAACAATGGATAAGCACATTGATTTATATTTTATGCAATAATTCATTACTGTAACAACTTTGGTTAAAGGCACATTTGAGTAAATTTTGTTTATAAACTCTACAGCTGAATGTATTAACACATATTAAGCATAATTAATCAATACCAAGTTAATTTGGTGTTTTTATAAAAATTGGTTAAATAAAAAAAATAATTTATACAGATTTGATTTATATGTTTGATAAAACCCTTCATGCGACCAGCACATTTTAATAATAATAATAATTTTCGCTATTTTGTAATAAGATTTCTTATATTATATAAATTTAGCATAAATTGTGACAAATTTTACAACTTTAAAGTCTTATGTTTAATTTTACAATATTATTTTCATATTTTTATTTTTTTTATCAATAATATGAATTCTCCAATATTACAAAATATTAACTTAGTTTTATCCCGACTTTGAAAAATTAAGACTGAAAAACTTTTCCTTCGTTTGTTCTTCGCCTTTCTACGTATACTGTTGTTTTATTTATAGGTAAGGTACATATGAATGTATATACAATGTTATGTACATATGATTTTCATTTAATTTAACCTAATCCCATTGAAGAAGAGAGAAAATTTGCATTCTCATAATTTAAAAATTTTTATACAGGAATATTCCTGACTTATCAGAAATCTAGAAATGAAAATAAAACAAAAAAAATAAAAACAACAAAAAAAAAAAAAAAAACCGTTTACCATTCATTTTATAAAATTGATGTTATTTTTTTCTAACTCCAGTTTTGTATTTTTTAGTTTTTGCTCTTCAATTCTCTATCCTCTTAACGGTTTATTTTTCATCATATAAAAATCAAATTTGTTACCTGTTCAAAATTTAAATTTAAATTTTTTTTTGTGTTTTTTGTTATGTTTTTTTTTTAGTGGTATTTTGGTTTTTGAATGCAAGTAATAGCAAGTAATAGAAGTAAACCACCATAATTTAGCGAATTCAATATTCAAATTAAATGAATAAATTGAAAATAAAAAGTAAAGAGAAAGGAAAGAGAGTAATAATTGAAATGAATATTTCCTACATGTCTTGATGTTAAAAGGGAAGGAATTGAATTTAAAGATTTTTCCTGTTTTTTTTTTTACAATTTTTATAAAATGTTGAATGTCTAATTGCATTTTCAGGGAATATTTAAAAAAAAGGAAATGTATTGCAGTTGGCTTAGTTGCTGCCAAATTTCAAATTCAATAAGCTCAGTATTAGCCATTAAACTTCCCAAAAATATGACAAGCAAACAAAATATGCATGTGCACTAAAATGAGAGTATTCAATTTAGTTGTAAAATCTGTTCTCTACGACTCTGAATCATGAAAAGTTTCAGCCAACATGACCAGGAAATTCCAAGCGTATATTAAAAAATATTTTCGGCGATTCTTGATTGGAAACAAATGATATGCCAACAGAACGCTGGGACAAAACACCAACCAAAAGCATGCATTCGTAGAATTCAGACAGAGGAAATGGCGTTGGTATCGAGCATACCGATATCGGTAATGGTATCGGGCATACCATATAGAATTCTCAGAGTACACGTCGCGTTAGGAGGTCAAGAAAAAAATGGAGAACAAAAGTCTTAGCCAAAGCAAGTAACCAACAAAAAACATTGCCAAAATTGAATAGGTTAGCCGCAGATAGGGAACGATGAAATTACTACAAATGCTTCACGGATAGGGTTAGAAGACAATGATAATGATGATGATGATTCAGCTGAAGCTTAGTTTCTGTTGAATGTTCTGTTTTCCTGAAACACATATACATAGTCGTATATAGCCTTTTCTAATGTATAATTTCTGAGTGATGTATATCGTTTTATAGTATTTTTGCGTTTTACTACTTTTTGTATTTTTCTTCTTATACTATTTGCCTTCTTCAAAATCTCTTCAAAAATTCGAAATTTTACTCTAATAATTTTCATATTATTCCACAATTTATTTGCAAAAAGAAAATATTCTAAATTCCATTGATAGATCACAAAATTTCTACAACAACAATAACGAAACAAAACAAGAAAATTTATATTAGATATTAAGGATAGAATATTGCTAATATTAATCCCCTCCAAAGAAAACTGCAGCAACAAATATATAAAAACTTATAGATTTTTATTCGAAATTAAAGAATGTCAGCTCCATTTTATTGTTCATAATGACATACGATAAGATTGCGAATGGGTATGATTTTTAGAAACTGGGTTATGTATAATTACACAAATATAAACCTTACCATTACAGACAGTTGCAGAAATCTAAAGCAATTACTTAATATAAGATCTTTATATAAGAATTAGGATATTGTGAAAAAAAATTTATTTACTCTGTTCTGCGACTACAAATCTTAATTTTGTAATTTGAAATTTTAATTTTGCTTACGACCGGTTAACTCCGGCTCCTTGACATTTATTCTAAATTTAAAAGTAGACATGAGAACAAAATGTGAACGTTTATTAATTTAGTTCAAGATATCCGGTTAGTTAAAAATTATTGCAGTAAATTTTCTATTCCTTACTATTGAATATGAGAAACCGTTTATTTTGTTACTCGATTACACAACACTGAAAAAGTCTGCAGATAATGTATCAAGCAGTAAAGCATTTTTAGTATCAAAGTCAAAAGAAAAATATTCGATTAGAAGATAGTCTTAATATATAAAGCCCATTACAATGTTATTGCTTGGTAGACGAAATAAATAAGAAAAGGAAATACAGAAGGAAATACACCTCACAAATCCACCTTTATAAAGTCAAACATATAATTACTTAGTATCATTAAAAATATCACCTATTTTATCGTTTTGTAATTTCTACAGTATTTCGATAGTATTCGGTGACACAATAAGAAGTTATCAATTTCTCTATATTAATTCAACATTCATATTTATTTGTTAATACAATATATTTCTACTCCAACATTAATGTTGCTCATCCATCTTGGTAGAACAGTGTCAATCCCTACCCAGTTTATTATGTAACTCCAAGTTTGATGGTCTTTATTATTTCCAATTTGCTGTTATGTTTACAAATAAAACATTCATGAACGTTGTAGTGCTATTGTATCCTGGGCCTTTCACCTTGTAGGCTTACTTCTAAAACTTTCCAATATAGATCTTACGAAAATTTTATTTTTTTCAAGTATAATTAAAAATTTATTAATCGGAAATTGTTAAGTTTTTACAAAGTAAAAGATTAGTTGTACTGTAGTTGTACCATAACTACATCTTTTACGACACCTGGCAGAAGAGATAGAATTTATATCAATATTATGTCAAGTTTATTAATTTGAAGTTTATTAGATATTAGTATAAAAATACTATTTTTATATATCCATGTAAAGGGTGATTTTTCTAGAGTGGTTGAACTTTAAACTGAAATAAAATAATATAAAAATATAGAAATTGATTCAATTTTGTTTTTATGTAAAAGATTATTATCTGTCATTTTTTGCTCAAAAGAGCTTTAATAAATCGTGTTCAATATTATTCTAATCATAAATCATTTTTTTAGCCATCTAAGAACTTATTTCAAAAAAAAAAAAACAAGTTAGCTATATTTGTTCTTAAATAGTCAGTTGTTCTTGCTGGTTCAACAGTACAAATACCCACATAAAAATTAATCCAATGACATTAACTCACACAATATTGGAAATAGACAAATATTTTTTGAAGGAAGTATACAGTGCTTTCTTCAAAAAATATTTTTATGAAATTTGTTTTTCAATAAATTGACTGTTAGGTGTGAGGCACGTAACCCCATCGAAAACCATAAGTACTAAAGGTTGATTTCAATCAAATATGTACACATTATGAATAATCATTTATCATAGATCCGTAACGATCAATCAGAATATCAAGAAAAACATGGAGAACAACAATCTTTCCCAAAGCAAGTGCCCAAAAAAAAATGGCAACAATGGAAAAAGTTAGCCACAGGTAGTGGATCTTGAAATGACTTTATATGCTTCACAGTTAGACAACAAAGATAATGATGATGATTCAGCTGAAGCTTAGTTCATTTTGAATGTTCTATTATTCTAAGTCACATATAAAGCATTCGCTTGAACATCAGTTTTAAAGAAGTGGAGATCAATATGATATCTCCATGATGTAAACAACATCAAGTTGTAAATTTTTCAAAACGTTGTAAAACTTAGTAAACTGTTCAATATATTGATGAAAAGAATGATGACCGATTACACATCAATCATACACTCATCAATCTTCTTATCGAAATTCTGATATTTGCAAGGACATACTGTGGAAGTGTTCTGAATATATTAATAATTTCGAAACATACAGTGGTAGGCAAAATTAATTGCACACTCAATAAATTTTAACATTTTTTTTTTGTTTTTTTTTTCTAAGGACGGAATTTACAAATGTGTTAAAAAAATCTTTGGGACACAATTTCACAATGTGCTCTTAATTTAAATTTAAATTTCCGGCTGAAAAAAATCTCAAATGAATCAGGTAGTAGGTTTCTTTTGCTATGTCATCCGGCAAAAGTAATTACACATTTGGTTTCATACCACCATGCCTACCACTATGAATACTGTAAATATAATTTCTGGAGGAATGTTTTTGAATTCAGTCTAAATTGAATTTTTAAAGTAAATATTGTGTATAAAAAACAACAAATTATTTTTTTTGAACATTTTAATAATATATCAATTGTTTTTTTACAATAATTACTATAATTATTAAAATTAATATAAAAAATGTTCTTTTTAGAATTACATTATAAATTAATATTATAACCTTATCTGAACATTCCCAAAAACTAATATCTGAACATCCCCCAAAAAGCCAATTTTTTTATCTCCGCTGATTTTGACAGCATGATTTATGGGAATTTTGACAGCATTATTGATGAGAATAGAACCACCATCAATCATTTCTCATCAATCAACGGTCAGTTAACGGTCAATATATTGACAATATATTGACCATTGATTGACCATTGATTGATGTGTAATAGGGGCCTTAATGTCATTTATCAGCTGCATTTATCAAAAATTATACGGTTCGAAAAAAAAACACCCTTTATATTATCTATTGCATCTATGATAGAATCTGTTGTTAAAATTTTTGTGATCTGAAAGGAATATTTTAGTTGAATTTCTCATTTTGTTTATTAAATTGGAAAATAAGTAAAATATTTGCAACAAAAAGTTTTTCTGCTCTGTTTTTTTATTGTTTTTTTTTTGTATTAAGTTTTTTAAACTAATGTACTTGTATCACTTTTATGATTGAATATACTCTTACATACCATTTTAGAGAACAAAAATTCTGATATACAAAAATTTAAAAACTTTGATGTACTTTTGCAACTTTGGGTGAATTTCTCTCTCAATTAAAATATAAATTTAAATGTACAGTTAGTTTTTCCAGGAATATTCAATTTTTTAATGAATTGCAAAGTGACTCTATTTCAACATTAGTATAAAAAGGTATGCGGGTAAAAATAACATATTTTTTTGTTTTTTTTTGTTTTTCAAGTAATCAAGTAAGAGTATACAATTACTAAATTTAATTATTTTCAGATTTAAAACAATTTTAATAGAAATAAATACAATTTTTTCTATTCAAAAATTCTGATCTATAGTATTCCACATTTAAATAACTAACATTTTTAGAGAATCAATACATAAAATTTTACAGTTGTTTCATCTTTAAAGTTTGGGTTGCACTACATTTTTAGTTTGGTTTGGTAGTTGAGTAATAAAACGGGCAGATTACACAACTAAGAATATTATATTCCACATTGGGTTAGTTTGTAGACAGTGTGGAATGAAAAATGTTTAGAGAGCATAAGAATACTAAATATAGTATAGTAAACAGTTATATTTTTGATTACCTTCACAATAATTTTATTTTTTAAAATTAAATTGTATTGAATTTATTTTCTCTTGAAGTTATGGGTTATACTATCATTTCCGTATACAAGTTATCTTTGAATTAATGAACTTTAATAGTTTTAGGTGTAATTGAAAAGCATCAGGGAAAGGTAGGTAGCAATCAAAAAATATTTGTTAATTACGTCTTAAAGATATGGTTAACTGTCGAAATACGTTTACTGAAACTTTTATCTATAAAATCGCATCAGAATGAAATAAGATAAATGTTACTACCGAAATTTCTTCTTCATTTATTATCATACTTAGTCTCTTTTAACGGAATAAAATTTAATCCAATATTATTATTTTTTTTATGAACAAAATATAACCTAAAGCCCGTTTATGTATTTTACCTATGTAAAAATATTTTTAATTCATTTTTTTATGCTCATTGACATTTTTGTGCTATTATGTTGCAATTTAATATGACGAAAGCTAATCAAGGTCGTTTCTAAATTTGAAAACTATTTAAGTTTTTTCAGTAATTTGTTTATTACAGAAGTAACATCAGGTTCTTCCGGAAACATCTTGTATATCACGACAAACATTTTTCACCCAAATTAAGCAAAATTAATTCAATTTTCAGAATTCAATCTCTTTATTCAAATTTCAGAATTTTGTCTTGTATTTTTTGTAAAAGAATCTTTTATAGATCAAAAAAAAATTTCCTATAGTGAAAATTCTGATATTGTTTTTTACACCATAATTTTTTACAATTTTAACAATTTCACAATTTAAACACCATCACTTTTCTCACTGGACATATCAACCCGGAACACCTCTCACATTTTAAAACTATGATATTTTCCAATCTCCTTTTACAATCTCTAGATATGTGAGATTAGATGCTTGTACAATACTACTTGTATTTCTATATACCGGGTTGTCCAGAGCATGCGTATAAGCTTTTTAAGAGGGGAAGGAGCCGTTATTTTAAAATTTAGAAAATAGTTTGTTAACTAAATCGAGAGTGCTCTATCGATTGGTGGTATTTTCAACTTTCGGAAAGGACCCCTAATTGGTTTTTTTAGATCAAAAATCGCCGAAATTGGCCTAAATCGAGATTTTCAAATGGGAAGGGGTATTTTTTAATGCAAATTCAGTTTCTACGACAAAAAATAATAGAAAAATTCTAACATGGTTTTTGTTACCTCATCTATCCTCTGTTGAAAATAATTTAATTATGGAAAATACAATATAGCTAGAGAGTGTTAGGAGCAGATTTATTGTGAACATACTTTTGTGTACAAATTTTACTTGTTTTTTTTAAAGTAAAAGCTAGTTTCATATGTTTTATATCATAACGCTTATGTCATCAGTAACAAAGCTATTATCTCTATAAATTTCACTATAACGTATACGAAGAGGAATCGACAATATTTTATAATTCTTTGTTTAAGAATAGTTGATTACAATATTTACACAATAATATGTATTCTGCTCTATGAACAACTGACGAGGTTACAGGACCATTGACCTGAGCACAATATATATGAATATTGGTAACCTTTAGAATTATGGAATAGATCTGACAAGATTTTCCATAAATCTAGGTCTATTCCATAAATCTAAAGGTTATCTTCTTATTTATCCTGCAATCCTTTCATTGGATCATCATAGGACGTATACGAAGAGTTATCCAAGTTTAGTAAATAATTTATTATTAGTACATATTGTCACCTGTATCAAAAACTTTTATGTTATTATAGCTTTAATGATGAACCGAAGTTAAAAATTTTACCTCATAATTTGATGGAAAATAAAAAATGTTGAATTGTTTTTGGAAGAGAGAATAACAAGAAACAATGTTTTTTAAGCTACAAGATATTATTTTTATGTATTTGAATTTTCTGTACATAAACTTTTTAGGTTTTTGTCATAATTGTTTATTTTAAATTGTTTTTAGTTGTATGTGACAGACACATAAGATAAGAAAACCAATTTTCTCGTTGAATTTACTTGACTTTTTATAATATTATTATTTTCTACGTTTGAGAGAGAGAGAGAGAAAGAGAAAGAACAATGTAAATGGGTATGAAATACCCACCTTATCTCAACTTATAAGTTTTATTTTTCTTCTTTCTTTTATTATTCTGTGGCATTGTGGATTGCTTTAACAACAACAAAAACAATATAATAAAAAAAAAAGGAATTGTTAGTGGATTTCCTTGTTAAATTCTGTTCTCCCATTGTTCCATTATGTAGTGTTTTATTTTTAGCTTGTTTTCAGTTTTTTTTTTCCTGATGTTTTCTTTAGCACTTTTCTGATTGAAGACAACAGTTGAATACAACATTTGTTCATGTCGTATTTGTTTTTTGTATGTTGTTATCTTGTCTTTTGTTTATGTTTATTTTTTTTTTTTTTTGTTTGTCGTAGATAGTTCAATATGTTGACTCTATACGATGTTCATATATTTGTTAAATCTGTTTTTTTTTTAATTGTTTTTTTTTTTTTATTTTTTCGTAACATCTTTTAAATTCTGTTTGTGTTTTTTTATTTTTGTTATTGTTTTCGGTGACTCCCCATACTTCGAAAAGCAGATAGATAATTTTTCAATCGATTGTTGTTTCTATTCAAAAGTTTCTTTTTTTCTCACTGAAATTGTCTTTTCGATGGAAAATTGATTTTCAATAAAATAACAGAGAATGGTGGACATTGAATTGAGTATTTGATAAAGTTTAAAAGGAAATTAAAATTTAAAAAAACAAAAAAAAAAAACTTTAAATTTTAAGGATTAACAGAAAAAATAATTTTTAAAATTGTATTGAAGTTAAATTGTTTAGATGAAACAAAGGTTTCGGAAATTTAATTTATTTTAAAAGAATTAAAAATAAATTTAATTTGCTTTCATTAATACTCACTACTTACTCTATTGTTCCATATCAATTTAAATGATTTCTTTTGAAATGTTTTAGGAAATTATAGAATTGTTTTTTCCAATGAACATCTTTGTTTCGATTTAAATGACATTAGAAAATATTCGTTCATAGCAATATACATTTTTCTTCTTCCTTGTCCTAAGATTATGGTAATTTCACTTTTTTAGAATTTATTTTTGAGATTTTTTTTTAACCAATTTACATGCCCATATATTTTTCCATGTCTATCAGACGACGATTCTGACAATGTGGTTACATCATCTGAATAATATTCCAAAGGTGTCGGTTTTTATTGCACGAATGTGACTGTACCGAATATTTTTGATTATTTTTTAAAATTAATCAAGCATACAATTTAGTAATCATTATAAACTGTCTCTACAATTGTTTAAAAAATTTTAATGATCTGCCTGGTAATATTAAGTCAATTGATAATTTCTGTCAAGACAAAAAAAAAGAAATCGTCCAACTTCTTAATGTTTAAATGTGCAATTTTTAAATATATTTGAATTAATGTAAATTTTTAATGAATTTCTAACTGATTGTATTTATTTTATATTAAAAGAAAGAAAAAAAAACTATGGTCAAACAATTGAATTTTTATATTATTAATAAATTATAAGACCGGACAGCTTCGGCTACGGTCTTAAATTTCTTATATGCAATGTGTGTCAAAATTACAGCTTTAAAATTGTTATTCAATTTATTTATTATATTGAATTAATTTGTAACTATTTTTGAATTAATATTTTGAACAAATTAAAGTTTTTACAAAGAATTTTTTTTACAAATTAGTATTTTGTCGATGCTCAATCGAATTAATTAACTATTTTCCGGATTATAAAACAATAAAGTACAATTCCAAGTTAAACTCAAAGCTCAAGATTCTCAAGCTTAGATTGAGATTAAGATTGAGCTTAAACAATTTAGCTCGATTCAAATCAATCCATTTCTTTTTTACATGTATACCAAAACCACAATTTGTGGCATTTTATAAATTTATTTATTTTTAGCAGTGAGCCTGCATATTACTATGCAGGGCAACTATAGTGGGCTTTTATTTTGGGATTGTCTGAAAATTTTTCAACTTAAGTTTTGCTATAGTGTTGTTGTTCTTTCTAACTTACTTTTTTAATATTGTTAAATTACATATCCTATTTCTTCGGACTAATACACTTTTTTATAATAATGTCCTGCTCCATTAAAGTATTTTACTTAAAAAAAACAGTATTTAACATAATTCTAACAAAACTTTTATTACGTTTTTTAAAAAATAATTGGTCTGCATTATTATCTCATACAAAATTTTTATTTTCATTTAAAAATTATGGAAATTTGTTAATATGCAAGAAAATATGATCTGAAATTTGAAATATTTATAAATTATTTTTTTCTTATTTTTTTGTAATAAATACCCAAAAGAATTAAAAAAAAAAAAAAAACTACTTTGAATTGTCCTTATTTGAGTTGAGTTCAACTTATATTCAACTCAAATGTTGACCTAACTAAGCACAATTTGACCTAAACACGATGAAGATCAAAACGTGAATTAATTTCAGCTTGATTCCAGAATTACAATTAACTAAACCTGTAAGATTAGGATATTGGTGCCGGTACGGTTATTAATGTATTCGTAGCCAAATAAAGTCTAAAACAGTTTGAGGTTTTTACCTTATCACACGTTAGACCTTATTTACCGCAATTACCTTATTTTATATTATAGCCAAAACTTAGGTTTTGAACCTTTAAGTACTTGCGTACCGTTGACTATTTGAAAAAGGAAAGGATAGTTAGAGGAAAGGAAAGAAAATGGAAGAAGAAAAGTTTTGTGGGAAAGAGCGAACAATGTTGTTAATATTCGTCTTAAACCTCTGCAAGTCATAAATAAAAAATCCTTCTCTCATTGGGAATGCTTCGATTGGGACGCGGTTCCACAATCGGGATGTTCTTACTATAAAAGAATTTCCATAGCCGGACTTAAACCATCTCGGAATTTCCACTGTGAAAGGGTGGGCACTTGATGCCTCTCGTGTTGTGCGATTGAATTGCTTAAGAGGAGGAAGAAGTGATTTTAATTCCTCGGAACAAGTGCCAACACCAAGCAGATATCTATAAAATAGAGTAAGTGCTCCAACAATACGACGATGACCAAGTGGTATAAGGGATGAGGTCACATTTATGTCGCCTATAAGACGAATGGCGCGGTTTTGAACTTTGTCCAAAAAATTTAAAGCAGTTTTTGGTGCACCTGCCCATAAATGTGAGTTATACTCGACCTTGGGTCGTATATATGCTTTCTAGATTTTTAAAAGGTCTCGAGATGAAAAATAAGTTTTGTAGCGGCTCAAAAATCCTAAACATTTTGCGGCGCTTTTCGCAATATCGAAAATATACTCATTGCAGTGCATATTTTGATTCACTCGCATTCCGAGAATGTTCAGATCTTTGAGTCGCTGGACACCTTCATTTTGAAGCCGGAGAATTGGTTCGAATGTTGTTAGCTTGTTACTAACAAAACAGCTTTGAGTTTTTGAAGTGTTAAACTCGACTCTGTTAGCTTTACCCCAGTCGACAATTTTGGCAAGGTCGTGATTGAGCGCGCCGGCCATCATTGTTCTTTTGGAGGTGACTGCGGAAGCTGTAGCATTAGTTTGTTTTAGAAAATCATATGATGCTACTAGAGTGCTGTCATCAGCAAAACTATGGATTGGATTGAAAGTTAATTTGAGAAGGTCATTAATGAAAATGATAAATAGGGTGGGGGAAAGGACAGAGCCTTGTGGAACACCAGCATTGATTTGAAGTTGGTCGGAAAAAGAACCGTCAACTGAAACTATGATAGATCGATTTAAAAGAAAACTTTCAATCCATTTAGAAAAGGTTGAACCAAGGCCTATAGCGTTGCATTTTGCTATAAGAGCAGAATGCCAAACTCGATCAAAAGCCTTAGATATATCCAGAGCTACAACAGTAGCTTCACCAGATTGATGCAAGCTGGTGTTGAGCTTCTCGCAGAGGCATGTCATGAGATCACCGGTGGAACGTTGGGCTCGAAAGCCGTATTGGCTATCATGAATTATACCTCTACTGTCAAGATATTTCTTCAGCTTATGACTAATTAAAATTTCCATCGTTTTTGAAATAATGGAAGTAATAGCTATTGGCCTATAGTTTGAAGGATTGCTTTTGTTACCTTTTTTAGGAATAGGATAAACTTGGGCAACTTTCCAATAGGACGGGTAAGTTCCTGAAGAAAAGGACAAATGGAATATGTTGCGCAGAGGTTTAGAAATAGCGAAGGCAATGTGTCGCAGCACAATTGCAGGTATACGATCAGGACCGGTAGATTTTTTTATATCGAGATTCTTCAAGACTTTTGCTACAGCTCTTGTTCTAAAGTAGATCCTTCCGACGGAATAATTTAGAACAGGGATTGGTGAAGGATTTTGGGCTGTAGGAGGGAGTGTGGAATTAGGTGCAAATAATTTTGCGAAGAGATTAGCCTTTCCAACAGAATCTGATATAATAGTACTATTATTATCAATCATGGGTGGAAACGAAGACTTGCAAAAATTTTGCCCAACATTTTTAGCAAATGTCCAGAAAGACCTGCTGTTGTTGGGGAGATCAAAGATTTCTCGTCTCAATCTTTGGTTATGCAGGAATTTTTGCTGATTGATAATTTTTTTACATTTATTCCTAACCACTTTATAACTCTCATATGTGTTGACAGTTTTATTATTCTTGTATTTTTTATAAGCTTCTTGGATTTCAGAGCTTTGGTGCAGAGGTCGTTGAACCAACCTGAGGGATTTCGTTTTATACTTCTAAGGCTATTTGGAATGAAAGTTTTCATTCCTAATAGAATCCTCTTGGTAATCACCTCTGCAGCAAAGTCGACATTTTTATATTGGAAGCACAACGACCAGTTCGATGCATTTAAAAAGTTGTTGAAGCCTTCCCAGTCAGCTTGATGATAATGCCAAACTAGTCTTTTGGGAGAATTAGAAGAACTGGTTGTTGTGCCTACTGCGAAGCTTGTGCTTACAAGACAGTGGTCGGAACCACCTAGCGGAGAGTTAACAGAGATTGAATATTTCTCTGGATGGGTAGTTAGGAATAAATCCAGGAGGTGTCCGTTCTGGTCGCGTCGGTCTGGTATCCTCGTTGGGCTTTTGACAAGTTGAGAAAGGTTGAAAAAATTGGAAAAAAGTTCAAAGTTAAGATTTTAAGGTAAACCATTTTACTTGAAAACACCATTGTTTTCCAGATGCTTGTCAAATCAACAGTAGGTATTGTGTAATAAGCTTTATACATAATTTTAATGTTAAAAAATGCAAGAATTTTAAAAATAATATTTTTTATTAACAGACATTTTTTATTTTTTAAATAGATATTTAAATTGTTTATTAGTAGAGTTTAGTAGTTTAAGCAAATTTTTTGTAAATTAAGAATTGCATTTGTTCTCATTTTGTTTAATTCAACACAGCACAATGATTTAAACTTATTTATGCTTTTCACTTTTTTTTTTTTTTTATTTAAATATTTTTCACTTTTAAGGTCATGCATTTTCCCATTGTTTTCAAATTTCAAAATTTAGTTAGAAAAAAAAATTTACTTTTATGTACAAATTAGTTAATTATATAAATTTTCAAGCAAAAATATTAAAATTTACTTAAAATCATTTTTTAATAATTTTAAAGGACCACCAGGACCACCAGGTCCCCCAGGTACATCATATAAATCGAATCAACAAGAAGAACCATTCATAGCGGCTTCAAGTATGCGCATTGTACCAGGAGCAGTAACATTCCAAAATACAGAAACAATGACAAAGGTAATAATAAAATTAAATTTTGTTTTTTTGTATATATAAATTTCGAAAAAAAAAACTGTAAATTTATAATTTTTTTAAAAATATTTTAATTTTATTTACTTATGCCTTTGAAAATAATTTAAGATTCAATTACCCTTTAAGCACCAAAATTTAGTTTCCATCCGATTTCAATATGAAGAAAGATTTAACTATGTTTTTTTATTACCTAAAATTTTGAGTCTGACATCAGTTATTATAATGATAATATGTAATTGTCTTTTCAAATAAAATAAAATTAACTTCAATCCAAAGTTGACATCATGTATTTTGGAATTTTAAACGATTAAGATTTATTTTTAAAAATAATTTTCTTTGAGCAAATTATTTTCGTGATGCAAACTGAAATACCGTCGATATAGAAATTAATTAAGTCTCAATGCATTTGTTTGTTGTGTTGCGGCCACTAAATTAGAGTTTTACATCATTTTGTAAAGTGATTTATATACATTTCACGAAGAAAAAAATATATAACGTCTGCTGGGAAATGAAACAACGTATGAAAAAGTATAGTTTCGAGTAATTTTCATTTAAAGTTTTTAAAAAAAAATTTTTTTTATTTAAATATTACAATAGCGTATACAACAATTTGAAATAACGTATACCTTTTGTACGCGATTCTACTTTTTTGTTTATTAAGAAAATTTCTATTTGTTGAATTTTAAAACAACGTATTGACTTCTTACGTTATTTAATAATATTTGAACTCCCGGAATGGTATTGAGAGAAGTAATATAAAATTAGCATACAATATTTTATTTTTTTGTAAAGCAAAAATTTGAATACAGATTTTTTTCTAAAATAGTGTATAGATTTATAAGCCGTTTTAATTTTTCATCAAAATCTTAGGCTGAAAAATAGAAGAATGTAAACATATTTTACCATATTTTCTTCAAAAGTTCATTATACAATATTATTATTTTTATCTAAAAAGTATGGTTACAATCAATATTTAGAATATTTTAAAATAGTTGTACTTGTCCAATGGTGCTATAATCTAATAGCAACGTATAACTATGATACATCGTTTCATTATTCAGCAGACGATAATTGCATTTTTCTGTGCCATGATAACGTATTCAGAACTAAATCAACGGCATATAAAAATTATCACTTGTAAATATAAATTTGAAAATTCCCTGACATAAAGAACTATACAATATGATATCCATAAACTCGACAACTAATCAACAAGACTTAATAATTGATTGTTATTGTGGAATACAAAACATTTTTTTTTGCACTTTTGCTTCCATTGCTTCAATTTTCAGCATCAATTTGAGCTGTCTGATTGTGATAAAATATAAAAATACTAGTTTTGTAAACCGCCATAAATGACAGAAGAAAAATATATTCTAGCATTTCTTCCTTCATTAGAGTTTTCATTTCATTTGCTTACTAATTTATCAATATCATAGCTTTATTAGAATTATTAGAATGCTTTTAATTACCATATAAACAGAATATTTGTAGTAAGGTGCAAAATTTTCAAATCCCTAAGGGTTATTTACTCGATCATTTTAACGACATCTTATTTACCATCATTGGAAATTTAAACATATAATATCCTAAGACCTCAATAATTCTAAATAATCAATATTCCTAGACATTCTATTGTATTCAATTAATTATAATATAAGTTAGTCAAAAAGATAATTTCAATTTAAATTAATATAGAAATACTAAATTCAAATAATATTTTTATTGAAAACAAAATCTGTAACTATTAATATAAACTTACAACAATTTTATATTTTTACAATCATAGCAGTGTTCTACTGTAAAATTCAAATTGTAAAATGAAATTAATTAAGACATAATAAAAGTAAAAAGTTCTATGGCGCCATCTAAATTTAATACTTGAATGACATGACAATCATTATGAAATGGTCGGTAAATGACACATATAACAGATGACAGCTGACAAATGACAAATGCCAGATGACAGCTTACAAATGACAAATGACAGATGATAGTTGGCAAATGAGAAATTACAAAGGATAAATGACAGATGACAGATCACAGATGACAAATAACAGATGACAGATGGCATATATAAGCAATAAAAACAGATGCTATGTTTATGACAATTACATGATGTTACAATTTGTATATATTGTAATTTGTATGTGTGCTTGGTATGGATAGCTTAGGATAATATTCGACAAGAAAAAAAGTATAAACATTTTCCTTAATTTTGTTTTAATTGTATTTTGAATGTGAAAAACATTAAAGGGAATTTGATTCCAGATGCTTGAAGTTCGAAATATAAACATATATGCATACATTTTTATGTGCGTTTGACATTCTCCTTGGCTAATATGTTTCTGCCATATTATCTTGAAACACTTTTTGTTAAAAATTACCAATTCATTCTTGATTTCTTTGTTTTGTCAATCTGTCTTCCAGTATGTTTATATTTGCAAAGTAATGAACTTAACTGGATTTTATAGTAATATATTTTTTTATATAATTACAATCGATTGATCTTGTGTAGCTGCCCTTTCACTAAATGTTAATTTTCGATTTCATTATACATATAATAGATCTAATCTGTACTGCACAAACTTATATTATAAAGTAGTGTTACGTTCATTTTTTGTAATTATATATTAATGTTAGTAAAACCAGTCGAAATTTTAAGTTTTTTTTTTTTATTAGCTATACTGTTTCTTCATATTGTTACAATTATTCATGTATTTACATGTTAAAATTAAATAAATATTAAACTCAAAATACTAAAACCTGGTCTCTCAGTCTTTTGATGATGGTGTAATAACCGAAATCGATTAAGATATTTGATAAAATTGTGAAACATACCTAGAGTTTTAATATTTGGCTATTTAATTTTAACAATGTTTCACCTAGAGCCTACAGAATATTCTATAAATTATATTTACATGTATCTACATAAAAGCAAAATAACAAATAATACTTAATTCCTTTACTAAGTATGATTTAGATTTAGGCTAATGTACTTTTTGGATGATTCTGAAATGAATCACGGAACAACGTTATTCAATTAAATTTATCAGTTTTGTTATTTTTTTTAATATTCATTTTCCAATGTAATTATTATCTATTTAGCAATAATTTAATCTGATTTTGAAATTCAATAGAAAAACCTAGTCATATCTTTTGAATAACTCATAAAAACTAATTATTTCAATTACAATTTATTTTCTTAATACTCTTCATTAGCTTCAATATTATTCACTTTTTTAAATTTTATAAATTTTATTTTAAATTAATTACACAAAAAAAAAAAAATATTTTAAATTATTCAATTGCAATGTAAGTTATATCCATTAAACCATTAAATTAAAATAATATCGATTTTTTTAATAGAAAAAAAATTCAAAATGAAATTTTAATTAAAAAGTATTTCTATTTACTATGTATTCATTTAAAATTTTTATATTTTTTTAGTCATTTTGATCATTACTACCTATATTAATATTTACATAATATTTACATTGTTTATTTGAATTAAATATTATAATTGCATAATTAGATGATTTAATACTAAAATTTAATATTTTTTTTTGTTGTTTTTTGTTTTGCATAAATTTTTGTTTATTTGAATACATTAAAGCAATATTATTCATTTATTTCATATTATTATGAAATATTACTTTGGTCACAACTGTTTTTCCAATTATTTATCTAGTTTGAATTTGATCGTATTAGCAAATTTATAGCAATGTAATAGAATTTTTTCTTACGGTGAACTAGATAATTTTCACTTGAACGTAAATAATTGAATCTTCGTTCAAGTTTTATTTTTATTATAAAACAAAATATGGAATTATAGATTAATGAATGAAAAATTTAATTTTATCTCTCACTACATTGCTGCTATACATTAAATTTTAATTTCATCGAATTCTAAAAATTATTAATGATTGAAAGTAATTAACAATATTATTAAATTTTATTCATCCCACTAGATATTCTTCATCTATCATATTTAAATTTAGGATAAAATTTTTGTTCCAAAATTGATTACCATCACAATTTTCCAACCAAATTCTGAACAATTACAGTCGTGATTCATCAAACAAATTCGTTTTGTATAATTTTTCTATACTGTTCTTTTGACATTTTAAGTAGATATCTTTTCTCTATTTTCCAATTAAATTTAAAAAATTTTATTGTATTAAATTGATTTAAAAAAAAAAAAAATTGAATTCCTAAAATTAAAGAAATTTCAAAAAGTTTGTTAAATTTTTTTTTTTTTTGATACGAAAATTGAATTAATTTCCCAATTATAATTATTTTCTGTCCATCTCTAATTGAAATTTAAACAAATTAATAATTAAAAATATTTGATGTTTTTGTTTTTATACCAACAAACAGATATTTTTGAATCTACACAAATTCTTTTCGCTACCATTATTCTTACCACAACAAAATTTTAAATCAAAGAACCAAAACTTCTTTTAAGAATGAAAGCTAGCTACCAAAAATATTTTGAAATTTTCTTTTCTTCTCCAAATGATAACTACAGTGGAGGAAATTTGAATAGTATATGGGTTTCTTATATTAATTAAAATAATAATAAAAAAAAATATAATACCGTGATAAATCCGAAGTCTATTGCACATCTCAAATTTCAGTTCAATACTCTATTTGAATTTGCAGTTCTTCCCCTGTTTTACATAAACAATTACGGAACAGATTTTTGATTACATCAATTTCCGTTTCATAACACTTTAAAGTGTTTATCACTGATAAATTCAATCTTTTCTGAGTGAAGCCATGTACGTTTATCGCTTATATTTAATTATATATTTAAATAAAATACATTTAAGCTAATAATGGAAAACTAGAATATTTTTAATTATGTCACACAAAAAGACGAAATTTTGCATTAAAAAAACCACATAATTATGTTATAATGTACTATTTTACGACCAATACTTTATTTTTAATTAGAATCGAATTCAGAACTATAAAGGCGAAAAAAAATATAAACGAAAATAATAAAAATTGTGGTTTCCCGATTTGGTCAAAATCTAAAAACCAGATTTGGTATATGTACAACTATCATTGCGGTAAATTCACAAACATCTGGATATTGAAAACAAAATAATGATGATGGAAAAACTGATTATAAATAACTTCTTAACCTCTTAACCTCTTTTTAATTACACTTTAATTTTAATCATTCTATTTTGAATTGAAATAATTAGTGAGCTTTAAGCTTTAATAAATAAAAAACGAAAATGTGTATACATGTACACTGATTTTAAATTTTATAAATTGTTCTTAAAAGTTAATTTTAATTTGATAAACTTTCATAGTTTTTTACCGATATTTTGATCCTTTGGTTCTACTGATGTGCATCAGTACTTTGAACTTATTGATTAACATACGTTTCCTAATATACCGTAAAACTCTGATTATAATACCCTGTGGTGCTCTAATTGGAAAATGCCAATATTCTGAAAAAATAATAAATTCAATTGGATACCCAGGTACTCTAATTGGATTTTTACACCCGGGTACACTATTCGGAAAACATGTAGATAGATATAACAGATATCATAGATTCATATATCATACATATGATAGATTCTGCACAGGTAGTAATATTAAAATAAAACCAATTAACTCAATTGGTTTAGTACATGAAAATAATTTTAGTATTAGATAACATCCAATATCGAATAGCTCGAAATTAATTTTCAAAAAATATAAAATCTAATTACTGTACTGTACGGTTCTGTAAATGGAAAAATGTTTCGATTAGTTTATCCGGGGTACTTTATTGGGAGGGGTATTATATTCAAAACTTTACGGTACTTTAGAAGTAAATTTGGTCTTCCAGCGATTTGAGCACACTGTTCCAATATCGTTGGATTCTTTTTCTTTCTTTAATTCTATAGATTCCCTTGATGTCTAATATTATTCTTCTGATTTTTTATATTAAAAATTTTGAGTCAAACTTTTGCTAGCTTAGTAGCTTCTAGTAGTTTGGAAAGGGTGACAACATTTTCTGTTGAATAAGCTAAATTTGGTATTTATTATAACAGTAAAAAAACATTTATTCAAAAAAAAAATATAAATTAAAACTTAATTAAAATTTTTCTAATATTCTTCACTGTATAATTTATATTATAAATATTTTTAATAAAATCTCATAATTCCAATCATTCTGAATAACACGCCTTTAAAATACTTTAACACCCACTCAACTCTAAAAATTTAAGTGAATATTTTCCCTCAACAAAATTAAATTTTCCACTCGAAAACGTCAAAATAATTCCAATAAAACCGGAATTAATTTGTCTCTGATTTTTTGTTGTTTTCTTTGGGTTTTTATTTTTTATTATTTTTAATTTTTTTTTTTTTTATATAACAATTATTATAGCTATCTCTTTTTTACATTATGCAATTATATAAATAAATATGAAAATGTAATAGAACTAATTTTTACTTTCTCATTTTTTATTTTATTATTTTTTATTTCTGCTCTCCTTACTTTTTTATTCTTGTTTGGCTATACATACTCTACTGCAATAATTGATGATTGAAAAACAAAAAAAAAAAATGTTCAACTATAGAATTCAGCATTTAGTCCTGTTGGCACAATAGCATATATAATTGAAGAAGAAGCACTATTGGTACGAGTTAACAAAGGATGGCAATATATAGCGGTAAGTTATCTTATTAATTTTCAAATTATATTTTTAACATTATTTTATTTTATTTAAAATATATTTATTTTATATTAAAATTTACAATATTGAAACATTATAATGTATGTATTTTCAATCTAAGAGAGAATTTCAATCTAAGAGAGTAAAAAAACCTTGTATTTCAATTGAAAATATGAATAAAAATATTAAATTTCATTTATAATAGTTATGTTGGTTTCATTTAAATTGAATATTCAAAGGATATAGTTTTTGGAAATAATATTAAATGTTTGTTGTAAATTTAAGTATTTAATTAAAAAATATATTGTTAGTACTGTGCAACCACAAAAGTTTATAATATGAATCATCACATTTACCCAGAGTGTAAAAATAATCAAATTTGAAAAATATTTATTTTTGAACTAAAATTAAAATTTAACTTTTATAAAATCATATAAATTCTAATTTTAATTTAGTTTTAATTAATTATTCGGAAAATAAATGAGAAAAATCACTTTTCTGAATACTATTTATAGATAGATAATAATATAGTTTTCAACAATCATCAACATCAAGACTTATGATTCAATGAAGATTCTTGGATATTATTCACCTTGTGCACTTAAAGATAATTGTTTTAATTTTGGTCCAGCGAATTTATTCATTCAGCCACATTCATGTAAAATAGTATTTTTTTAGGTTCTATGTGTATTATTCTGGCACTATTAGATTATAGGTTTCACACAGGAGCTTCCAAAAAATACGTTTGGGAAATATTATGCTATTGGTCGAAAATTGATTTATATGTCAAAAACTTTGCCAAATCTAACGAATTCAGAAATTCAGTTGGCTAGATAATAGATTCATTTTTATTTATAACATAATATATTCCAAGGATGAATAGCAAAATGGCTTTAAAAGCAAAATTGCAAAAAAAATATAATTAGTTAAAATAAGACGGGGAGCAAAAACTGTGGGTTCTAACTAACTTGATATTCAATCGGATTTTGGGTTAAAATTGTTTCCAGCGAATTTGTTTTTTTTTTTTTAGATAGAAGAAAATCATCATATTCTACTTCTGTTCTTGTACTGGGGAAGAACGAGGTGAAAGACTGTGCCGACTTTAACGCACTAAAAACTCCCATTCTTTTGTTAAAATTAAAACTAGTCTTTAAGATTAACCATTAATACAATTTTGGCTCGATTTCTTCAGATATCTTTGATTAAACAAATTTCCATTGTTGTTCCACCGTTCAAACATAGTTCGAACGGTTTCGTTCGTTTAAGTCATCTACCAAAATTTTGAAAGTCAGCTAAACGTGAAACTTTGACAGTGACATGTTGAGAGAGATGACTTTTATGGCGTACAGCCAACTTTTTTATTTCGTCTTTTCTGAGAGGAACCTACAAACTACGGGGTACTGACAATGTTTCACATTACTTTATTTTGGAACGTTTGGATAGTTTGAATATATAGTATTCAGCACAACCCCATATTTGAATACCTTATGCCTAGACTGACTTTAATATCTGATTGTAGATCAAAACTTTGTTATACGTCGAAAGCGTAGATATTAGCCAAATTAGCCAATACAAATTGTTGTATTTTAGATCCAATTCTAGTTTTTTTTTTCTTAACATGTTCTTTCCATCTAAGCTTTGCGTCAAGTGTCATACCAAGAGCGAATCATAAATAAAAATTGTTTGTATTGCACAAGTTTTGGCTTACGTGCTTAAAACTTTGTACGTTTTTATTTTACGGAATGTATTTGCCTTTTAACATTTTATTTAAGTTTTTTCTCAAAATGATTAAAGAACACCTGGAAAGGTTCACCTGCATAATAGATTTTACATGAAATTTTCCTAAGTAATAATTTTTGTGAAATAATTTTGTTAAGAATGTGGAATTTGATTTTTGTATATGAGCTTCAAATACCTCTTCGTCGGAATCTATTGAGCTGTACTTGAATACAGTAGTTCGGGTTTATTATACATTTAATGGTGGATTTAAAAAGTGGGTAAAATTAAATACAATGCTAACTTAAGAAAGTTATAGACTTATTGGTTTGGTTATTGAAAACAAATTCTCTTCAACAAAAATAAAATAATTTGTGTTAAAGTATTTTCAATCTGTTGCTTGAAGGTGCAGTTTGAGTGTTGTAAGGCTCTTTAAAGTAAAGAAATATGATTTCATGTGTGCTCCCAACTTCTTCATCTTGCAACCATTTTTGTACTTTGTTAACTGAGTTTTAAAAAAATGTGGTTCACAATGGATTTGAGTGTAATGCAAGAATGGTTGATTTCATTATCGCTGATCTGATAGTTTCTTTTGATATTAGCATAACAAAAATACAGATACGATATAGTTTTGATTCTAGAAGGCATGTGTTTACATTTTGATGTATAACGAGAAATAATATTCTGAAAATATAATATCCTGATTACCGATATTCAGGTCAGTAAAACACCCTCACACTTTTGAAACATTTTTGATGGGTGTTAGAAGTTGTATCCAAACTAATTTGACCTTTCCAAAACGGAGTACGTAAAGTACGAAATTTCAGGTATGAAAAAAGACAAATAAATAACAAAGAAATTAGGTAAAAATAAATAATATTAAAAATCGGGCTTCGGAGGAATTTATTAAATGGTTTTAAATTTACTAAAACTCGAATTCTGTCAAATAATAAATTTTATCCCAATGACAATTTAAATACCTAATTGGAAGTCTCAAAAATTCAAATTTTATTCAATACGGTAGATAGTATAATAATATCTCAAATTTAAATAATTTTTTATATATGTATGTATAAATAAAAAATGCCATTTAGTTTTTGAATCTTTTCTTTAATTTGAAATAAAAAATAATTTGTTTTGGTTTATAAAATTCATGTTAATATTAATTTTTTATTCTTACTATTATATAAAGGATATACATACATACATACATAATAATATACATTGAAATAAATTTGATCAAAATCAATGAATGTTATCAAAAAGAAGGATAACATTAATAATAAATATTTTATCCCTTTTCCTTATTTTGTAATCACAATATCAAAACAAAACAGAAAAACAAAAAAACAAACAAAAACAAAGGACAAAGAAAGAATAATCAAATTATCTGTCAGTTCAGAAATTTTGTTTTTTTGAATATAAAAATAAGAAAATAAATTTTTAATTATAAAAATAAATAATAAATTCTGAAATTATTGTTGACATTTTATGTATTTTTGTTTATTTAATAAAATATAAAAATAAAGGAGGATTATATAAATTAAAGGATTTACCTATATCGTACTAGTACATATACATAGCTATATATTATTTATAAATTCAAATTGTTTTCTTTTGAATTTGGTATATTATTTTTGTGGTAATAATAATTGTTTGTGGCTTTTACATGGAGTAAAACAATGATTTGTTATCCTTATTATTTCTTGCCATCGCTGTCAAAACTTAGTAGATAATTTCTATAAGATATTCACATGAAATAGAAGCGCACATAAATTAAGTCATTCATAGTTTTCAACTAATCAGGTTTTAAGACAGGATTGTTTTCGGAGCCTGTACATAACCGCAGTTAGGTGTACTGTAACATAGTAGCTTTCAATGATCCGGTCCGGTAGACGAATATATTATCGATGAATTAAAATAATATAATAAAAATCGCTCAGTTTAATAATCAGTAGACCGAAAACAAAAATGAAGTAACAATAAAAGTCGTAAATTTTTCAATTGAAAAGAAATTCACCTTTTTTACAAATATCTTGACTTTTGAATACACAAGGATTGAAATTTCGAAATAAAATCAAATATAGTATTGAACGGGTAGATAGTACTAAGTACACAAAGGTTTTAAAAAATTTTTAATTTATTATAAATAAATTTAAGCATTTGTTTACGATCTATACAAGACAATATCACGCAGAACGAATTGTAGCTGGACAGTCATCTATCGTTGATGATTTTTTGACACACAACTTATCATTCAATCGCATCTCAATTCGCAATCTCAGAAATACAAGTCCAAATTTGTTATATCACACACGAATACAGTGACGGTTTAGTGAGTAAATCCCCCAACCGAAATCCACAAAAAAAATCAACAAATACAAAATTCATAGAATTGTTACAATTTAATCCTGGAAAAAGGAGATATCCTCACTGTATCCAACAGCCGCTATGTATAAAAATAATTTATATAAATATTCTGTAAAAGTCGTAGAATTTGATTTTGAATCCAACTGTAAAATCTCTCCTAACTCAAAATTTCGCATAAAGTGTCGTACATAATAAATTGAAACGAGTAAAAGCAATAACATGATCGTTTTTTGTGGATTTTCTTTTTGTGCCAAAAGCCATTATGGATTTAGTTTTTTTGTGCATTTAGGGACTAACCCTGCAGTGACCAATTCATATCACTAAAACGAAAGAATAATAACACAATCCTGAAATTTTATTTACCGGAAATTCTATTACAGTTGTCTTGTTGACTCGCATCTTGTTGAACTCGCATCTTGTTGAACTCGCAGTTATTAGTTATAATTGAATATACGAGAAGATGAAGGGGTTATCTAACCAAATCAAAATTCCGAGTAAATTGAAGTCAAAATTTTTTTATGATATCATTTTTTTTTTGCTAGTTTTATTAAAGCCGTATTATATGAAAATTGTCAAAAACGGTAGTACTTTTTTACTCATTACAGGTTGATTAATAAGAAACTTGTATTTTTTGTGTTGTTTGTTTAAATGTGTAGATACCTCCTTCATCCATTTAAATAAACCAAAAACTAATTAATATTATTGTATTTGTAATATCTTAACAAAGTACAATAATATTAATCAATAGTCATCATTAGGTTTTAGTAAATGGAAATTTAAGTAAAATTTATTCTTTAACATTTCAAAATTAACCATTTTTCGTCTTACCAATCACATTTTAGTTAACATGTGAATAACGCTTATCACATTTCATAATTTGTATGAACAAAAAATTAATAAATAACATTTTTATTGACCATTTTTCATCTTATAGTATAATACTAATCACATTTTTTAAATTTTAATGTCAGAACTTTATTTAAATTTTTTATTTTATTCCATTATTTTAAAATTAATTACTTTTTCATATACCTAAATGATATGATAATATTAGAAGTAACAAAAATATTAATATTTAATTCAAAAATACATCTAAATTAGTGTTAAATTAAGTGTTAAATTTTAATACTAGATATACAAATTTTAATTTTTAAAATATTTTCATAGAAATAAAGATATTCTTCTTTTACAAAAATTAACTGTTGATCAAGATTATTTTTTTTTTCGTCTGATATAGATGCAGACTTTCCAACAAGTCTGTCGATATGAATATTTTCAGAGGGTTTAGGCACATACTTTTATTTTTAATAATATCTTTTTTAAATAACATATTTTAACCGTTTCTAAATCTCACTCTTTCATTTAGTTAATCTTTTTTCTGTTCGTTAGATTTAGATTTTAAGCTAAATTTCCAACATCTCTAAAATGTTCAGCCATATCAATTATTGCAGTATTTTTGGATGTATTCTGAATAATTTGTCGGAACTGTTCTGGCAGATCATGCTTCCGCAATACCTTCTCTTGTCGTCCAAAATCTTGGTCCAAATGTAGGTAGGAATGGCCAAGCTCCGGAAATTGATGATCGATGCTACGAAAGTAACCACTTAAAATCAAATATTGGTACAGAGAGATCATTGCAAAATTTTTATTTTGTCCTCCACAAGAATCAGACCGAATTACTAATCGGTTACCTTCATTCATTTTTTAATCCGTTTCAATGTGTTTTAGCAAGGAACTACATATTCTTGAGCTTCCTGTCCAGAAGCAAAAGCAAGTTTATTACAATTTTTTTATAATATTGTGAATTTTAAAATTATAAAACTACATTTGCCTTAAATAAAACGCTTTTGATGTGGTTATTTTTGGAAGAGTCATAGTCTGCTGTAAATCCATTGTTATGAAAACAGTATCGTTTGATACTTTTGTTCTATTTTTATCATGTTGCATTGCTTTAAATGCATGAGGAATATTCCGTAAATGTTTCTCGTTATATTTGCCAGCATTACCGATACTGCATGTGCCAATTTTGGATATCCAAACGACAAATCGAATTAAAAATGTTTGAATAATATGGTTATTTTAACTTTAAATTTTCCCGCCAATTTTTTTTTAACACATTCATCAAGATAATAGTTATGCATTTTGCTTTGATTTAGTAAAGGGGAGAGATACATTTAATGCGGATTTTTATTACGCGAATAATTTAACTCTTCGACAGAAAATTGTTTAATATGGTCAATAACAAACTTTCTAATTGCTTCATCGATTTTGTGAGGTCTGTTAGAATGTTTTCCTTTTTTATCGAGAGGTGGTGCAGTTGCATAATTATCTATTCTGCTTATTATTAATTTGTTATAATACAGCGAAAGCTTTCTTTTAACCTTTTCAATTCATTTTTTTGTTACGCTGTATTTAAAAATTGCACTTTTGCAATTTTTTACATTAGTCGTTCTCGTAGCTACGGACTTCTTCTTTATGCATTGAAATATTAAAGAATTTTTGGCTTTTACATAATTTTTTTATTATTATAATATATGAATATATATTTAAAAATTATGATAGTCTAATTTCTTTTTTCTTTTTTTATATTTAAATTAAAAATTATGCTTGTTGTTTTAGTATTAATTTTTATTCTAATTTTAAGAAATATTTTTTGTAATATGCTTGTGTTAAGTATAATAAAATGAAAATAAAATAAAAAATATATTATTTAAAAAAAAACACTTATACACCTACACTACACGGAACACTGAATTGAATGTCAATCATTATTAAAAATGACTGCCAAGCATGTAAACCTAAATAAAAAAAAAACGTTTCAAATACATTTCAAGTCAAGTTTTCGTCAAGTTTTGATTGATATGATTTGTGGAAGAAGGGTTTATGTACCGTACATAGCGCTTTCATTCCTTCAACTAATTTGCAAAAATTTGCAATACGTCTGGATGAAGGGGTGAAGTAATGTTAATACCTTCTTCCATTTGAATACTCATAAAGTTTATAGTACATAACCCCTTCATACATTGATTATCTCAGAATTTAATGGAGATTTAGCTATTCTGATGATTGCATTTGATAGAGGAGGTCATATAGCCTGGAGTTTTGTAAAAAAAACCCAATTTCAAAAAAATGTCAGATACCCCCTTCATCCACTCGTGTCTTCTATTTTAAAACTATAATATTTCACTAATTGCTGATTATAAAATTAAAAATTATCAAGTTAAGCTTTGGAAACAAAAGCAGAACGGATCTTGCTCACCCTACAAACCACACTAAATAGTATTTTATTTAAGAGCATTATTAACATTTTACCACATTTTTCTATAAGTTAAACTAATTCTATAAATTTATTATCTTCTTCAGTTTCACGATATCCACACTTTATTTAAATCCAATTTCAATAGCCAAACATTCAACCTAATAAATTTAGATACTGTAAATTACATTTTGTGGATAATAAATTCAAACAGATACTAACAGTAGCTTTATACTTTACTCTTCCGTTATATTAAAAAATTGTGGAACAAAGAAATTTCCAATAAATTGTGTATTTTAAATGGTAATTTTCTTGATAAAATATTACGTGGGAAATTCCCAACAAACAATTTAGAATATCCGATAGTTAAAAACTTAAAAACATTTTTATGTATTTATTTTGTTCATTTAAAAAAAAGACTCTGAAATCAATTCAATACCCATAGTTGATATCTTATGAGAATGTAATACAATTTGAAATTTAAAATTATATAAAAGTTTTATTGAAATTTTTACTATAGGCTATGAAAACTATAGGAACAATTAAATTTGTTTGTTGTTATCAATTGTTCTGTTCTTTTGTGAATTTAATGGCAAAAACAATTTTATTCACAGTTCAACACTAAAAAACGGTTAATACCAGATCATAAACATGAACAAATGTAAATAAAATTGGTATATATAAGAGAATATTTTATTATTAAAAAATAAAATGATATTTTATATAATGTTATTTTTTTGTATTCAAAAATTTGTAATTTAAATAAAAATTGAATAAGCCAGCCCAGATAAACAACAAATATCTAAAAAATTAAATAACTCCATATTGACTACGAAAATTCTACAATTAGTTACTTACTTTTTTATGATCTGCTTAAAAACTGTGACACTTTCTTTGTGATTGGGATAACTCAAAGAACCAAAAATCAATTTCATAACACCAATTACAATTTTCGCATTATGAATTATTTTGCATTTGCAAATCGAAAGAGAATATGGAATTTTTATTTCTCTCCTTACCCTTTCATTTTATTTTGTTTTTCGTTTGTGAACTTTATGCAAATATTTATGCAAATATGTTATAATATTACTTTTTGTTTTTTATTTTATTTTATTCGTTGTATTCCTGGAACAGAATTCAATCAATTTTAAAATTCACATACAATTACATATTCATTCTCACAGATATTAAAGGAAGACTGGAGATTTTCGAATAAAATTTTTTTTATATAGAAATTTGTTTACTTAGTGAAAAAATATCAAATAAGATTTATTTTATATTTGAAGAAAGGGTTGCGTACGATAAATTTGGTAATACATATATTATGTATAAATTTTTTTTTTTTATATTATTACCATATTATGAATTCAATCAAAAAAATTTGTCAATCAAATTCGAAATGTTTTATTAAAAAAATATTTAAAATAAAAAGGATTGACAAACAATCAAAAAGGATTGACAAGCAATCAAAGCACTTCACTATTATAGCTACTCTTCACTATACGTGTTAAATTTCATCTGGCTCATAGCTCATATTTCATCAGTCTAATAGATGGAAAGGCTTTTGTTAATCTGAGTCATTGACTTTATATCTACATTTCAAGAACAAATATCGGAGTTAATTGTTTTATCGGAGAATTAAATGTTATAATGTAGAAACTTTAATTTGATAAGATTTAATTTATTATATTGAAGAAATGCAGTATTTTGTACTTTTTTTTATAATAAGCTAATATCTAGAATTAAAGCTTTTGGTATTTACGTACCTCTAGGCTGAGATAGAAATTGGCTATTTTCGTTTCATAAAAAAAATGTTCACAGTATTTTACTTATAATGTAAACAGGGTTTGTACTAACGGTGATATTATTTTTTAATTTTCGTAGACGAGTAGGTGAAGTTAGCAACAAGTATTTTTGCGATTAAAATTAAAATATAAGAATTTGATAGAAACATTTTGTTCAGTCGAAGTTGAATGAAACAGATTTTAATATTTTCATTATTATATGCCCCACAAATCACAATAATTATTTCAAAGTTAATTGAAGCAGAACTTATTGAACTTTCAAAAAATATATATATAAATCGACATTACAATTTTCGTGCTTTTGTTTATTAGGGCTGCTGATTTTAATGCTTAATAAACAAAAGTACGAAAATGTCTTAATTTGACTGTTTTTTGTGAATGGGATGTGATGTGATATTCAAAAATCGGACAACAAAATTGGAAAAACTGTTTTGTTTTTTTTTTTTAATATCCACCCAATAAGTACCGTTAGTTAGGTGAATCAATTTAAAAAGTACTGTTGACCCGGTTTCTTCAGCTTACTTATTTTCGGACCTCCATTTGATAATTTTAGAAACTAATTTCATGATCCGATATTCTTTAACCTGCAGAGATTGGATTATTCTATTCTGTTAGATTGAATTGTTCTAGTATTGACAACTTTTTATAGAAAAAATTTTTTCCACCGTGTCCGAGATCAGTCCCACCGTTAATAACGTCGTTTCATCATCCGAAGGCTACAGCCACTTTAACAGTTAGACTTCGACGTATATTCTAACTTCTAAATATTTAAATAAAATTCTATTTGTTCAATTATTTCATCGTTTACAGCTAATTTTCACTTTTAAATTTCAGCTATTTTTTTCTTTGAGACATCTTTTGAGAAGTGAGATTTAGTTTTTGCCATCGATCATAATATTTTGAATACTTTCTCTATATGTTAAGCTTTCGAACAAAATATGGTTAGTTTTACACACCCTGTCAATTTAATTTGCAATATTCATATACCCTGCCAAAAACAATCGACTTTGATTTAAAAAGTTTATTCAATCATAAAAGTGTATGTCTACACTAAGAAGAGATGTCCATACTCATTTAAAAATCAGCCTCAAAGACTGCTTTAAGCTTTTTGACAAAGTACAAAAACACGCTATTGGCCTCATAGATGATGTACATGTGTTATTAACACTTGCTCCAATTGGTCCACGTCGGCTCGCTGGAGATAGACTTAATACTTTATAGATATCTAGTGGAAGTAGGAGGAATTAAAATCACTACTTTCCCTTCTTAAGCAATTCCGATAAAAAATTAAAAGATCAAAAATTTTATGTACTCGAATCTATGCAGAGATGTTACAAATTACAATAAATTTGGGAAATTTTAAAATTTTAGATATCCATGTCCCGTTTCGGTACACTTCCGTGTGCTCTTTGTGTTAATTTAACATAATATACAAATCGAAAACCTACACTAAGTTATTTCGTCATCAAAGAAAATAAAAGCAAACGTATTTTACATATGGTATATGGTATTGGTAAATTGTTTTTGTCAACCAAAAATTAAGATTATTTAATACAACTAGTGAATCCCCTGTGCAATTATACAGAAGTAGTTCTTTCAGACACAATTTATATAAAATAAAATATTTGTTTTGGTATAATTGTTGTTGTTCTCTGAATTGCTTGATTCTTGAATATTTATACTTTATAATGAAATCAAAGTATAATACCTAATACTTTATGACGAAATTAATACTAATTTCAATATAACTTAACACATTAAAATCCCATTACTCTCAACGTAGTAGATCGAAGTATTTTAATTCGTTTATAGTCAAAAACGTTTGTAGTTACAATTCTGTTATAGTGAACAATTTTTTTGAAAGAAAGTAGTAAACTACATAAGTTCATACAATCGATGTCGTTTATAGTCACATTAAAATATAACGCCAACTTTTTCAATAAAACAAAAAAATTAATTCGAAAGTGAATTATTTTCTTAAAAAACTGATTCATATATTGTTTTTTTCTGTTCTTTATTACACATTTTATGATTATATAACAGAATAATTGCTATTTATGAATAAAATAAAGTTTAAAATTGTTATACGAAAGATATTTTATTGAATTTATTTTTGTTTATAAAGATGCAGTTTTTTTTTTGACTACGCCTATAGTCACAAAACGGTTATAGTCAGAAATATTACTGAAATTATGCGAATGACTATAACCGTGTGTTACTGTGTATATTTTTTTTTAAAATAGCAGAAGAAAATGAACTAACATTTATTATATCATTTTTGAAAGAGTGTGATATGATCTGATTTTTGTTTTTCTGTTTTGTTTTCAATTTTTGTTTGTATTTTTGTTTTTGTAATTTTTCTATAATTTGTGTGCCTATTTCAAATGACAGAATTTTTATGAAGCCTTTTTAAAAATTGTTCGTGATTGAAATTTATTTCAGAGTATTAGATGTCGCTCAACTTGAAAATAACCGTCATATATTTGGCGTAAATATTTGAAATTTTTAAGTATTCAGCACCAAGAACTTGCTGAAATTTTAATTATTTTGTGGTGTAATTAACTATTCTATTATTCTTGGTTTTTTACTCACCACGTCTTTCACCTTGTGTATTAAGATAACAATAAAATTTTACAATTCAACAAAATGTTAATATTTGAACTGTAATTTTATATAACAATAACAATTTTGATTTAATTTAATAGTTAATTAAAAAATCATTGTTTTGAATTAGTTTTAAAAAAGTTTTTGTATTATATTTTGATAGTATTGCTGCTTCAAACAATAATTGTAAAATCGAATAAATTTTTAGAAATTCAAGTTATAGTCTTTTTTTAAAATAATTTTTTTTTAATTAATGTGTATCTAATTTATATAATAAGTAGAAATTTTGTGTTTTGTTATCCAAAATAGTTATATTGTTCTAATTTGAGTAGCTACTCACATTTAAAAACACAGTGATTTATGTTCTATCTAAAATATTTTATATGAAATTTCTGTTCTCTTTCAAAGTGATGTCTAATGTAGGCTTGAAGCCTTTGTATTATATTGATATTTGATTTTGCTGCCGAATTTCATAGCTAGATTCCCTATGTTCAAATAGGTGTATGATCTTAATAAAATAAAACCTTATTTATTAATATTTAAACTGTGTATTCTCTCCCATTAAAAAATAAGTGCTTTGATATCAAGCTATTTCTTTTTATTGGCAATATGTAGCTTTTAGAGGTGCTTTACTATAGCTAAGTAATCTAACTTTAATTTCTACTTGTCTGCTTCTACAAAATTATATAACTGCCAAAAAGCAATTATTTTTGCTTTATATTAATAAATTATCTCTATGTAAAATTTATAAAAGTAGTCCTGTTTTCAATCTATATAAATCTATAGCTAAAATTGATAATGATTTTGATGCAATTTAATGTTGGTCGAGAAACCATATGGATTCAAGTTTAATCAAGCATCTAAAGCTCTGGTTATTACTGTAAAAAATTAGATACCGTATAGCCACTGCAGATTAAAATGAATGATTCAATTACTGTAAAGTTCATAATCTTAGCATAGTCTATAACAAAACATAATAATAATATATAAACTCTAATTTGTCTTAAGTGAGCGAACTAAAACAGACTCAAGTTCTAATTATGCCACATTTCCTTTACTATGAAGTTGTTTTTTTAGGGGAATTTTTCATGGGTCGGTTTTGATTTTGTGCAATTTTGAAATAATTTATGGGTAATTTTTTATGTTCGTGTTTTTTTTTGTGTTATTTTTGATTTTATTATATAAGGTGGTAATTTTGGTTTTAGCGTAATTTTTTTTAATTTTTATCTAATTTTTTATATAAAATCTTAGTTTTAGTTTAGGGTAAGCGTTTTTCTAAAGCTATTAATTACATTTAATATTTATTTTTTTTTTTTTTGTATATTACACATTCAAAAAACTTGGGCTCTTCTGAGGGATATGTTGTATCCGTGTAGGACCTAATGACTATATCCCAAGAATACCTGGTATTCCTAGCTCTCCACAAAATATATATATTTAATTTTTCTTTGATTATCATCTTATCCTTTAAGGACGAAAAAGACATTTGAAAGTATCCTTGTTGTTTTGATCTTTTTGTATATTATACGTTATATTTGTTGATCTATTAGATATATATATATATTCAGTTTTTTTTTATTTAGTAAGATAAAGGTCTGAAGAATATTTTATCATTTATTTGATGATGATTGGTGCTGTCGTTATGGAGATGTTGTAGTTCAAAGTAAAAAAATTTTGAAAACAAAACAATCATTTATTTCATTTCTTTAAAAACCAAATTGCTCAAGATTTCACCTTAAGAGTCTCCAATGTTTATATACTTTTGGAAAGGTTTCTTTTTTTTCTATAACTCAAATTACTTCATGGCTATATCGAATAGTTTATTAAAATTTATTAAAAAAAATTGTTTTTTTTTTTACCCTTTTTCTATATAAAACTAGGAATGTGTGAATGTGCTTTTATACGAAGTAACAATCTTCTGAAGCAAATGTAACACCTACTTGTGACGAAATCACTGTATCTCGAAAATAATTGGTGCTGCCGACTTTTGAAATAATAGTGCATTTAGTATTTAAGTCCAAAAAGAACATTTGATAACATGCTTTTTGTTTTAGGGTTTTTGTATCTGTTGATCTAGTAGAGATAATTAGATATATAGTATGTATGTATGTTCGATTTTTTATCTAGTAAGTAAGATAACAATCTGAAAAATATTTTAACGTTTATTTGATGACGAAAAATGTTGCCGTTAGGCAGATATTGTAGTTCAAAATTGAAAATTTTTGAAAAAAAAACAATCTTTCATACTTTTTCCAAAATTTTGCTGAAGGAGCGTTTAATATTTTTATCTCATTAGAAGAGTCTGCTTCTCTTCGTTTATATATATGCTTTATTTAAAAAAAATTATCTATTTTATAGTTTTTTATATTAAAAAAATAATGTTGTGCCTTTTACAAAGTAATGTAGTAAACTGGTCTTATACATTTACTTCAGAAAATTGTTATTTCGTAAAAGGCACATTCCTAGTTTTATAGAAAAAGGGTAAAAAATAAACACAATTTTTTTTTAATAAATGCTTATATCTTCTAAAATATTCGATATACACATTAAGTATGTGTGTATGAGTTATAGAAAAAAGAGAGATCTTTCCAACAATTTAAAAACTTTGGGAAGGTTTAATGGTAAAATTTTGAGATATTTGGTGTTTAAGGAAAAAAAATTATGACTGTTTTGTTTCTAGTTTGAACTACAATATCTCCATAATAGCAGCGCCAATGTTCATCAAATAAATGATAAAATATGCTTCGGACCGTTATCTTACTATAGTATATATATATTTATATATCTGATAACCGCGGCCTATATACAAAAACATCAAAAAACAAGGATTCTTTCAAATGTCCTTTTCGTCCTTAAAGGATTAAATGCACCATTAAAGATTTACATTTTTGGAAAGCTAAGAGCATAAGGTATCCTTGGGTCATTAGTCATTAGGATCCTACGTGGATACAACATCTGCCTCAGAATTCCCAAAACTTGTCCTCTTGAATAATACTTAAATATAAAATTAAATAAAATTAAAATAAAAAAATAGCTGACACCAGATTGGTTTTGGGAAAGGTAAATTTACATAAATTACTGTCAAGAACATAAAATAAACATAGTTTGAAAACAATTTAATTTTCAATAAAAACTGTAATTCACTCTGTGTAGTGTAAAATCACATCAAGTTACAAATAAATATGAAAATCCAGATTATTTTGAAAAAACAAAATAGAAAAAAAATAGCATTTGAATTTGAATAAATTAAAGGTTTTAAAAAAATTTCCAACAAATTAGAATGCAATTATTGTAAACTATTCAGTTCATAGAAAATTTCAAATAAATTTTATAGTTATAAATTTTTTATTTAATTTTTTTGTTTTATTTTTTTTTTTTTTTTAATAAATTTATTGTAATTTTAGAAATTCACTAATTTTCAATGAAACTATTTACCCACCTATAACAGTTAAATATGAAAATTAACTCCTAATACATTTTATTTTAATTTAATTTATTTAATTGAAATATTTATGTTGGAAATACAAATCATGTAGCTATAGGTATATTAAAATATTTTAAATATCTAAAAAAATTAATTTAAGAATTTAAATCTACTACATAAATTATTTTACATTGTTTTTGTACATATTATTAAATAAAGCGATTTGATAAATTCCTATCTTAATTAGAAATTTATTAAGAATTTTAAAAAATTTTAATTACAAAATAAACATTATTCAATTATTTGGAATTTATTGATGAATTCTAAATATAATTAAAATTATGTTAATTATAATCATAAGTTATGATAACAGTAATATTATTAAAGATTATAAGAATAACAGTAATGCAACACTACATTGTATAATACGCATCAATCGGAGATATAAAAAAAACTTTAAATCAGTGTAATTCCAAATTTTTAAAATGAATTTCTGTTCTCTCATTTTTTATTAGGCTTAGACCTTGTTTTATTCTAATTTTTTTCCAAATATATTTGTTTTGCAGTTGAATTGTGTTAAATATTCAGTATCCTCTTTTGTGTGGCCTCTGTCTATTAGACTAGTGTTATTTGATTTTCTATACATTACAATTTCCAAAATACGGTTTTCTTGTATTCAGAAAATATATTCGTTTTACGTTGGCCTACCGAAACTTTATCTTGTATATCACCAAATAATTGACGTTATACAGATGTAAGCATTAAATTTGTAAAGAAAAATATTAACTCATTTCTGACCGTACATTTTTTGTTAATTGAAAACAAATTCATTTATTTTAACTATAATTTTGGAGATTCAAAAGGTTGACTTGGCATAACGGATAATAATTAGGAATAAAACAAAAATTTATTATTAGAAAGGGGATTCACAGCACAATTCCTGTTTCTAAGAATTATGGAACTTCAATTGCAATTAAAAATGTATGACTTTTAGATAATTCATACACTGCCAAAAGTGGACCAAAACAATATTACTATACCCGTAATGTAATAAATGTGTCGGTAGCAAAATAAATCCTAGCAATAATAGAAACAAATACATTTATTAGTTACGATATTTATGATAGCTTAGATAATATTTTTCAAGCAAAGAAATTTTTGTTTAGGACTTATTGAACTTGGACTAACTTTCATTAGAAAAATAAATTTGAAAAACGAAATAAAAATATTTTTAAATGAGAAAAAAATACAGTTATTTTATACAAACTGCAATACACTCTTTGGTAAACTCATAAATAAAAATAATTTTTTTTTGTTTATTTTTTTAATCGTATGAATTTTGATAATTTTAAAAAAAAAATATTATAATAATAATACATGTAATTAATTGCATATATTCAGGGGAGATAAAAACGTTAGTGTCAGAAAAACAAAATAAATTACTAAAGATATTTTATATAAAATAATTTTTATTTGAATTTAGAATTTTTTTATGAAAATTTAAGTCACATTACTAAAAACTTTATTTTCTATTTCTTTTTCTTTTCACTTAGTTCTAAACCTTTAAAAAAATTGGGTGACGATATCGATTTAACAATTCATAGTTGTATCACAAAACCAAAAAAAAATAAAATAAAAAGCAAACAAAAATAGCTACTACCTATCTATAGATTTAAATAAAGTAATAATAAAAAAAAAAGCAGGTAAAAAATTTGTTAGTAAAAATTTCTAGAGTCACAATAATTAGAACAACAATAAAAAATGTAGATTTATTTTGCACAGAAATTAAGCTTTTGAAACTATTATAGACCGCATTAAAGTAGAAATTAGTAAAAACAAAAAAAAAATATGTATTAAAATATTTTGTAAATGCACTAGGTATACTATAATTCATTAACCAGCATTTTCACTCTTGTGAAAATTAAAAATCGATGTTCTGCACTCTTCAACATTTCTAGAAATTTAGACTTTAATACCGTGTGAAATAAAGTCTATATCTTCTACTAACCGAAATATCTCACACATTCAGTAGATCATCAATAGTGAAATGCGATCAGCTGTATATTATGTATATTAAATTATTCAGTCTCTTCTCTATTTCTAGCGATTTCATTTGCACTAATACCGATGAGAATTTGGAAGAAACATTTTAGACATTTTCATAAAAAAATTTCACCATGATTACACCATACAATTATTCATATTACAATTTTTCACCTACTCATCATCTCTATCGTGATTTTAAATTTATTTCAGTCTTATTTTTATCTTGCCCCTTTAATTCAAATTTTTCATATTTAAAAAAAATTTAAAAATTTAAAATAAAAAATGTGCATACAAATTCGCGTTATGTCTGGATATTTAAATTGAGTTAAATTTGGTGCCGTTACCAATTTTCTCGTTTCCTCTCACTCGTTCTGTTTTCTTTTTTTTTTTTTAGTATATAAAATTAACTGAAATGGAATGAAAAAATTAAAGTAGAATTGTAGAATAAAAAAAATAAAGATAGGAAAGAGAGAATTATAGAAATAAACAAAAACCTGTTTCAAGGGTAATACCATGTCATATTGACAGCACCAAAAACACAACAAAAAAAAAACTCAACATTCACAAGGGAATACAATTTTATGAGTGTTAATAAAGCATTGAATTGAATACCTTTTACATATTGAAAAAAATATAAAAATAGGTTAGAAAAAATATTTTTTGTCTTACTCTCGCACTCTCTTTTATTATTATTGTAAAAGTATATATAATATACTTACTGTTATACCGTTATGTCAATAACCATTGAATAATATTTTTTGATATTTTTAACATCAAGAAAATTCCCTAGACTAAAATTTAATTTTTTTTTGGTTTATTTGTGTTTTATATGGTATGGTACAAGATTTTGCAAGTGATTTTTGGTGGAGTACTTTTCATTTTTCTTTTTTTCTTTGCTTTTATCCTTGATAATTTCAAGATGATGACTTGACTACAGATTATGGATATGTGTTAGTGTAACAAAATTATAATAAAAAAAAAACAAATTTTTTTTTGTTAGAGTCAACGAATCAAGACTGATTGATTAACAATTGACTAAATATTTTCATAAAAAAATAGCTATTATGGAAATATGGAATGTCTAAAAATGATGATAGTGCATTCAGAATTTTTAAGAGATTACAGTGTAAAAAGTTTATTCTTAAACCAAAAAACTTAAAACTTTTGAAGCGTTACATATAAAAGTTTTTAGTTAAAAAGTTTTAATTCTTTTAAACGAAAAAACTATAACTTTAAAAAATGATGCAAAAAAAACAAAATGATGGTGATTCAATTTTGTAGTCATCATTATTTAAATGTATTTCATTATTATACGTTTCTATGGCCCATTCATTTCACTGTGATCATAATGGTAGTACCTTGATTGGTATAAGTATTTCGCGATAACAATTATGAGGCTATCAAGTAAAATCAATTCAGTTAATTTTATTTTTTTATTTTCTGCCGGTTACTTCTCTGAATTTACCAACACGCTGGGTGATGCTGGAAAAACAATGCTTTTTTATATTTTCGATCTGGTTCAGTATGTACCCTTTGTCATTGCGAAAAAATAAATAACAAAAAAAAAATAAGAGTATAATCTGGTAACAAATTAAATAAAATGGAGATATTCTATTTAAGAAGGCTTAGTTCCTGATAATAGCAGTAATTTTGCACAATTAATGAGATGATAAGCCACTACTACGATAAATAAATGCTCGAAAAATATTGTAGACATTGTAGTATAAATTTACAGTACCATACTCAATTAAGCACGAAAACTGTTGTTTGTTGCATACTTAAATAATTGTTCTGTTGATGAAATCTGGTGTTATATTTTTTAATTAAATGAATCATATTTCTATTTTCAATTTAGAGAATTTGTCGAGGTAAAATTAGGATAACTTATTACCTAATTGTTTTTTTTATGTTCTTGACAGTAACTTATCTACCATAAAGTACTGAATATAATACCCAGGTACTCTAATTGGAAAATTCCAATATTCTGAAAAAATAATAAATCCAATTGGTATACCCAGGTACTATAATTGAATTTGTACACCCGGGTACACTATTCGGAAAGCAACATATTTATATGATCTTTACCTATTCATACATATGATAGATTCTGCACAGGTATGGATTTTGTCAAATGACAATTTGTTTACTTTGAAAATTGATTTTTATTTATTTTCGGCCTACTTGTTTATTTACACAATAGATAAGTGTTTAAATTGTTGACAGGTGTAAATAGCTGAGAAGTGTTTAAATTGTTGACAAGTGTAATGGCGGTAATGGCTGACAAGTGTTTAATTACAAATCTATTATATTATATGAAATTTCACACCATCTATATTATTGGTTTAATAATAGATAATATGAAAATTATTTTAGTATTAGATTACAGCCAATATCGAAATAGTTCGAAAATAATGTTCGAAATATATAAAATCTAATTACTGTACCCGGGGTTCTGTAAATGAAAAAATGTTTCGATTAGTTTATCCGGGGTACTTTATTAGGAATTATATTGAGAACTTTACTGTACCTAAGTTACTGTCAAGGATATATAAAAAAAAAATTAGGTAATAAGTCATCCTAATTTTACCTCGACAAATTCTCTAAATTTAAAGTAGAAACATGATTCATTTAATTAAAAAACATAACACCAGATTTCATCAACAGAACAATTATTTAAGTATGTATTCAACAAACAACAGAACAAGTCTAAAAAGACTGAAATCTCATGATCTAGTACTGTCTATTAGATATGTAGTGAGCAAAAAAAACAGATTTCTACAAATCGACACAGGTTTTGCTTACTAAACACAATATCAAATGTTGGAATAATTTATTAAAGCACATCTAATAGGATTGTGGCATTAAAGCCTCAAAGACTTTAATTAAAATAAATCGTTTAAGAATTCCATCGAAATCTTAAAGTGTTTGGAAATCCCATCAAAAGTTTGAATAGAAATGCAAGGATCGTAATAAGAATAATATCAAAAATATGAACAAATTAAAGAACCGTTTCAAGGAAAAAAAACAATAACCAAAACAATGGTCTTTTTAAAAAAAAAACCTTTTGAAAAAAGTCTGTTATTCCATTGACATAAACAATAACGTAAAAAATTTCAAAATAACTATATTGTGGCTCAAGAAATTTTTCATCCAAATTTTTCCATTTTATTTTTTTTCATCTTATTTTTCAAGATTAAAGCACTAACTCTGATGACAATTTCAATATTTCTCAATGGATTTAACTTTAAAACTTATGCGAATTGATGATTTCTGAATTATTTCACTTGAGAATTCGCTATTATTCAAGGGTGTTAAACGAATGAAAATTTCCAATATTTTATAGTAGTTTATAAATATAATTGTACCAAATATATATCCTAGAGTTTATCAGGTCAATGTTATATTCATCATTTTAAAAATATAATAATTGAAAAAAAAATAAAAATCCATTTTGAATTGAAAAGTTTTTAAGTTTATATCCTTATTATATTTTGAATAATTTTCAAAATGATTTTTCAACTCCTGAAAATTTTTAAAGATAGAAAATAGAAAGAAAAAAACAAACTGAAAAAATAGTAACAATAATTTGTGTTGAATCATGCTTTGGCTGTGTCAAGTTCTCTTAAAATAAAAATTAGATCTTTTCTATTTCAAGAACTTTCAGAAAAATATTCCTTCCGTCTTTTATTTAGCAAACAAAAAAACCAAAAAAAAATTTAAGAAAAACAAAAAAATAATATAAAAAAAAATTGTATATAGATGAATTGAAGCTAATAAATTTTTATACTATTTTATTACTTCAAAAAATATTGAAAATATTATTTAACAAAGCAAAAAACGAACTATTTCAGTAAATCTCCGCTATTTTTAAATTAAAAAAAAAAAAATGTTTTTATTATTTTTATTTTTTTTCTTTTAAATTTTTTTTGTTGTTTTCTTTTTTTTCTTTTATAAAAGAAAATGTTCATTAATTTTATTGAACATTTATAAATCAATTGTATTGTATCCATTCATGGATAGAAGAGAATTTAAAAATAGCTTGCACTAATTCTACAATTTGTATCAAATCTTGTTGGAGTTGGCACATACTCGGAATAAATAAACTATACTAGTCTAACTAAACTCGTCCGCTCCTAGAGTTTTAAAGAAGTTTGATAAAAATCGTACTCAATTTCATTCTATATCGTAATTTCTTTCAATTTACAGATTAATAATATAATGATCATAATAATATGGCTTAGATTTGATATTATGGATTATGAAAATCGGTTTCATTGTGAATAATTGTGTTTTATCCATATCAATTTATTACAGGTATATAATTTTTTTTTTAAATGATTTTTCTTAGATAACAACTACATAATATTTTTATTTATTTATTTTTTTATTTTTATTTTTTATTCAATTATCTCAAAAGGAGCTTTCTAGCTCGTACAGAGTTTAGTAAATTAAGAAATTTAAAATAAAGATTTCAAACAATTAATAAATGTAGTAGTACTTATACATATAATACAATTCAAATATAATATTATATTCAATTCAAGTGATTTAGAAGAAAAGAAAAATAATATAGTATTTAAATAAATAATATGAAAATAAGAAAAATTCAAAACAGTAATTAGAATTTAGAAATTTAAATTTTAATATTAGTCATAACTCTCTAAATACATATTTTTGATTTTATTTTTCAATGTTCTTGTTAAAAAACTATTGGGATTCGTTATTATGTTGCGCAGATTATTGTAAGCCTCGATTCCTGAATTCATTATAGCAGTCCTGATTTCGTCATATGGTCTTCTATGGACAGGAGGAGTTCATTCACTTTTTATCTGCGGTCGCGCCGACTTGGCGCAATACAGCATGAGAATAGATCTTTCTTTTTAATACTTTATAATTTAATAGACACGACTAATTTTCGGTTTTTATATGTCAAATGTTCATTTATTAATATCAATAGACCTTTAATGTCGTTTTAGTACTTTTTAAAAATCTATCTTTAAGTCGATCTCTTCTTCTTAGGTAGTGGTTGTATGGGTTTTAGAAAAAAAAAAATTTTGTAACATTTTTTTTAAATTATTATTTTCTTAAAAATATTATAGGGTGTTGTAAAATTTCGAGGTAGAATGCCAAAATTTACGATAAATTTGTAATGCCAAGGAAATTAATTTTTAATTAGAAAAATATTTACATTTTAACTAACTTGCGATATCACATTGCCATAATAAAAATGTAAATATATAAAATAAATACTTATAAACAAAAAGATATGTATAAAAATAAAAAACAATCCATACTTATACATGCTCCTAAAACTAATTTATTTAAACGTTTAAAAAGCTATGTGCTTCAAAAGTGTTTTTCAAAATGATTTTACGAAACTAAAATTACAAATTGAATTTTTTCTATAAAGTACATTTTTATTGTTATAAGAGCTCTATGAAAGCTCTAAGAACGGATATAAAAGTTGGAACTAATAACTCTTGTACAGCACTAGAGCTTTTATAAAACTAAAATTGTTACTTGAGAGGATACTGACAGAGTCATTAAGAATGCCTCGAACCATTCCTTACAACGTATATAATATGGCCTCTTTAAGCCACATGATCCATCGAATGTTACACCATCACATCACATAATTGAGATTAACTGATATCCAGAAAAAAACCATTACTAATTTACTTTACAACGGAATTCTGTGACTAACCTATCCTCACCAATCAACAATCGAAAGACGAGGAGCATTGAAATTTAATGAAATTAATCTTCCACTTAGAGCGTAATAAAAAAAAAAAACATAGGAGTAGAACTGATCAATTCAAGGTTATTCTATGAACAACTAAGGTCCTAATTGATCAAACGAAAAAATCAGGAATATATAAGGTCACTCTTGCAGTTATTGTAACAATATTAATATACAAAAAACTAGGATAAACATGGAAACACGACTCAAGGAACACAGAAAGAAGCAGAACTAGCTAAGAAAGATAATTTAACTGAATTCAGATCCAAATTAGTAGAACACATCACTCAAGACAGTCATACTATTTCCTTGTTTTCTAATAATAAATTACGTAAGAGATTCTACAAGACTACTCTCAACTGAAAGTATCGAAATTTATAAAACTAAGAATGGCTCACATCTAAATAAAAACCAAGGCAATGGATATTCTTCATTGTTTAAATTTTTGGGGATTCTGAGGGAGATATTGTATCCGCGTAGGACATAATGAGAATACCCAATGATACCTGGTGTTCCTAGCTTTTTCAAAAATATATATCTTTAATGGTGCATCAAATCCTTTAAGGATGAAAAGGACATTTGAAAGTATCCTTGTTATTTTGTTGTTTTTCGTATATAAACCGTTATATCTGTTGATCTATTAGATATATATATATATATATATATATATTCAGTTCTTACGTATTCTAGTGAGATAACGGTCTTTAGCAGTCTTTAGATTTGATGATGATTGGTGCTGCCGTTGTTGAGATATTTTAGTTCAAAATAAAAAATTTTTGAAAAAAAAACAATTTTTATTTTCTTTCTTTAAACACCAAATACTCAAGATTTTACCTCCAATGTTCTCTTTTTTCTATAACTCATACATACATCCTTTATTAGAAAAATTTTGTTTACCCTTTTCCTATATAAAACTATAGGAATGTGTCTGTACGAAATAACAATCTTCTGTAGTAAATTTTAACAAGTAAATATATATATATATATATATAATAGATTCACAGATATAACGGTTTATATACGAAAACATCAAAACAACAAGGATACTTTCAAATGTCCTTTACGTCCTTAAAGATAAGATGCACCATTAAAAATATATATTTTTAAAAAGCTAGGAATACCAGGTATCCTTGGGATATAGTCATTAGGTTCTACGCAGACAAAACGTCTTCCCCAGAAGAGCATCAGTTGTATGGTGTTCTGATGGACAGGATATTGGAATTTGATTGAAAAGGTATTTTGAATATCCTAGTAGCTTTAGGTCGTCATCTGGTTCTTGTTGCTTTGCCATCTATTTGTGAGCGTATTGTGTCTACACTCACAAAATAGAGTTAATGCTCCAACGATAAAACGATAATAAAGTGAAGAAAGTGTTGATGACACATTTACATCCGATATGAGGCGAATGGCACGTTTTTATACTCTGTCAAAAAGCCTAATGTGACTTTAAGTCCGCCCGCACATTGATTTGAAATATACTCCATCTTGGGTCGTATGTAGGCTTTATAGCTATTAAGCAGATCTTTAAGTGAAAAATATGCCTAACATCAACTTAAAAAACACAAACATTTTGCCGCATGTTTGTCGCATTAATGAGAATATAGTCATTCCAGAGCATATTTCCGAGAATATTTAAGTTTTCTAGTCGCTGTAAATCTTGAAAGAGAATAGACTGAATAATACAGAAGTAATAACTAGACTGCTTTGAGTTTCGAAAGATTTAAAAATTAGCTTTGTTTGCTTTACCTCAGTTAGAAATTTTTACTAGACTAAGTCATGGTTTACCATGCTGCCCAGTATTGTTCTTTCGGAATAAGCTGCGATAGCTGTAGCAACATTAGATTTGTTATTGAAATCATAGAACCCTACAAAAGAGTGCTATCATCTGCAAGACTATGGATCAGGTTGAAAATTGTTTGGAGGAGATCATTAATAAATATTAAAATGAGAAAAGGAATTATTAATTATGAATTTGAAAAAATGGAAACATTTTCAACATCGAAATTCAAAATTATATGAAAATAAACTACAACAGAGTGCGTACCAACTAGAAAGTAGAATAAGTCTTACAATATACCTGTTTTTTTTTTCTTAAATTATTCAAAGCACATTCAAAAAGTTCTTAATCCAATTTCAATATCTAATCATTTTCATCAGATATTATATTTTACTTTATTAACACTCTAAATTATCGACCAGTTAATTTATTTAAGAGTCTATAAAAAAATTAGGAAAAACCAAAAATAAGTTACGAAAATATTTAAATAAAATATTCACACGCTAGATAACCCAATTACAAACATTCTTTTCTTTTTCAATTGTTTTTCACAATTTTTCTTTTAAACATTTTTTTGTTTTCCTTTTTTTCTTGTTTTTGTTTACTTTGTTTGTTGATTTTTATTCACTTACTTTTCGAAACTTTACGAGTAATTAAACATTAAATCGTCCCACACATTCAAAAACAAAACAACAAACAAACAAATTTTCATAGAACCAAAGATAACAGCAAAAAATCCTTTTCTCTTCGTTTAATCAACGTAAAAGCAAAAAATTTATAAATTTATCTTTATGTATCGCCGTTTCTCTCCCCCTAAAATTCTTATTTTTTTTTTATTATAGGTACTAACTAGAATTCATAAGAGTGAATTCCAACAAAATGACTAGTCTTAAAAGAAATTTTTTTTTTATCGTTGCAATCCTGAGCAAATGTAAAAAAAAAAAAAAAAAAAAAAAAACTTGGTTCTATTTAAACCAAGCTAAATGAAAGAGACTCATTAAAATCCTCATCACTTCATCTAAATAACTATTCTTCTATATATACCAGGGATAATGAACAAATTTGAGTACAAAAAAAAAGAAGTTCCGAAAATAATTACACGCTAACCCAGAAAAAAAGTGGAATGATATTTTTGTTTTTTTTTTTGTTTTTTTGTTTGTTTTTATCTTCAAAGTTTTTAAATTCATTTGGTAGTAAATGATTGTATCATTCCCCTATTTAATATCTTCTAATGTTAATTTTTTTCATTCTTGTACTCGGTTATTATCTTTAAAAGTAACTGAAAATTTTTGTACCTTAAATAATTGTCATTGTATCCGAAATTAGAATGGTGGTAAATAAAATGTATAAGAAATATATAAAATAATAAACTGGGGTAATAATAATTATGATGAGGTTGTTGATGGGTGAAGTAAGGGCAACAATTATTTATTTTATTTAAATGCTGGTAATTTGATTTCAAAATATTCTTCAATTGAAAATTAAACCGAAAGTTAGTGCCCAGAAGCTCGTATCAGTTTACAAGTCATTAGATTTAGGGTTAACTCCTTCTGTGTTGTTTGTTCCACAATATCCGGTTAACCCATATAAACCCAAAGTGTCGAAAACGAAACTTATGACGTTTTCCGGCATAGTGGTCACCCGGTGTGTATTTTAAATCAAACTAAAATTTATTATTTAACTTAAAACAAATATCTAATTAACTTTTTTTTTTTTTTTTGAAACGTGAAAAAACATGTTTGCCAATGGGTTGAAAAGTCCAAATTTTGAGTTTTTTTTTCATTCTTGTTAAAATGAAAAAAAAAATTTTTTTAAATAAACTAATACAAACCCATAGTAATAATTTAATCACAATATAAAACTAATCCAACAAAATTTGTAGCTACAGGGGGTCTTTTTCAAGCAGTGTATCGAAAACGAAACATCAGGTTTAAACGATATCTAAAAATTTGCATATAAAAAAAGAAATGCTAGATTCATTTTGTTGTTTTTTCATCTTCCAAGCAACACACCGTTACGTTCAATAATTTCTTTACATTACACAAACTTATGTGCTGTCTTTCATCTCTTGCTTATTTTGCAACTGGTAAGGTTTTTGGAGACTTCGTTGTTTACTAAGAAAAATTGCACCAACTTGAATTCCGAGTTTTTTTTGTTGAGTGCTTGGTGAAATCCGCGAAAATACCTTTAAGAAAAGTTGTAGCACTAAGAGAGAGCGGACAAAGCTCAGGTACTTCAATTAGATATGGCCGAGTGGATCACAATATCATCCACAGTGAGAAACGAGCTCGATGCCGTCACTGCAAAATTCAAACTGTTTTTTCATGCACCAAATGTGGCGTTAATTTGCATACGAAATGTGCTTTACCATATCACAGCTTGCCTAAGATCTGATAATTTCTTAAGATTAAAATTAGTTAAAACAATAAAATTCTTTTTTGTTGTAAATAAATTGCTATTTTTTTATTCGGAAGGATATTTATTCATTTCAGGAAGTTCTTATAGTAGATTTTTGAAGACATTTTTTTTTTGGAAAAATTATATCGTTTGATCCTGAAGTTTCTTTTTCGAAACATGTAATATATCCTCTCCAGGATATGATATCAAATACGTTATTTTTTTTTCTTAATTAAGTTAAATGTACTTTATGTATAAATTTTTATGTTTCTGGGTTAACTTCATCTAGGTCTGAGACTATATGGGTTAAACTTAAGAATTTTATTGATATAATTCAAACCTTTATATTTTTTCCGCTTATTACTCATAAATTATATTATAGTGGCTTGGATCTTAACAGAATATTTATGTTATCCAAAAGCGGCACCATTTCCCTTTAGACTTTCAATTTCAAAATAAAGAAGATGTGTAACGAGCAACAATTTGACTACATGCAAAGGATGAATATGTCTTTTAGTGATCAAAATATTCTACTTGTATAGTACTTTTTATTATCCAAAACACTTTCAATTACTAATCCAACAGCAGTAACCCATCTTAGTAAGCTTAACACACAACCGCTTAAATTTAACAAAATATTGCTATGACTATTCTAAACTATGTAGAAGTTTTTTGTTACACCATTTTAACCATATGTTATAACATTATTGATCATCATGTCCCAGAAATTCTAATGAAATGTATCTCATTCCAATTCTAATTTATAAATTTAGTATAGCTATTAAATCTTTTATATAAGTATGACATTACACTACTCCATTTATTGCATTATAAATTTAAGGCCTTTCTACACATGAAATCTACCTATAGAACTCTCGAAAATATTGAAATTTAAGATTGCTTCGATTTACAATTCATGTCTTTTCAATTATAATTTTTGTTTGGGTTGTCAAAATAATTGATCAATTAAAAGTTATATAGTGTAAAGTTATAAGTGAGGTATATTATGCTATAGAACTCTGTGTGCGAGAGAATATAAGAAGAAACTACAAAAAATGTAAAATCTACATTCTCTCGGATAGTAAAGCAGCCATACTAGTTATTAATTCATATATACCATTACATCAAAGCTAGTATGGGACTGTTTAGATATACTCAAAATCCTGGCAAAAAAAAAATAAAGTCACAGTATTGTGGGTACCAGGGCATTCCGGTATTGCAGGAAATGAAACTGCAGATTATCTAGCTAGAAAACCATCGGACACGCCTTTCATAGGTCCGTTCTGTGGAATTCCCCTGAGCACAGCTTAGATGCAATTAAGAGTTTATTCCCCTGAGGGTTTCTGGGTCAACGTTCCGGGAAATCGTCAAACAAAAATGTTCATACCTGAACGCTCGCTCAAGAAAACCAAAAGACTTCTAAGTTTAGAAACAAAGGTAAAGAAACACCTCTATAAAATGGGTCTAACTGAAAATAGCCTATGCAAAATATGTGAAATAAAGGAAAACTCTATTGAAAATCTGCTCTGTGAATGTGAAAGGCTCACTCGTACCAGACTTCACCACTTGGGAATAGCGTTTGCCGAAAAACGGGAGCTATCCAGCAAGCCATTGAATAATATCCTGAGTGTAATCACAAAATTAGGTATCCTTAAGGACTCAGAGACTTAATAAAAAAAAACCGGGTTCTCACAATAAGCCCATTTGTGGCTGCGGTGTAGAGACTGGATCCCACTCGGAATTAATTAAATCTATCTGTCCAAGGTATATTTGTAAACAGTAATATAATCTGTTAATATTGCTATTTATCTATAAAGTGCATCATCCCACCTCACAAGTATACTCGAATGAAGTTGTTTAAATACTATAAAGGGCCTCCGTTCAAATCTACACTGTTTCTACACTGGTTTTATTTCAAATTTTATTAGCAGAAGCATTAAGAATTCGAAATATGTATTGCTGAAAAAAATGATGTCGATTCAAATGTACGAACTTATTTTTTGTTTTGGATCACAAATAAATTCTGCAGAATAAGTTAGGTTAACAATTGAAGTATAGATAGAAACATTTGCATTTTTGAATTTGCGAATTAACAATTATGTGCATTTATAGGGAAATCCAGAAAGTCTTATGTGTTAACAGAGTAATATGGAAGGCTGATGGGAATTTAGAGACTTCATTTAATCAGGATTAATAATTAGATCACATAATTTCTGTATCATTTCGGTTGGCATTCATTTATATAAAACTATGCGTAAACGCAATAGGCAATGTGTTTCAACTACACATTATCCAGAAAGGTAAACAGAAAAGAAAAGCAACTATCATGGCTATGTAATATAAGAAATTAAACCGAACAAAAGTATATTAAGTAAATTGGTTAGCTAGAAGTTGATAAAATATTTAAAACGTTATTGCAAATATTTAATAATTTGATCATTATAATTTCCAAAAATGGATCGACAGAAGAAGAATAAATGAAAAATGAATACAAAACTCTCTAATGACATCTAATCTCTGTGAATCCTCAAATTTAAATAGTTTACTACATACATAAGTACAATTTCACACATATTTCTGATTACAATTGAACTTTCTATAGTTAGCATTCGCACTCATCCACATAAAATAAATTAAGTACAGGATGTATAATAGCTATTGTGGAACTTTATGAAAGACTCTGGCTGCTACCATTCACTACTCTTAATTATTTTTTTTACCAATTTTCTTATATTAAAAGTTTTGTTTTACATTCTAATTAATAAATAGGACATTAGTTTTCTCCTGACACATATAATAATAATTGTGACCTGTTTGTTTATTTGCATAGACATAAATCTGTTATACATGAAATTCATTAAAATGTATGTAGGTATATGTATGTAGACAAAATTAATTTGAAAAAAACTCCTTTAAAAACTCGAGTTAGAATTAAATCCATTAAACTAATGCAACTAATTTAAAATTCTATTGTTTTACGGTGTCATATGTACGGTGTTATATGTGCGGGTACGGTGACATTTTAATTTTATTATTTTATATTTTTCTGTTATTTTCAAAAATTCTCTTCACGTAACTATAAAATATCTAAGTAATCTTTCCGTAAAGTATATTAAAACTTAAAAGAATCACCATTTCCACTGCCAAGTTATATTTTTGCATAAACATCTTAACCGGCACAATTATCAAACATTTTTTGCACATATACACATTTATATATTATGATTCTTAAGTTAAGCCTCTGAGAGATCAGCGTTAAAAATGGGACATTATTTTTAATTTAAATTTTGTCTTTTATTCAGGGACCTTATTTTTCTACATGCATAACTTGTTATAATGATTATTGTTTTATTTTTATTTACCTAAATTGGTAAAATTTATAATAAATACAAAAACATTTTCATTTAATATTTTTCAATTTAAAAAAAAAATATTTCTTATATACGATGTAGGACCTACTTCTATCAAATTATAATAAACACTGAAAATAAAATAGGTGGATACAGTAAAATTTTAAAGAAGACGCCTTATCTTTTCCATTCTTTGTCACAAGCACTGATGAAGGAAGTATATATTGCTTCCGAAACATCGATATTTGTAATTAAACATTAAATTAAATATTAGTAAAAGGAAACCCGACAACAATTAAATTACTTAACTCTAGTTGTTTTTAACGAATTGAGTCCATCGAACACAGTTGATTAGGATTATTTATAACTCTTTTTAAATTAACAAACTAAGTAAATTTAAAATTTAGTTGTATAGAAATAATTAATAATGCACAACGGAACTAGTGATGTTCTTTAATGTTAAATTTGACAGACTAAAACTGTACAATACCTATAATACTTAATATCTCAATAAACTTACACAAATTAAAAATAAACCTCCATTGAAGAGAAACTTGTAATATCAATCACATACTAGGTGAATTATAGGTTTTGGTTAAGACGTAAATAAACTAGACGTATAGTCAATGTTTATGTAATATGAAGTTTCCAACAAAACAGAGGGAACAGTAAATCACCTAATTTGTGAATCCTTAATAATGTGAATAAAAATTATTTCTATTTTGTGATGTTCTAAATTAATTATCTCTAGCCTACCAAATTGATTGCCCTGAAATATTTAAAAAAAATTGAGAAAAATTTAACTGAGATGTTAAACCATATTGAATATAATGTCGGAAGCAGATAAAACAGGCAGATAGGTAAAATATAGAAAGAGTCGAGCTATGGCTATATAAGGGAATAGTCAGAGTTCTTTGAACCAAACATCGTACGAATATTTCGATATTAAACAATCTAAATCTGAAATGCAGACTACTTAAAAAATTTATTAGTTCTACTAATAAGTATCATTGCCAGGTTGTCGAGAAAAATATAGTTGAGGATAGATTAGATTTAGATTAGATTAGATACTTGTTAACCCTAACCCTAGAAATCCATATGAACGATGACCCCGGTATAGTAGGATGAGTAGTGAACAAAAGAGAGGGAAACATATCGTATATCGGACAACGGCGTAGGTAGACACCAAAGGCGGAAGATCCATGCCCGGAATTTAGCCACTTTCACATTTTGAATTTAAGGGTCTTTTCCGTAACCTAGTATGCAGCGTCTGCATTTTCTCGTTGGAGCGACTGCAAAAGGCGTCCGTACTTACAATGAGCGGCCTGTAAGAAGATGTATCCGACCATCCAATAGGTGAGCGTGCCTGTCAGGTTTCAGCTTATGGTCTTATCACCCATATCTCAGAAAATGCCAAAGAGTCAATCAACTGATAACATTTCATGAAACATGACAACAAACGGGTTGCAGGACATTAATGATAATGATGAGATACTTTTGAGAGCGGGTCTTAAGTATGTTAATTGTCATTACCCGTATTAATACAGTTAATCCTCTATTCCCATATGGTGAAGTCTGCTATGAATGAGCCCTTCGCATTCACAGAGCAGATATTCAATAGATTTTTTTTGTATTTCAAATATTCTGCATAAGTTGTTTTAGGTTAACTAGGCAGTGACCTATAATTATCTCTACCAATATACGTTACCTATCGAAGCTTAGAAGAGTTTTAGTTTTCTTGATCGAGTCTTTTTGGATGAACATTTTTGCATTACGATTTCTAAAAGCATTGGTCTCCTCAGCTTTACGGCTCACCTAAACTTTCAACTGCATCTTAGCTGTGTTGAGGGTAATCCCACAGAACGGACAACAGACCCTATCCAAAATAATCTGCAGCTCGTTTCCTGCAATATGCCCTAACCCTGAATGCTCTGATACCCACATTATTGTGACTTTATTTGTCTTCGTCATGATTTTAAGTATTTCCAAACATTCTCATACTAGCTTTGATGTGATATTATATGAATTGATAGCTAGAGTATAACTGCTTTACTACACCAAAGAATATAGATTTTACGTTTTTTGTAATTTCTTCTTAAATTTTCTTCCACACAAAGTTCGATAACATGTACTTCAGCTGGAAAACTGTATCCGATTTTAATTGAAGGTAGAAACACTAATAGAACAGCCGATCTCTCAAACGTCTGACGGGAGTCAACAGATATGTCACAAAAGCAGGAAAAGCTTGACGTTATAAACACAAACAAAGAAAAGAGAAATTAACTGTCACGCTCTGAATAGGAAATATTGAACTAGAAGAACGTACTATTAGAAAAGCTAATTTCTGGTTTAATATTAACAGAGTTCTAAAAATAATATGCATACCTTAAAACGATTACAAAAGTAATCAAATAATATAAAATGAGGTATTTTTGAAACCAAGTAGTATTTAGGTATGAATGAATAATAAAAATAACAATGACAATAATAAATCTACAAGAACGACAGTCGGCTAAAGAAAAAAAAAGCTATTAATTTATTTCAAAATAGTAAGGGAAAAAAAATAATAATAAAAAGTGGATATCCTTGACATAAACCAAGAATTACTTTAAAGAAATCAGAATCTCATCAAGGAAGAAGAGTATAGATTTAATAAAACATAAAACAAAAAATTATTTTCTTTAGTGCAATACAATGCAAAAATAACAAATTGTTCACCTGTACTCCATGCATTATATTGCACTTCTTATATTATGTCAAGAAAATTCAGGTGAAATGTAGATTTTATAAAAAACAAAAACAACAAAAAGAATAAAAAATTATAATGACAATGTGAGAAATAAAGGAAGAAAATAAACCTGAATTTAAAACTTTGTCCAATGATTTCATTTTTTTCTTCCTGTTCTTATATTTGTTGTTCTTATTGTTGTTGTTATTATTGTTATCTCTGGTGAATTGTAAATGTAACATTTTTTCTACAGTCTTTTAGTTATAAAACTTCCTGATGATCTTTTGTATACCATAGTTTAAAACAATTGTTTTGAACTACTTTGCTATGATACTTTCTGGTTTGAAACTAAAAATTAAAATTATGAAGTTATTCAGTAGAGAATGATTTTAAATGCCACACACGTTAATTACACATCATTGAATTATTTAATTTCACATCATTTGAAAACAAGTAGCACTTGGATCTAAGTTAAACAGAAGAAGGAAAAAACAAAAATTTGATATAAAGTTTAAAGATTTGCATATGGAAGAAATTGAAGAAGTTTTAAAGCTATATTTAGAAAAAAAGTTTATGTTACGTGAACTGTAACAAATACTATAATAGTTAATAAAAGAATTCCTCTATGACGAATTAAAGCCGATTATTAGAAAAAATCTATATTGTATTTTCTTTTTTGAACCTATATGACAATTTTATTACAATTATCTCCCCTTAATAGGTATATTATGCAAAGCTGTCATCTAAGATAATAACCGTTTTTTTGCATAAACAACATTTAGCATCAATGTACTTTACTTAAAATGTATTACTTTAAGACTTAAATAATAACAATAGAGCCCTATGTTCCATTTGTTTGAGATATAAAGCCATAGATTAGATATTAAACAGATTGGAGTCATGTCCCTTTATTATCGCAGCCAAAAAAATGCTTATTGTAATTTAATAATCAAATTAAGGATATTCTCAGATGGCGAAGTCTAAGAGTCAATCCTTCTGATTCACAGAGTATATTTTCAATTGATTTTTCCTCTACTTCACATATGCTGCACAAAGTTGCACTTAACTAAATACAGTTTGTACGAGGATTACAAGTTGGGTGGCGCTCGCCTTTCAAACGAAAGGTCCCTAGGTTCAATTCTCGATAAAGTAAAATAATACTTTATTGGTTTTTCGACTTGGTACAGTTCGACCCTTTGCCATTGGGATAAAATAATAATTTTTTTTTCTTCCTTTAATATTTACAATCTGAACAATTTACAATTCAATAAGTTAAATAATGTTGTGTTTTATACTGGCTTGCAGAGAAGTAATCTATGATAACACTTCACTATTTATTATATATTATATTAGTATATATTATTTATTATATCATTTTATAGGTCACATTGAATTTTACGTTTTAATCTTCTGGGGCCAGGGTCCCTCATAAGATTGTTTGCCAAGATATTTGGATGTACTTCCAATTTAGTTTTGTACTTTGAACAGTATTTTTGATATTTCATCATGTATTGCGAAGGAACCTGCAAATCGTTGTGGATTAAACTATTTGGCCCGAACCACGGAGCATTGACCACCATTCTCAGGACTTTGTTCTGAAATCTTTGAATCACATCAATGTTGGTTTTAGCTACAGCACCCCATAGTTGAATTCCGTACGCCCATATAGGTTTAAGAATAGCTTTGTACAGCATCACCTTGTTTTCCAAATACAATTCTGAACCTTTATTCATTAACCAATATAGGCTTCTCATCTTTTGTCCCAATTGTGAGCGCTTACAAATTATGGTATTTGATAAGCCAGATATTTAAAGCTTTATCAAAGCAGGAAAAGTTTTATCTGCATTTTAGTTGTTTTTAGAAAAAGTGCAGCTAATGTCTTTCTCACTAGGTAATCTGCAAATTCGTTTTCTACGATGTCATACTGCCCTGATTTCCACATTATTATGACTTTACTCTAATGTGATAGTATAGTCATAAGCGGTAAGACCATCATAAGGCCATAAAGCCTATAACAAGTTTTTTTTTTTTACCAAACATAAAATCATTATGCAGATTTAATAATACTAAAGCCTTTTGATAGATAACCTATATCTTATTTTTTTTTTTTTTTTTTTTTTTTTTTTTCTCCTATTACTCCGCGTGGTAGCAAAGGGCTTCGATAGTGAACCTCCATTCCTCTCTGTTGAGTACTACTTCCTTAATATCGTCCCAGGTATAATTGTTGACTGTTAATTCTTGATCGATTGTGCGTCTCCATGTGTTGTATGGTCTGCCGGGTCTCCTTTGTCCTTGTGGATTCCACTCTAGAGCTCTTCTTGCTATATCACTTTCTGATTTCCTTAGTGTATGACCTATCCATTTCCATTTTTTCCTATTTATCTGTCTGTTGATAGGTTCTTCTCCAGTTATCATCCATAAATCTTCGTTGCTAATTCTTGCCGGCCAGAATATTCTGCATATAATTCTCAAGCACTTGTTGATGAATACTTGTAGCTTCTGTTTGATTCTGACCGAAGTGAGCCATGTTTCACTGCCATATATTAATGTTGACTTAACACATGCTCTGAATATTGTTAGCTTTGTTGTTCTCGATATTTGGTTGCTCCGCCATATCTTCATTAGGCTCCCAAATGTTCTTCTTGCCTTATTTATACGGCTGTTGACATCTTCTGTTGCACCTCCTCTTGATGTTATAATGCACCCCAGGTAGTTGAATTCTTCTACGTATTCTATCTGTTGTCCACTCACTGTTATTGGCTCACTGTAACTATTGTTTGTCCTCATTGCTTTGGTTTTCTCGATATTTAATTCCAGTCCCGATTTCTTTGCTTCTTCCTGTAACCTGTTGACTTTGTTCTGTAGGTCCCTTTGATTTTTTGATATGAGGCATACATCATCTGCGTAATCTAAGTCTTCTAAGTTTCCGAAGAGATCCCATTCTATTCCGTTTATTCCAGTGCAAACTTCTCTTAGAATGTCGTCTAGTATTGTGTTGAAGAGAAGTGGAGATAGTGGACATCCTTGTCTAACTCCTATATTGGTGTAGAATGGATCACTGATCTTACCTCTGTGTTGAACTGTTGTCTCTGCATCTTCATACATCGCTTTGATGATGTTGATGATTTTTTCAGGAACTCCCTTCTTTGTAAGTGTTAATAACCTATATCTTATAGTAAAAAAAAAAACAATTCATTTCAAAGTGTATCAACTTTTACCACTTTATATTTTGCCGAGTAAGCTCTCCTCTATTAAACAAGTTATTTTTAGCAATAATTGCTTCGTTCATAATAACACTACTAGAACTCATCAGTAGGTATTTATAGTGTTAAACTACCTACACCACTACTGATTTTTATTTTTATTGATTTTATAACTTATTATAAGATGTCATTACTACATCTGTGAGTTATCAAAATGTACAAAATTTCACCGCAAAATATATTATAACCATGTTAAGACAAAGTTTATGTACTTATAAATTTAATTAGAAATTACTAAAATTCCCATAGCATTTTACTTCTAATAACAAGAACCAGTTCGATTTATTAATATTCAACATTTGAACATTTTGATACATAGATAATAACGACGATGAACGATACAATAATTCCTAAAACCAATTTGTTCATTATAAACATTTTACTATAACTAAATAATAATTGAAGGGGTAATACGAAGAAGGTGTTAAGTGACATTTTTTTGAAAATCAATGTTTTTGAAAGTATTAAATCACATATTCTATACATATAAAATTCCATTTTGTCTATATTAACGTTTTTTTCTATTTTGTTGGGTGTATGAAAATGTTAAGTGCAACAACATTATACTTTTCATAGTGTATTAAGAAGATGTTAAAATCCCTTAGTACTAAGTTGCAAATATTCCGCTAAAAAGTACAGCAAAATTTTGATGCATGAAAGTGTTAGATGCACACTATACAATTACTAAGAGTCACAGAAAAGTAAAAATATTTTTGGTTTGTGGAATAGAAACAAAAAACATTCGACAACTTACTTATTGTATTTAACACCATAAATCGGTGGACAAACCTGTTAAGTGCATGGATTTTAAAACTGGAGCTATTATGAGGTTTCAAAAGTACCCAACTTTTTTTTTAAAAAAACAAGATTTCACACAACAATGTTTAAAAACTATTTTCAATTTTATACTAATATACAAAAATAAATAAACAATAATATAAAAAAATATTAAATGTAATTTTCCTCGAAATTTAAAAAATGTCACTTAACGCCTTCTAACCCCTTCAATTATTAACTAATTATAGATACAATGGTGATATAAATTTATATGTTCAAATATTGCATATTAATAAGTCGAACTTGCTTTTCACTAAAAGTAAAATGCTATGGCAATGGTAATAATTTCTAATTAAATTTATTTTATAGTCTCCTCTATTAGTGGATTTCTTATTTTCCAAAACATAACTAGTTTCGATTGGAAAATATTCAATCATTTCAGAAATCACGTTTTTTTTTTTTTGTAAATGTCCCACCATAACTGTTCTGTAGTGTACATGCCATGCATGCATTTACAAGGAAAGCTCCAATTACAAACATTTCATTGTTAGCTTTCGTTTATCTAGGAGTACAGCTTATATACCTTATATATCTACATATATATTAATGATTTCAGTATATGTATGTGTGTTTTTGTGTTAAAGTTTTTATCCAGTTTTTTTTTTGTTTTTGGTTTTTGTCAACTCAAAAAAAAAAAAAAACACCAAACACAAAACCTGAATTTTGTAATAAAATTTTTCAAATCAACCCCCTTTAAAGAACATAATAAAGTGGTATTGTTTTATAACAAATGGTTAGTTTCAAGATTTGTTTTTTCTTTTAGTATAAGGAAACAAAAAGGTGTGTTTTAGAGTGTGTCATAAAGAAAAACCAAAAATAAATTTAACTTTCAGATTACTATCATACAAAGACTTGAAGTAGCTCAGTGTCTACTTGTATTTGCAAAAAGTTTAGAAATTTTTTAACTCAGTTCAAATTGTATTGTTAAGAAATTAATTTTTTTAATTCGAGTGATTTTCAATAAAGAATCAGCAATGTATCAGATTTAAATGCAGATAGATATAGAATGGAGTCAACTAAAATGCCAGTTACTGTAAAATCAATAAAGTTCACTTGTTTTATTATTTGTGAAGTGTTCTTTGTAGACGTGACCTTTTCAGAATTATTGTGTTTTTCCTAATCAAAATCCCTGGCGAACTCTATACATTGATATCAATTTTTGTACCAGGCGTATTTGGAAAACTTATTGTGTGCAATATCATGCATTTCTTGAAAGTGTTTAATTATGTTATAGATCGTCGGTTTAAAGGTAAAACCCATTAAGTCGCATTTTTTTGTGAAGGAGAAAACAGTGATTTTCTGAAAAAAAGCTCTGTAAATCAGGGAAATTTCAGAAATCGCCAAAATTGTGCTTTAAGTGAAAGTATATATTTCTATAATAAATGAGTGTAATTTTTGTTATAATAATGTAGTTAAAATATCAGAAAAAAACCCATGTACTATGAATTTTACCTACTACGTAAATACATAATAACAAGATTAAAAATTTCAATGATTATAATATTTATATTTTTAAATAGCAAAAATAACAAAAATACATTTCAAATGTGGCCTCGGTAGCCGAGTGGTAAAGCACTCGAGTTTAAAAATGTAACGACCGAAGGAGCAAGGGTTCAAACCCCGTGAGAACCGAAACTTTTTTCAAATGGTGAAAATTACTGAAAAATGTAATTTTCAATACAACCACATCGGTTCAAATATAATTTAATAATTAATAAAGATATAATATAACTAATAAAAAAAAAATAATATAAATATATAATATACAAAAATATATTCCAAATAATTAATATAATTTAAAAAAAAAAAGGCCCACATTTCGAAAGGGAAAAGGACCTATAAAGTTGGCCTACAGATTTATCTGTAGGATCAACTGTTAAAATAAATAAATAAATACATTTCAAATATCAAAATAGACATAATTGACATAAAAAATAACAAAAATTAATTTAAATTTTAAAGTAAAACAAAAAAAATTATTCGTTGAAATCTTCTTCCAAATCAGTTTCAATAGCTGCTACTTGTGGTAATGTTTCTTCTTCTTCAAAAGATCTAGATGGTAGATTTCTATACCAAGCGTGCAATTCTTCAGGAATAAGACCAGTATCACATAGTTTGATGAGATCTTTCTTTTTTTGCATTGATAGGTAATCGATTATGATATACATTATTGTTAATGTTATCGATCCCTCACTGGGTTTTCATTTAGCTTTCAATAATATTTTTTTAACGTTTGCTTTGTTATTATACTTATAGAAAATAAAGTCTGGGTTAATTTTGTCATATTTCAAGCATTTTACTTTTAGTCATTCAACTTGATTTCCTTATTCATCCTTATTTTTATTTTAAAAGAGTTTATTTGCCAGTGTTTTAAGCTAAAAAAAATAACAGTACAGTACATATAAATCTTTATTTGTCTTATTTTTTGATCTTGCTTTTTTAAAAATTACTTTCCAGTCATTAATGAGGAAAACCGATTTATTTTTCTTCGCATGTTCAATTGCAGAATGCACAGAATCGCATTCCATGATTTCAAATATGTATGCTCTATTACATTAACTGTTGGATGATTTTTAACACAATGTATCTCAAAAGTGCTATTATTGTTTCATTTGAGCCACTTTTTCCATTTACTTCATTCGAACAATAACAAGAGCCTTTGTTTTGTTTTCCTCCTTCATAGATGGTTAACTTATACACACATAATTTTCTACTGATTTCATAGAAATTTTCCCCATACATTTTTTTTAAATGTCTAGATGATATTTAGATCTTCTTTTGCTGAACTGTATTTTCTTATATAATGGGGAAGCATTCGAAGAAAATGTTCAATGTGATTTTTTACAAGTGTCACCTTATTAAGTGGTGCAATATAATAACTACCTAAGAAAAAGCTGTTGCCTTTATGTATGGCTTTTAGCTTTTAGATAAATTTATAATTTTTAAGGTTTTTCTAATTCATAGAGCATGAAAAAATATGTACTGTGGTATGTTTAACTCAGTTTTCAAAAAATGTGTACTTAATGAGTTTTACCTTTAAACCGACGAGATATCATGTGCTCTTTGGTAAATGTTCAATTAAATTTGTATAAATTGAAGCGTTGCACATGCAAAATACTTTTATCATTCCTAAGCACATTCTTGTTCTTTTTCTCCCAATAAAAACTGGTTATATGCACCTTTTTCATAGATTTTCTTCTACTTGCAATTAATATTTACTTTCTTATCTTACAAAATAGTAATACAACAACGGTTACAATATCAGTTGTCCAGCTATCTCATTATCATACACTTTTCTTTTCTAAGCACCGAGGAATTTCGTTCTCAGAGGTATTAACTTTATCGGCCAATTAATTAGCTTTAAAGTAATGTCCACCCAATATAATCTACTAATCTTTATAGACTTCAATAGCTTTAGATACTTTTACATTTGTTATAAGTCATGGTTGCATCTTAATTTCTAAATTCAAACTTCACAAATCTGTCCAGCTCTCTCCTAAATTTTTCTTTCCGATCTGTTGCCTGAATGAGTATTCAATTTCGACCATAGTAGATTAGAAATCGGATGAAAAGCATTTTTTAAAAAATAAAGTGTGATCCTCCCCATAGTCCATACAATTTGATTTTACAACTTTTCTTATTATTTCTAATTTCATACGCTGGGTGGCACAGTAAGTAGAGTGGCTGCCTTTCAACCGAAAGAATCCAGGTTCGATCACCGATAAAGCAAAAAATGCTTTATGGGTTTTTCAAACCTGGTCCAGTACCCTTCGTCATTGGGATCAAAGTAAATGACAAAAAATAATTGAGAGTATAATTTTTATTTTTTTATTTTTTATTTTTATTTTTATTTCATTGTTTAATTAATATATAATAACTGTTCTATAGACAAGCGGTTTTTAATATATGTAAAAAAAAAATATACATAAAATAATTAAGGTGATATTTAAAAAAATTTAAGAGAATAAATAAAAAAAATACAAATTAACATAATTTATAAATTAAACAATTAACAAAATTAACAAATTTAAGTAAGTAATCATTTTAATATAATTATAAGAACAGAAGAAAAAAAGAAACTTATAAAATAAAGTTATAGAGTAAAATATCAATTAAACTTATAATTATATATTAGGAATTATAAAATAACGAAAAGAAAAGTGCTCTACAAAAGCAAAATATTATAAACTAAATTAAGCAAACAATAAAAATAAAAGCTAAAAACACTCTATGCAAAAGCATGCAGTAGCGAGTTTAGTTACAAAAAAAATATTTGACCAAAATAAAAATAGAACAATAATAACGAATAAAAACCGAAAATAAGAGCTTATAGCCCTATTAAAAATAACTAAAAATAAAAACCAATATCTATAAAAAAAAAACAATTAAGTTTAATTAAATACAAAAAATTTACGTAACTATGCGTACTAAGTCATTTACTTGATCATGATTGAAATTAAAAAGCCAGAGTTTAACCAAACTGAGTAATTTAGAACCATAACAATTGTTAGTTAAAGGTGGAGATAATAAATTATAAAGCCGAGGTGCAATTGCTAAAAATGAGCGTAAAAATTGATATACATTATGAGGGGGTATGACAGCTAATGTTCTGTTGTTGATTCTCAGATTATATATTTCAGAATACCTACTTCGTAAGTAACCACTTCTATTAAAGAATACTTTGAGGACTCGGAAGTAAAAAAAATGCTTCAGAGGTAAAATATTCAAACATTGAAATAAAGTAAAGCTGCTTTCCCTACGATGCTTTTTTAAAATTAGTCTGATAACACACTTTTGTTGTATTAACAAAGGTTTAAGATAATTATTAAAAGTACCACCCCAATTAACAATTCCATATTGTATTATAATTAATTAAATAAACCATAGTATACAGACGTAAGCAGTTTAGAAGAACAGAACTGCTTAAAGTGATAAAACTGTCTAACAACTAAATAAAAATACTTACTTAAAATTCGTGTATGAATTGACCAATCTAACTTAGAGTCTATTATAACACCTAAATATTTAAAGGAATTTAAAACAATCAACTTTAAAACAAACCGCGGAACAGTTATACATTTCGTTAGAATTACATAATTTCTGAGTAAGAAGAGAATTATTATGAGGAAGAGGAAATCTTCTACATTTAGCACAGTGATACAAAATATTATCACACATAGGAATACAGCTACCTAAACTAAAAAACATAACATTTTAGTTTTATCACTTAATAATAATGTGTGATAGCAAAACCAGCGACGTAATAAGTCCAAGTCATAATTAATATTATACACATTTTCAAAAAATGACTTATTGTTGTAGGATACAACCCTTAAATTTTTGAAGAAGAACAAAATTAAAGAAGATTAAAAACAATGTAGGACCCAGAACAGATCCTTGAGGTACACTCAAAGAAATACTTTTAAGATCACTGATGATGTCATCAATTTTAACTTTCTGAGTTCGACCCGTTAAATACGAAGAAAGTAAATCAAAAAAATTACCTCGGAAGCCAGCTTTATACAATTTGCCTAATAGGATTTTATGATCCACAGTATCAAATGCTTTTTTAATATCAATAAATAACGCAGCACTTTTTAGTTTATTATTAAGAGCTTCATAAATACGCGAACAAAAAGTCAGAATTGCATCTTCAGTAGATCTGCCACTACGAAAACCATATTGCTTACAACTTAAAAAGTTCGTAAGAACTAAAAATTGCATCATTCTTTCAAATATTTTTGAGAAAGAACTTAACATGGAAATGGGACGATAGTTATCTGAGCAATTTTTATCCCCTTTCTTGAATAAAGGAATTACCTCAGCAATTTTTAGAGCATTAGGAAAAATTCCAATTTCAACACAGCAATTAAAAATATGAGCTAGAACGTCCACTATATTAAGACTAATTTTTTTTAAAACAAAATTAGAAATACCTAGCGTATCGAAATTAGAATTATTTAATTTCATTATCAGTCTATGAAGTTCAAGTGAATTTATTTCTTCAAAGAAACAACTTTGCTGCTGCCAAGCATCTTCAACTAAATACAGCTGGTTACTGTCACAAATCTCAGAACTGAATTCTGCAGTAAGACTACTCATATCTGTGAATTTTTCATTAAACTGGTTTGCAATAACTTTTTTATCACTTACAAGAGAATCACCAATAGATAGAGAAGTAATAGAATTACTAGAATTTTTATTTCGATGAAGTAAATTGTTTACAACTTTCCATTCATTTTTTGCGTAACCTTTGGCTTTTGACTATTGTTTTATGTAAAATTCTTCTTTAATTTCCTGATTTTTTTTCCTGAGAAGTTTTGAAAATTTTAAATATTTTCCTTTTAGGCTAGAATTATTGGGAAATTGTGAAACTTGTTGCATGATTTAAGTAATTTATTTTTTTTTCAATGAGTTTAAGTAGACAATCTTGTAACAATTTAAATAAAATGAAGCTATTCTATTTAAAAAGGCTTAGTTCCGATCGATAGCAGTAGTTTTCCACATTAAATGAGTATATAAGCCAGTAGTTTCCTAAATAAATACTCGAAATATTGTAGATATTGTAGTGTAAAATTGCAGTACCGTACTTAATTAAGCACGAAAATGTGATTCTACCTAAGTTAATGTCAAGAGCAAGGTAAAATTTTTTTATTTATTTGTTAAAAGGCACTGTCTGCACTACTGAAATTCCCAAACTTGGCGATTTGAAAATCATTATGGAAATTTGTTTATATTTTATTTAGTCTTTATCTAATTTTATCTTCTATCTGAAAATATTAGATAAAATCCGAAATCCTTCTTCTATTTATTTCTTTTTCCTATAAAATTAATGTTTTCGCTTTATTTTACTTTCGCTAATTAATCTGTTTCAGAACCTAATTTTTTTTTTTTTACTTTTTTTATAATTTATAATATATGAAAAGAAAAATGTGTACAAACATTTAACTTTTAAATGGAATTCGAAAAGATAATCTTCTGGTGACGTTAACAATAATTCACAGATTAACAAAAATTACAAATGCTTACATTAAACTGCATTCATTCCTCCCTGACCTACGCAGAACATAGTAAGTTAGACACATTAGTTTGAATTACTTTGAATTACTCTGGCTCATGTATACTCATTACCGCATTAAAAACATTTGGAGCTACAACCTGGGATTAGTTTTAATTTTCTTCACACCCGAGTTCTTTTTTCAATTTAACATTCTTTACGCAGATCTGCCACAGCTGAGATCATTTTCTTCATAGGCAGCTTTCGATTCAGATTTCTTTATTCATCAGGTCTGCAACAGCTTGAAATTCAAAAGATGATCTCTTGAAAAATTCTTATTACTTAATTCGACATAAATATCAGATAATTAGAAATGGTCCAATTTGAAGTTGGGCATTTTCTAACCTGGAGTTTTGGTTTTACTCAAGACTACATACAGATATATTATGTCGTTGAAAATAGTTCTTCATTCGATTATCGTTTTCAATGTTGTGTGCAAATAAGTTTTGGTCTTGTTTGACTTTGACATGAGAAACTATATAAGAATGGGTGTCTATGAAAATTGTTTATTTACCGTCAATACCGAAATACAATTTAATGACAACTGCACAATGATTTTGATCTATACACACTTGATTTTCATTCTGAAACATTTTCAAAGTTTGTTAAATTTGGTGAACTTAAAAAAAAGTGTAGAAAATAAAAATTCCTTAATAAAAAAAATAAGAACACCTTTTTTTAACAAATATAAAATAAACAAGTAGGTACATTTTTGCTCATGTTGTTGTAATTACAAAATTATACTTTTCTCTTTTCTGTCTATTTAAGAACACCCAAATAAAATGAACAACAGCTTGGAAATTTTATAATAATTTTTATAATAGTTTTTTTTTCCTTACTCCTCTTGGGAGTATAGGCCTTCCACTTGACATTTCCATCGTATTCGATTTCTAGCTGCTGATTTCATTTGTTCCAACGTTATGTTTGTCTTTACAATTTCTTGTTTTATAGTCCTACGCCAGGTGTTCTTTGGACGGCCGGGCCTTCTTGTGCCTTTTGGGCTACATTCTAAGCACATTCGCACGATACTTTTTGATGGCTTTCTGAGTGTATGGCCTATCCATCTCCATTTCCTTCTTCTAATTTGTTTCGCTCTGGATTATTCGCCTGTTAGTATTCAGAGGTCCTTGTTGCTTATTGTGTTTGGCCAGAATATTTGGCATATTATCCTTAGACATTTATTAATGAAGACTTGCAACTTCTGGTTGATAATTTTTGATGTTGCTTGATGAAACTTGCTTTCATTGTCGTCTGTCAGAATTGATTTTACACAAGATCGGAATATTTTAAGTTTAGTTGCTCTGGATATTTGGCTGCTCTTGCATATCGATTGAAATTATCCAAATGCTGCTCTTACTTTCTTTAATCCATTTTCTATATTTTCTTGAGCACCACCACTAGTTGCTACCAATAGTTGTTATTCCCAAGTAGCAGAAGTTGTTCATAAATTTTATTTATTCAACCTTTCAACCTTAGATGTTACGTGGTGGTGTTATTTATTCTCATAGGTTTTGATTTTTTGCAGTGATTGATTTCTAGTCCAACATGTTTGGCAAGTTGTTCCAGGTGTTCTAATTTGCTCTGCATGTCGCTGAATTTGTGCGAGAGAAGACAGATATCATCTGCATAATCGTTGTTGAGTGAGACTACAAATTATTCCTCTCTTTATCGAGCAGGTTTTTTCTAAAGTATGTTATCTAGGACGATTGTGAAGAATAGTGGTGACATCCTTGTTTGACTCCCGATGTGGTGATGAAGGAAGTACTTTTTTGTCCCCTGTAAATTACTGAGAGTTTGAATCCTTCATTAATAATGCTTGGATTAGACGGACTATTTTTTCTGGTGTTCTTTTGTCCCTTAGTACTTTCCATATCGCAAGGCGCTTGATTGGGTCGAAAGACTTCTTGAAGTCAATAAATAGCATGTATAATGGTATTTCATACTCAATTAAGTTTGTTTTCCTTACTCCTCTTGGGAGCATAGGACTTCCACTTGACATTTCCATCGTACTCGATTTCTAATTGATAATATAACTTGTTCCCAAGTTATGTTTGTCTTTACAAGCTTTTGTTTGTCTTTACAGTGAAGTATTCTACTATTTTCCGAAGTGTATTTGCTTGATCGACGCAGCTACGGTGAGGACGAAAACTGACTTGTCTTCACGAATTGTTTTCTCCGGTTTTTTATCTGCTATGATCTTAAATGCTATGTTGAGCAATGTATGGCCTCGCCATTTATCGTAGTAAAAGTCAGATTTCTTTGGTAATTTGACAATCAAAAAATTTGGCCGTTTTTCCATGAAGATGAAATTCTTTCTTCACTCCAGAAAAATAATGTATGTGGTTGTAGTAGTTGCCCTATAATCTGTATATCTTTTTGTAGTTATTCGGCTAGTATGCCATCATCGCCTGCCGCCTTGTTTTGTTCAAGACTTCTCATGGCATTTTTTATTTCATTAAGTCTGGGGAGATCTTCAGGAATTCTTAGATTTGTCGATCTGTTGCTAGTGTTTAAAAGTTTAAAATTTTTTATTCTCAAATAGTATTATTGTTGGATTGTGCCTCTTCGTTAGTTTGATGTTGGATGTTGTTGACTGTTTCGAAGTGCTGCTTCCATCTTTTTTTCTGGCATTCATTATTTGTCCATTTTATGCTACTATTTGTATTCTGACTGGGTTGTGAGCTGTGTTGCTTTTTCGGTTAGTTAGTAAATTTATCAATCTATGCAAGTCACGCATATTGTTCTGACTGGTCAAGCGATAAATTCAAGGGTTTTTCTTTTGTCTTTTCTTGCAGCTTTATTAACTTGCTTTGCTAATACTCTATAGTGTTGAGTTGAGCTATTTTCATTTACTAGTTACTTAGCTACTCATCTCTTCTTGATAAGATCCAACGTTTCATCACAGATCCATGGTTTTTTTCTGGTTTCTTGTCTGGGTTCTTGTCTACCAAGTATTTTTTCAGCTGCTTCTTTGATCTTAGTTACTGTATTATCCTACGAGTGTTCTTGTTCTGCTGGAAGTTTTTCACGGATTGTGTTGGAAAAGTCATTTTTTCTTTGTGGGTTCTGGAGTTTCTGTATATTGAATGTTTTGTTTCTGTTGTTGTGATGATTTTTTTCTTTTTACCATTTTGATCTTCATATCTCCTGTGAACTTTTTAGTTTACAGTACATACTCTATACGTAATGTCCTTATTAATTTAAAAATTATTATCTTTTGATGTTACTACTCTGAGATCCTTATGTTTTTCCATTCCTTAAAAATATATACTTTTTTTTTTATTCATTTTATTTTATTTTATTCCGTTTTAAAAGTTCTGTTCTCTAAAACCCCCAATAGTTATTATTATGAGAAGAAAATAATCCTTAGTTTTGTAGAAAAAGTGCAATGCCCAAAAGCTTAAGTAACAAAAAATGTATTTTAATTTTATTTTTTATTTTTTTTTTTAGTTGTTTATTATTAACTTTTTATTCTTTCTTTATGTGTGCAACAGCGCACTATAAGAAGATCATATATAATATACTTATATCCTTATTTAAATTTATTTAAAGAAAATTTAATTAAGAGGCTTAATTAAAATACAAAATAAAACTAAAATTATCCTTTTTTAATGTAAATAATATACATAGACTCTGGTAAAAATAGAAAAATAGGAATAGGTGAAACGGATAGAGGTGATTCTATATAGTTGAAAATTTATTATTATAATTATAAAGGATACAAAGGATTTAAAGAAGAAATTCATTCGTTTTTTTTTTCTAATTTATAAAGAATAGCTAGTATAATGTAAAGATATTAAATACTCTTATAGATCCATTGTTCTTTTAATATACCTAAAATAGGATTTAATACAATGAATTTAAATAAGAATATATAATTAAATTAGATTTATTTCAATTAGATATTATTTAAATAATATAAACAAAAAAATTAAATATTAATTTTGATAAATTATTATTATTATATTATAATCCAATAATATCCTTACTTACAGTTCATATTTTCTTTAAAAGAACCTTAGAAATTAAAAAAATTTGTATTATTAATTAATTTTTATTTTTAAAGGAAATTATTTAATATTAATTTATCATCTTCCTTCCCTGTTCAATTTAATGTAGAACTTTTTCTGTTTTATCCTTTTCGAAGTAGATCATCTACATTACCATGGTTTCAACCACAGAGTTGGATTATAATATACTTTTTTTTATATACAAAAATTTGCTTAAATAGAATAACTAATGTAGACCACCAAAATATTGTGAACCACTTTCAAACTTAGTTTGTGGTGGCAAAATAACGTTTTGGTATTTGGTATAGCCAATAAACACTGTTTCAAAAATAGAAGAATGAGATGAAATAAACAAAAGAAAATTTAAAAAATAAAAAATTATTAGTATTAAGCGATACTCAAAGAAAAGAAAGTAAAATAATTTTTTAACCTCATCTTCTTTTTTAATCTTTCTGATTGTTTCATTCAAATAAAATAATTCATGATACAGCCAATAATAGATTGGTATCGTTGATAGACAGAATCATTTGTTGTGAAATGTTATTTTTCTGAAAATTTACTCCCAAGGATTTTTTTTTTTGTTTTGCTAATATGTATAACAGATTTGAATTGATTTGGTTTGAATTTCTGGTTAATTTAAAAGACCGCATTAAGACAATGTGTAGGTGTGATCAATCTATGACGATCAATAAGTACAAACTTTGAGATCTCTTAGCTAAGTCTTTTTAACCAGACTTGTGAATTTTTAGAAAATTTCCCCGGATATGAACTGAGTGTCGCTATTCGCACAAATTCAACAAATATCTTTATTGACAATTTTCAGCGACATTGCATTGCATATAAAACAAATACCTGCCAATATACTCATTATCGTTATAATTTTCCGTTTATTATTAGATTATTTTTAGAAGTTATTTCATAGTTTTTCCAACTCTCTAACAGTTTCACAAAACCTAATCTTATGCCAGTGTTCTGAAAACCTTGTTAACCTTTATTCAGCTGGAAAGGTACACCTATACCTTTTGCATTTTACTTTTTGAATATTTTCAATGCAAATTGACTTAGAGACTTGAATCTTTGTGAGAATTAATTTTTTAGAAAAATTTTTAATTTAAAACTTTTTTGAAGTAAAAAAAATAATTGAAGGGTGCGTAAAACAGCAATTTGTTTTTGTCTACGTGGTAAGCTCGAAAGGTACATCTGTACCTATAATGCATTTTATATGAATTTTTTGTGTTAAAATAATTTATTATAGCAAATTTTTTTTTTATATATATATACATTATTTTACATTTTTTATTTATATAATTTAATATAACGGTAAACCTTGGCTACCCAAAAGACAGTTCATCATCAAAACATGAAACAAGAATATTTCGGTACTTTTTGTTATCAAAATTAAATAAAATTTTTCTGGACCTGGGACGTATACCATCGTCAGTAGGAACATGAAAAAAATAAAAATTCTAACGGTACTATAACGGTAGAGATATCTCATCATCAAGATATAAAACAATAATAGCTCGGTACCTAATGATAATTTTGTTATAGATGTGAAATAAAATTTTTCTGGACCTGAAACGTTCATCATCATCAGTAGGTACATGAAAGTAATTAAAATTCTAACGGTACTTCGGAACGCAGAAAATGTCTTGTCATCCAAACATAAAATAGTTCGGTACCGAATGCTGGATATTAAAATACTATAAAAATGTATATTTTGTACCGTTTTTTCTCTAAACTATTTTTTTTTAATACTTTTTTTTTTTTTATTTTTTGTATTTTTTTTAGTAAATTCATATGAAAAAAAAATAATGAAAAAACTGGCATTTTTTTTGTAATTCAATATATTTTGAACACTTTTCCTTAAATTTGAAGAAATTAAATAATATTTACAATAAGATATATAAAATTTAAAAAATATGTTTTTTAATGAAAAAAAAACACATTTTTTGCGTGTTTTTACGACAAACTATATAATTGAATTTCCTTGCTACCTAATTGGCAAATAAAATTTCCAATTGGTCCATCTAGTTACAGAACTTTATAGTATGATCAAATACCTTTCTAGAACAATGTTTGATTTTATTTTTTAATATAATTCAAGTTTGAACTTTATACTTAATACTTCGCCACAAACACAAATACTAATAAAACTTCTTTTTCCTAAAATAGCTTTACTTCCAAAAAACTATTTTAGAGAATAGATTCCCACAAGAAAAGTAATAAAACTAAATTTAAGAGTAAAAGTAAAACAAATGCAAAAATAATCACTATAAGATAACAAAAATAGTAAGAATTATAGTAAAATACCTACAAATTGTTGGAATGCCAGCTGAATAAGGTATAATATTGCAATTTAACTCTGTTATGCAGATTTAGGCTAAGTTAATGCATTTGTTATTATTTAGATTATATTATAAATACTAATTGGGTATCAGTTTTAATAAAAAAAAATCCATGAGATTTTTTTGATATTTTCTCAATCAAAGCATTAGCGTAACGACTAGGACTGCATCCTGGTATGTACGTAATAAAGATTACCACTGTCTAATTTGCACATTAAAGCAATCACAGATAAAATCAAGAAATATACAGGAATACAAATTCATGTGAACTCGGAAATGGTAGCACATTTTCATGTCAATTATCGATAACAATATCGGATTATCAGTGAACTAATTATTACCTAAAATTTAAAATTCTACCCTAATTGTTTCCGTCACGGTAACAATAAATTAATATATATTTAAATTCCAAACGAAAACTATTGATAAGATTATAGCCTAAAATAATAGCCCAGGTAACATTTTATTGCTATATAAACAAAATTAGTGCTATAAAACTCTTATATGACTGTCGATAAGCACTAAAGGTGTTATATTGATATTTTTATGGGACTAATGTGATTAATACTGCTATAAGAATGTTCTTATAGCACTTGCGGGAGTTGTAATAATGGGATGTTTAGCAAGTGCTGCAGCAATATTGTCTACGCAAAAGTCAAATAATGCGTAATCGTACAACAAAAGTTAAAGTGTTGCGATAAGAGTAGAGTTGCTAGAATAGTAGGGTTATTATTTTACTGTATTCCTATAATGTTACTAATACACTAACCCTATAGCTTTTGAACAAATATTTAGAATAACTATTTTGCGACGGCTATTATTTTCTACAAACATAGTAAAAAAAAATTGTTTTTTAAATAAACAAAAACTGAAAAGCTTTATTTTGCATTCTTTTCGCAAAAGCATCATTTCAATAATTATTTAATTTGATGTTATGCATTGATTAATGTACATTATTTCATAAGTTAAAGATGCAATTGAAAAATATATATTCTTTTATTTATTTAAAAATTACTTATTTTTGAAGGGCAATGTATTTGTTCAAAGTATAATTATAATAAATGTTAATGAAATTTCTTTCCCAGGCAGATTTTGTCTTTTGGTCGCAATAATTATAAATATTAAAATAAATACACTTAAGTACAAAATATGTTTTATTAATAAGACATATTTTACAATATAAATCATTTACACACAAATATAAAAATATGTAATTAATATCAGCTATCTCCCTCCATAATGTCAATAATATCAGCTAAATATAAACTCCATAAAATTATTATTTTAAAATAAAAAATACCTTTCCCACTCTCCCAAAACATAAATTGTTTCAAATGAATTTCATATCAGAATAAAAATATGTACTAATCCTATAACAATATTACAGCAATTGTTGCGGTGCCTTATAGGATTCTCCATTTTAGTGCTGTAACGTATTTATAAAGTTTCGCAACAATTGAGGAGCATTCAAATTAACATTAATACTGTTATAATAGTGTTTATAGAGTTATAGAGTGATAAGATTTCTTTCTACAAGAAAATTATTATAATTCCCTCTTTAGCATTCTCCCTTTTTACACAACTGAAAAAACAAGAAAAAGAAATCTAGAAGTGTGTTATTTATTTACTGCATAGTAAAAATAAGCCCAATTAAAATAAATGAAGACAAACTACTACGTATTATTTATTTAATAAGTTCCTATGTTAATCAGGATGATCATTTTGATATTTACATTCTCATAAACACGATCTTCATAGTCTATTGTATACATCCCTATGTTCCTAATGTGATTAATATTGCTATAAGAATGTTCTTATAGCACTTGCGGGAGTTGTAATAATGGGATGTTTAGCAAGTGCTGCAGCAATATTGTCTACGCAAAAGTCAAACAATGCGTAATCCTATAACAAAAGTTAAAGTGTTGCGATAAGAGTAGAGTTGCTAGAATAGTAGGGTTATTATTTTACAGTATTCCTATAATGTTACTAATCAACATAATTTTAAGCCAATCAAATATTTCTATGAATCTGTTTTATTTCGTCTCGGTTAGTTTTTAATCAGGATATTGAAGTAATGAATAAGAACTATTAATTTCTATACATAAAAATTATTTTATTTTAATTTCAAATATCAAATCTTTGAACCCATTCTTTTTACCAATAAGTTTTCTTCATAAATCAAAATAAAAAATTAGTGTACTATATTTTTGTAAATTCTAGATTATTGACCTTTTCTATGTTGCACACAACACTAAATTTTTACTTTGAAAACCGAAAATATTATTTAATGCTTACATTTTAAATGAACATTTACATTATTCCGATTGAAATAATTATTATTTAGTAAAATAAAATAAATATTTTTTATATTTATTTACAGCTTGGAAGTTTATTGCCGATAGCAACACCAGCACCACCCACAACAGTAGCACCAACACCAAAACCATCAGATTTACAATCATCAAATTTATTAAATAATGTACCACAGCCAGTAGAAGGACCTAATGTAAGTACTTAAATAAAATTATATAAATTTTCGAAAATAGAGAATATTTACAAAACACAGAATAAATTTGTTTTGTATTTCGTTTTTTTTTTTTTTTTTTTAATTTTGTCAACTATTAAGAGTTGTAAATAATATTGTGAATACAATTGAAATTTATTTTGTTTTGGTTCTCATTTTAAATCAATTTTATTATTATCTATACCTATTATATTATAATATTTAATAACTTTTAAATAATTTCTAAATTTAATACAGAAACACATTTAAAACTGAAACATATTAAAATAATAATTTTATACAATTTTTATTTTTTATTTTATACTAAATGTCAAAACGTTTTAAGCTTTCTACTTAAACAGAAGAAAATATTTACAAGTGTTTTTGAACATTAAAATCGAGCATTTAATAATATTTCATTCGGGCAATAAATAAACTGTTCAGCTCATATTATTCATTAGGTAGTAGCTGCCGTTATTCACCAAAAACTTTAGACCAATATGGGGTCAATTATGGTTGAAACAAAAAGCCACTAATCTTTATATTCAGTTTAAATTGAAAATTCTATATTTTAAGTTCTAACATTCATCTATGTAAAATAGAAAATATTGATTTAATGTTGCAATTTAAATTGTTATAAAAGTATACTATTTACTTGAGGTCTATTCTGCATTCCTGGAATATACAATACAATATATTGCAAATTTTATAATATGAAAAAAAAAGATTTCAAAGTGAAATTTTGCAATTATTGCAGTAAATTAAATCTACAATACAGATTTACAATGCCTTGAAACAAAACATTGAAAATGTGAGAGAACATTGAAATTTAATTGAAAATATAAAAAATTATCATATAGAAATAAAAAGTGTGCATTACAAACTTAGAAAATTTACTTAAAAACACTTTTGAAAAATTTATTTATGCACATTTTAATTATAATAAAACGTAATATGATATTTTAACAAAAATTAAATTTTTCTATCAAAAATTAAAATCACAGTTTTGTAAAATTTTTGAAATTTGTTCCTGATATGCCAATTTTATATTCGCAACAAATTTTGCAAAACTTAATTTTTCGTTAAAAAAAAAATGATTAGAAAAATAACAATATATAATTTTACAATATAATTTATTATCAAAAAGTTAAATTTACAAAATGGAGTAACAATTTGACATTTTGTTTTTTTTTTATATTATTTTTCAATAGAAACAAATTCAGTTTTGTTAACAATTACTTGTAAATATGTCCATATTTACATGTTTTTACAATTGCCCTAAATACTTAACACTATACTTAAAAGATATATTATCACACTCAATTATACTATAATATAGGATATAATATCTATATTTTTTTTTTAATTTTTATTTTATTATATTATTTGTGTAATATAAAATTATAATAATTTTAAATTATGTTTGTATATTAAATATTATAACTATTTTTAAAAATTTTCTTTTCAAAATAATTATTTAAATTATCAAAAAATCACAAAACCTTCCGCAATAAATTATTTAACCTGGAAACAAAAAAAAAAAATTAAAAAAAAAAAAAAAACTTGTACAGTTCACAGTATCTCCAGAATATGAAACGGTAAATATTAGTTATAAAAATTATAACAAAATTAATTTGATGTAAATGCTAATTGATTTAATATGTGCTTTGTTTTATAATAATATTCGTTGCATTTTTTTTTTTTTTTTGTAATTATTCCGTTCTAATTTTTTTATTTTTTTTTATTTTTGTTATAGATTTATTCAATTTAATTTTGACTTGTGAGACAGATTTTTGCTCTATGATATTCATTTTATTTCTAAATATATCTATTCTGTGTAATGTTCAGAGAATGAAGTGTATATATATTTATAATTTTTTTTTTCATTTTCAATCAGTCAATCACATTAAAAATCTTTGTAAGGAAATTTAATACTTCAAAGCCTTTTTTAAAGTTTAGAAGTTATTTCCGTTAAACTGACTTTTGAAATATAGAATTTAAAAATGTTGTTACTGTAAATGTATATCTACATATTTTGTTTTTCAAACTAATAAAACACTATTATTATTTTATTACATATTAAATTATTGTAATAAAATTTTCAAAAACCAGTTTAATTCAATCAACCCTAAGAAAGTATTGCAGTTCATTATATCTATACACTCTGTAAGAGCTTATAAGCTCACTTGAAAGGAATTAATAAATTAAATAAATAAATAATAATATCTTCAACATTATATTTCTGCAAGATATGCTGAAAAAATCGTACGAGGGAGCTTTTCGAAACTATTTCGGAAAACTAAATTTTTAAATTCAGATTAAATATAACTAAAATTATAACTCTTTGCAATATTATTGCGTCTATTATTATTTTTTGTTTTTATTATTTTATTGTCTGAAAACAAAATGCTTCAATTAAAATATTAAAACGAATTAATTTAACCTTATTTTTTTGTCATATTTTTTATTTTTCTTTTTTTTTTTTGTAAATAACGATATAACAATAAATCTTAGTTTTTAGGTCCTAGTTTTGTTCCGTATATAATTGTGGAATACAGAGTGTATCGAAAAATGTATATATAAATTTTATCGATTCCTATAACTTACTTTAGGAATAAATTTGATTATAAATTTTTCGTACATAAAAATCTTAAAGGTTTATTAACTCTTTAGGTACTGAAAAAAAGCTTTCTTTGTTACAAAATATTTTGATCACATTTTGTTCTTGTTTTTTTGCTCAAAATATTTTTCATTATGTTACGCTTGTGTAAATATTCACCGATTAATCAATATAATTTTTTATTTATAGGTTTTTCACTTCTAATTAAAGTTTTTTTATTTCAAATTCAATTTTATTTATTTCAAATTTAAATTTTTTCATTTTATATTCAATATTTGTAAATTTTTTTATTTTTATTTTTAAATTTTTTAAATAAAATTTTTTAAACAAACAAAAATACATTTTTTAACCAAAACAAACTTTAAATAAGTATATTAAATATAACAGTTAATGTAATGGTTGTCCAACTACAACCAATGGTAATTTCATTGCCATATCCACGTAATAATTGTTGCAATTTGTCGATCCGAAAACCTCTCGTTGATAATTTTATTTTTTAAAATACTTTTTCAATTGGACTGAACATCGGTTGTTTGCTACTATTTGACTATATATTATTCTATTTAAAATCCTTGCTGCTATTAATGAAATATGTCGCTATCTTACAGTTGGTACTATGATATGAGCAGCAGTAACGATTTATTATCAGTTATAGCAGTTTTTTGTAACGATTTATTATAGACATGGCAGTGTTTTTATTGATTGATTCAATTATGGTTTTGTCTTCTTCATAACATTTTATTAGAATCTGCTTTTGTCTAAACTAGTTTTACTGTATGGTTCCCTATGGTATCCTCTACGACGTACAATCAAGTTAGATGTAGTTTCTACACTGCTATATATCATCAGATTATATTATTAGTCGATATATAATTCCGTCCATTGGGACTCATCAAAGGACTTGATTCTATGGACGAAGTGTTTAGATTAACAAGACTACTGCAATTGCTAAAACTTTGTTTTCTGTCAAAAATTTAAAAATAAAAATTACAAAATTTACAAATATTGAATTTGAAATAAATAATTTTGAATTTGAAATGAAAAACCTATATTTAATATATTTATACTCTTAAAGTATCGGTTTTTTTTTTTGCCATGAAATGCTTGGACACACTCGAATAAAACTTGAAAAGCGAAACCACGTTATTTTTCTAAGTTAATAAATCTTTTTTTTCAACCCCTGTAGCCCAGGTTGAATTTAATAGCAAACAATTTAATACCACAAATAAAACAATTTGTAACCCAAATTATGAAACACCCTGAAAATGAGTTTAAGAAGAAACCCAAACATCATATACGTAAAATATCTTGCATGCGCTTTATCCAAAGTCCAAATTTAAATGTTTAATGTGGATGATATTTTGTTTTCTTCGATTTTCGAATAGCGTTTCATATTCCAGATTACGCATTGTCTTTGAGTATTAAACTGCATGTTGAATGCATGATTAGTTCTCCATCAGATTTATAATAGGCTCTGGAGCTATTCTACATTAGAGAATTTGTTCAATTGTTTTGTATCAGTTTATTACAATAACTTTCAATAACCAGTTTTTCATGCAATATATAATAACATCGTTCACACATGTATCATTTAATTAAGCGAAGTATAGCTTTATATCAATACTACGATTATTTTAATCACCAATATTTCACTATATCTTACTCAACAAATATTCAAAATGCTCGAAAAAGTACTCCTGACCTTTTCAATTTGTTTATTCTAGGCAAATATGTTTGTGTTATAGTATGGCAATTTATTATTGCTCACTACCGAAAAATTTCGTTTTTGTGGTGTTGATACAACATTTTGGGAAATACCTGTAGAGTATGATGCTTAAAATTAGGGCTGACATTGTATATTTAACGCCACGAAATATTTCAAACTCCGCGATGTTATTATTCATTATAAATTTTTAATAATATATCAATATCTGAGACATAAATCTATGTTATTACTTAAAAATTGATAATAAATCAAAAATATATAAAATATTTTATTTCGACTCTGTATTTTTAGACAAATTTCGATATACGACCATCATTATTATTTAAATTTTTATCATTTATAACTTAATTTTTAGTAGCAATAATTTCTAAACTTTGTTTATTTCGGATATCGTACCAATATACTGCTAATTTGCAATCTTAATTGCAATAAATTTAATATTAAAACTATACCTACATTGTATGCACATATGCAAAAGAAAGAGAGAGAGTGAGAATAAAATTGAGAACAACAAATATTTTTAACAATATACATTATAAATTTAACAGAAAAAAAAAGCAAATAAAAGCAAACAAAGAATAATTATTATAGTTTTGTTTTGTCTATAAATCAGTATTTTGATAAAATGTAATAAATTATGACAGTTTAATAAATATTTTATCATAAAAAAAAATATGTAGGTACTTATTATATACATAAACATATATTTTTGTTATAACAGTGAAATTTTGTTGTTATTTTTGTTGTTTTTTTTTAATATTTCCAAAAGTATATTAGTCTTGTTCAATGTATGTAAAATGAAATGTCAGATGAAAAATATAAAATTTATTTACCGTAATTTTGTTTATGTACATATACAATTTTTTATTGGTAATATTTTATTTTTCATGTTACGTCGAATGCAATGGTTTTACTGGAGTGCATATATTTTATAAACATTCACTCAGGCGATATTTTCCTAATTTTTTTTTTATTTGTGCCTGTTTATATTTATTTTCTATATTATTATGAAGTTTTCACTTGTAATTATGTACAACATTGCATATATAAATATTGTTTATTTAATAACTAAATTAAGGTATAATATTTTTTTGCAATTCAGTTTTTTTTTTTTAGTTTAATATTAAATATTTGTGTTTACTTAACATTTTCAACTAAACAAAATTATTTTAAAAGGTTTTTTGTGCTAATTTTTTTTTTGCTGTTAGTTTTAAAAATTTTATAGTATTATGAGTAGCAATAGCATTCTATGTTAAATTCTACATTGCAGAGTCACAGTGATATTGTTGATATATAATTGATATTTTTCAAAAGTACAAAATCAATTAAATATAGCATGGCTAAGCGATGATATTTAATTCCGTAGTATACCCAATAGAGCTCTAGATTTTAATTTGTCTGATTAAGCTGCTTACATATAATAATATAGACTTCCAAGACGTCAAATGTTGCTGATAAATAAGCATCATAAACCATTGAATTTACGTAGTATTACTGAAAATAATCGACATATATCAAATCGTATGAACTTGGATGTCAATTAACATCAACTTATCATAGCTTAAGTCCACACAGTTGATACTACATTTTCAACCGGATCAATGTCATTAATATTTTCAAATAAAAAATCATCGATTATGCTCATTTTTGAATAAATAAGGTTCGATGATGCGGTAAATTTTCCTGAATGTAATAGAATGTGTAGATGTAGACTGGTGTAGGTAGATTGGTCGCACACTCCATATATAGCAAGTTTGTTCGCTAGCGTAATTAAACCAAAAATGAGTCTCATCATTGATATAAATTTTGCATTCAAGCAACGGGTCGATTGCTAACTGTCAAAAGAACTACAATTAACTAGTGATTTTAATTTCTACACCAGCTGGATCTTATACGGGTGTAGGTGTGTAGATCTTTATGCAAAATTTTTCACTTAGTGAACGAACAGAGACCCATTCTTTCGACTGGCGACGAATTGATATTTCGATCTTCTTCCACACTTCTTTCATTTACAGAGGCGATATTATCTTTTATTTTGGTGTTACTCATCATTTAGGGAGTATGTGGGTTGAAATCTATTCAAAGTTCGATGACTGAAAACTGAACTGATTTTTTTATTTGTTATTATTATTTATTTATTTCATTTTGTGCATATACATGAGACGGTAAATCTCTATAAGAGTATATAAAGTATAATGAGAAATAAGAAAAATCACAAAATTATCGATAAGTTGCGAATTGACGATTAATTGAAAAAAAAATTTGAATAATTTGGTAAGGTTTGAACAACATGTTGGTTTGAACATTCAGGATGATTTGTTTATTCTATTCATGCGATAGTATATTCAACCCACAGAGTATACCAAAAAACCACACACGTTAAAAAATTAATGCATTATGACAGGTCGTTTGACAGTTAACCCTTTCATATTTTCAAAAAATTATCAATTCCAATAGATTAAGTATTAGAAATTTAAATTTTAACTATAGTATCGAAATTCAAATTACAACTTTACAACTTCAAATTGCGACTAAACAACTTCAAATTCGGATTAAATAATTTCAAATTGCGACTAAACAATTTCAAATTGGGATTAAACAATTTCAAATTGGGACTAAACAATTGCAAAATGGTAATAAATATTTATTCAACAATTATTATAACAATTTTAAATTTGAGCCGGCTTTTGAAAATTAAAAGACAGCATTTTTTATTTATAATGTCATTCTTAATTAATTCATGCCTAAACATGTCTGAACACATCAAGCAAATTGAAGCAGATAATATAAAGAAGAAAATATGGGCATTGTATAATAAAAACGAGGATTGGAAAATAGGTACAAAAATTTTAGGCGTAAAGAAATGAACTGTCTATCGATGAATGAATAACCAACAAATAAAAATAACTTAAGAAACTTCGAGTATTTATTGAAAGTTATATTGAGGAAAATCCTAGAATACTTTTAAAACTGAAAATAGCTTATTGAATATAAATTGAATATTATTTAATGATTAAACTGAAATTGAATATGTTTGGTCAAACTTAAAATGTGCAGTCAAAAGCGATTTAACTGACGGCGAATGAAGTTAGATCAAATTTAACACAAACAGAGTTCCGTCTACTACGGCTATAGAATATATAATTCGCGAAAACATAATATTACGAAGATTACTGTTCCTAATTGTAACCGGCACGTCGCTCATATTAATTGTGTTATATATAATAATTATTTATTTCTTATTCACATTTTAAAATTGCTTAGTCCCAATTTGAAATTGTTTAATCGCAATTATAAGTTGCTTAGTCCTAATTTGAAATTGCTTAGTTCCAATTTCAAGTTGTTTAGTCCCAATTTGAAGTTGTAAAGGTAAAGATTATATTCATCAAATTTTCTTGTAAATCATAACAAAATAAAAAAAGAACAAGCCTATTAAACAACATTCGATTTAAATTTTTATAAAAATTTTTACCATCAGATAATATAGAAATACATACTTTGTCAAATTCAATCGTACCGCATGACGATTTAAAAATGATTGATATTAATTCAAAACTAATCGTAATTAAATTAAATCTAATCACTGAATACCTAACTCAAAAATTAAAAATTATCAACTTAAAAAAAAAAAGAAAAAAAAACAATTAGTTTAATTTACAACTTACAAAGTACATATCATATTTTTACCACAAAAAACACAGGATATTAATAATACTTATGTATAATAACATGTAACACTTTTAAAATTACTTATTAATATACCCATACAAGGATACAAGTTTTTCTTATTTATCATTCTTTTCTTTTTTTTTTAAACTTTACACATTATAGTAACAAAAAATATGTATAAGCACTACACATTATATTCTCAAAATGTATCCATATTCCGCTTTCCACCGAAACACAATTTTCACTGATATTACCTACTGAATATATTTGCACATAATTATGTGTGTACGTAATTTGCCATATTACAAAATTTGAAAAATATTTAATTTTAAAATATTATAAAATATGTACCTATACCTACAGCTACCATCAAAGAAAGCAATTTATTAATATTCCATAGAGCTTATCCTCTTTCACTCAATCTGATATTCAGTACAGTATTTTAGAACAGTAACACCTACAAAAAGTCTAAAATAAACTTTAATTTAAATAAAATATATATTTTTTTTAATAATATAATATAAACTCATATATCGTAATAAGAATACAATAGGTGGGAAGTAGAGTGGGAGAAGGTACGTTACTCATTTTCAAAAATAATATAATAACAAGAGCTCTTATACGATGGAGCCTTAGAAAGTATTTTATTTTGACTTTTGAGATTTTTTTTTTTTTAAACAGTATTCTCTTAAAAGAAGCAACGCATCGCACCGTTCAATTCAGTTTTATTTTAAATTCAAATAATTTTGTTGTTATTATTGTTTTAGTAATAATTATAATATATAATGTATATATGTAGTTAATAATTATTATTATGAAACCTTTAAGAAAAAGAAAAATTAATTTCTATCATATTTTTTTCTTAATTTTTGTAACTCAATTCTGTAAAAGAAGCTGTCGATTACTTTAAATTGTGTTATGAAGTTATAAGTACAATTGTATACCTGTATATGTATTATGTATATGTGTTTTAGGAATATAATTTTTCATTTTCCTAAAATCTAACAACAACAATCCACATTAGAGTAATAATGGGATGAAACAATAACAACCAAAAAATATTAAATAAAAGAAACTTAAGAGATTCTTATATGAAATTAGTGATTTTCATTTGATCCAGTACACCATCACAGAATCATAATATTTAATTTGTAAATGAAAAAAATACGAAATAATTTTCAGAGCCATTTGTCAACCGACTTTCATTATTTTTTTTTAAAATTATAGTTTTTTAACGTACCAAAATTAAATATTTTTCGAAATTTATTTAATTTTCAATTAGAATTTTCAGTTTAAAATTTTACCCATATATAATATATACAAACATCTTCACAAATGCAAAACAAAAGTAAAGTAGAAGCAGACATTCTAATTTATATTTTCCTAATCCAAATAAATTCACCGATAGATGTCGCACTATATTATTTGAAATGAAATGCTAATAAAGCGTTAACTCAGCATATCACATACATAAAAGGAAAAGGAAAAAAGAAAATTAATATATTTATTGTTGTAGGCAGGCTTGCCAGATTTTTACTGAGACAAATAGCCTAAATTTTGAAAATAAGTAGCCCAAAGTAGACTTTGTTTAAAAATATTGAAAATAATATATAAGAGTCAGCTAATTTTGTTAATAACAATTTCATTTTAACAAAAAATAAAGTAAAAAGAAGAAATCCTCAAAATTCATATAAAAAATACATGTGGCAAAAGACAAATAAAAAGACAATATAGCTAAACTTATATTGAAAGAAATTCTTATTTAAATTGGTTCAATCTTCAGTTTCTTCATATATTTTTTTCTTCATTATTTTCGAATCTTAATATTTTTTGTTAAGGTAAAAAAATTTTTTTTTTTTTTTTTATCTTCTTGACAATAACTTAGGTAGAATTACCTTTTCGTGCTTAATTAAGGACGGTATTGCAATTTTACACTACAATCTACAATATTTCGAGTATTTATTTTAACAAATTAATGGCTTATCAACTCCTTAAATGTGGAAAAACTACTGCTATTGTCAGGAACTAAGCCTTCATAAATAGAATAGTTTCATTTTATTTAATTTACTACCAGATTACACTCTCAACTATTTTTTGCCATTTATTATATCCCAATGACAAAGGCTACTGGACCAGGTCGAAAAATCCATAAAGCATTTTTTTTTGCTTCATCAGCAAACTTTTGATTTATTGTTGTATTTATTTTAATATTCTAATGAAAGCATTTGGCGTTGATTGAGAAAATAAATTAAGTTTGTCATTTAACAAAGTCTTAATCGCAATTAATGGGAAATAATAGTAATATTAATATTAATAATTTGATACATTTCCTATAATTTCCAAAAAAAGTTCTTAGTTTTAAATATTGTTCTGAACAAATGGCAGCCCTGGTTATATTCAATCTGTTTAAGTCATTTCACAACCGATTTTCATTACTATTCTTTTAAATGATAGATATATTTAAAAGGAGACGTAGCGAATTAGAAATTTCAATTTAAATTTTCACCTCATGTCAAGGTACATACATTACATACATACATACATCTTCAAATACAAAAATTTTAATTTATCAAATTGTCGCAACTCACCGAAGTACATATAGTTTATGTTTTTTGTTGCCAGAATTAAATTTAAATTTGATTAATTTTTTCAAATAAAATAATAACAAATATGGTTGTTGTCTAAGATAAATCAATGACAAAAAACTATAGTACCATCAAGGATAAATTGAAATTATTAATGAAAAAATTATAATATTATTAATTCATAATGAAATTGGGTACCATTTTTTATGAAACTTCCTGGAATTTCAAGGAGCGAATTATTCTCTTGATGGTGAATACTATATATAAGATCAAAGTACAAGAATAGAACTTTTAAAATTATGTCCTTAATGAAGTTAAATAGACTAAATAAAATTGTTTCTTATTAGTGGGACATTACGGTTCTGTAAAGGAATAGTCAACTTCCTTATGAGAGAACCTAATGTATATTTCAATTTTTTTAAGGTGATTCTAAATTTATAAAATTAAACTGATCGATATCTTCAGTTAGTGTTGATAAAATCATAGCCGATTATGAAAAAATTTGTGAGTAAATTTTACTCACTCAAAAAATATTCCTTTCCGATAATATTATGAACATTTCTAATATATTATTACTCTTTTTTATCTATTTGCATATTTTCAATCACTCTTGAATCGTGATGCAGTAAACCAAACCAAAGCATTATGTTATTTGGTATCTTTATCGGAATGCCATTAAAACAAAACAAAACCATATTTTTTTGTTAAAAAAAAAAAACAAAATAAAAAACCTGTAAGTGGTCTATTATAATCAGCTGTCTTATAACAGCGGCATTGAAATAGAAAATTTTCTGTAATTTGGATGCCTTGAACCTGACTCAAAGTCACATGATAATGCTTTGATTCTGGTTACACCAGTAAGAGTACGTAGAGATTTGGTATCATTGTTGTATGACGTGTCTGCCGCGGTTGGTTTCAACTATTAATAGAAAAAATTATTGTACTAATTCATTTTTAATATTATTTTGAATATTTATTTTGAATATATTTGAATTATTTTGAATATATTACATACCTAAATTATACAAATTTTTAATTTGTTCAAAATTTAATTTGATCTACATTCATCAATTTTTCACTTACGTATCCTTAATAATTACTTCTAACTTCAATATTACTTCAAATAATTTAAAACTTCAAGAATTTTTGCCCAATATAATTTTAAACCTATTTTTTGTTGCTACGATAAATTTATTTTGTACATACGAACTTTTATGAATCACTGGATTAAAAAAAAAACGTCTGTTAATAATCGTAACAATTATATTATAACATGAATGCTCCTGTACGTTTAAAGTTTGAACCATAATTTTTAAATGTAGAATAAGAAAAAAAAAAAACAAAATATTAAACAAAAAATGTTCTGATTTACTTTGCCTAAAATAAGAGCTCACAAATAACATACATACATATTATAAATATGTACACATTTCATGTATATAATAATGTACAATGTACAAACTTATTTACAAAATGATGAAAATATACAAAATGGGTTGTTATATTCCATATGTTCCCCCTATGCGTATTTTTTGGCAAAATAACTCATTCTATTTACATTCATATATATATATATTTACATGCACATAATATTATTATGTATGTAAATAGTATGCTATGCCTACATTTAAGTTTATTGGCGCATATAAAATAAATTAACATAATTTTTGGGTTAAAACCTCCCTTCATACATCATTCAACAAGGAGCGTTTAAATGTTGTTATTTTTTTTTTGTTTTTCTTGTTTTTCTTTTTATTATTGCTGTTGCGTATATTAACGTAATAATTAATGAGATGTTTGCAATAAATTATTTACAAGATTTGTGTGGTTAACTTTTTGGTAATTTCTCCCATTTTCTTTTGTTAATAATAATTCATTTTCCAGAAATACAACAAAAAAAAAAAATGTCCTAAAATATGTAGCACAATGTTAGAAATTTATTAGAAGAAAGATATTTCTATACCTATAAGTATGTGTGTAGATTAAATTTGAACTGATGGAATTGTGATGTATAATTTGTATGAGAAATCTGTTTTAATTCTCTTCATTAAAATCTCTGATATCTGAAATTTTCTTATAGCTAGGTATATAATATTTATATAAATACGTAGCTGTAAAGCCTTGTTATTTCAATAGTGTAGGTAGGGTACCCCGTACAATGTTTTGAGTTATTATTTGACATAATATAAAAAAAAAAATATTGTAAATGATAGTAAATATAAGTTCTTAATGATGCCTAGAAGAAAAACATATATGAGCGCATGAAATTAAACAAATTTTGCCAAATATTTTGTCGGTCTTAAATTATTAATTTTATAGTTGATATAATATTAAATAATGTATTAAAATAAATTTAATAATTTCAACCAAATACTCTTGACTCTTGTACTCTTTGCAAAGTAATCAGTACAATTAACTCTGTTTAAGTAGAGGTTTTGTTCGAATTCATTTTTATATTCTTCACTTAGCTCAATTACAGCAATGCAGAAAAATTTTTTAATTTTTACAAATATTATTTCTACTAATTTACAATGGTAAAGTATCTCTATTTTTTTTTTCACATCAATTGTATACTCATATAATACATTGATACCTACTCACATAAAGAAAATCAAAATAAAGTAACCACCATATTCAGAATTTTCGAAAGTATTGACTAAGTCAAAATTTCGTTTGATTCTGATGGGCATAAGTCAAATTTTTGGTGGGCTACATTACCGCTTATATTACCGCATAATCGCTTAATTAACTTAAAATATTTTAAATATATTTTTACAATTAGCTATAAAAACTCATAAATTGATAGACGTTTGTTGCAAATTTATAATATAATTTTTAAATGTATTGCGTATTTAAAAATTTTACTTAAGCGATTTTTACTACTTATTTATTAATATTAACATCTTATAACAACGTTAGCGTTTTTTACATCAAATTTAAAAATTTTACAACAAATTTTAAAATTAACAATATAACAATATCAAAAGATTAAAACTAAAAAACTAATTACAAAAATTGTGAAATAATTAAAATGTAAATCAATGGTTATATAGTTTAATCGATTTGATAATAGCTACAACTATAATAGTATCGTTATTATTATTTTTCAACTCTTCTTTAAACTTTAAAATTTATTTTACTCGAAACATCAATTTCAGATATATAAATGGTTATGACTTGTTGTTACAGATATATTTTCTTTACTCTGATGCTTAATAATTATTATACACTATAGTTGAGGAATTTTTATATTTTTATTTTTACGTACATTTTCTTTAAATGCGCTTAGTGTATAACTGTTTGATTTTGATAATTAAAATGTATTTAAAAATTTTTTTTCTCCCTATACCCTGCGGAGGGGGCCACAGAACCACGACGTAGATTTTTTTTTTATCCAAAATGATGTACCCAAATTTCATCCTTTATACCTATCAAAATTTTTCACTCTATTTGTAGCACTGAACTTGCAAAAGAAATGTGGAAAATTGTCAATTCATACACGGACTTTAAGGTACTGAGAATTCGAACTTAATTAATTTCAAAGTTCCTCAGACATCTAGCTGCAGTTGATTCAACAATTTTTTCAACATCAATTCTGAACTGTTATTAATATTCCATCAAAATGTATTACACTTGATCGAATAACATATCTATTATTTGTATGACATGTGGTTATTACTGATATTTTATGCTTCTCTATTTTATTTTCTACTATTCATGTTTAACCTTTATTCAGCTGGCATTTCAAAACCCTTATTTCATCTAAATTAAGCAAAATGTTCAAAATACATTAAATTACAAAAAAAGTACCGGTTTTTTCAATAATTTCTTTTTTCATGGGAATTTACTAAAAAAATACAAAAATTAGGTACCGAACTATTTTATGTTTTGATGATAAGACGTCTTCTTGGTACCTTAGTACCATTAGAATTTTTATTTTTTTCATGTACCTACTGACGATGGTATACGTTCAGGTCCAGGAAAATTTTATTTCATTTCTATAACAAAATTATTGTTTAGGTACCGAACTATTCTTATTTCATGTCTTGATGATGAACTGTCCTTTGGGTACTCAAGTATCATTATTTATTATACAAACTTTATGTAAATGAAGAATGTAAAATAATGTATGTAAAAATATTTTCAAATTTTAATACAAAAAATCATATAAAATGCATTATAGGTACACGTCAGGTACCTTTCCAGCTGACCATGTAGACAAAATGGCTGGTTTACTCAACTCCCAATTATGTTTTTACTTCAAAAAAGTTTTAAAATATAAATTTTGACAAAAAATTAATTCTCACAAAAATTAAAGTCTCTTAAGTCAATTTACATCGAAAATATTCAAAAAGTAAAATACAAAAGATACAGGTGTACCTGTCCAGCTGAATAAAAGTTAAATCCATTTCATTCAAAAGTGCTCTGAAGTAAATAATTTCAGTTTTTTCAAATCACATTTAATTCAAATCAATACTCTCTAAACCTTGATCCGACCTTGATATTTATAATTCTATTTAATCAAATATCGAGATTGAAATATATCTACTTTGAAAATTAAATTAATAAAATAAAAACAAAAATTATTTTTTCTCTTGTTCTTTCTAATTAGTTTCAATCCCTTCCGTAAATTTCTGGCATATGACATAAAACGGATGTTTCGTTTTTTTTTTTTTTTAGTACAATTTTTTTTTTTTTTACTCATTTTCCATTGAAAAGATGAAAATTATTCAAAAAAAATTCATCCTAAAATAATATTAATTTTTATTTGATAAATGCCAACCCAGGACTTATTTAAATGTAATAATATGGATAACAAATTTAGGAATATAATAGATATTAAATCGAAACGTTTTACAAAACCAATAAACAAAATGAAAATAAAAAAATACTATATAGAAAATCCTAGAGAAGAGAGAAGATCAAATGTTTAATCCTACTGAATGTAAAGAGACATATATATATATATATATATATATAGAATTTATATATATATATATATATATATATAGAATTTATATATATATATATTTTTAACATTTATAAAATCTCAAAGTCAATTCAGATCCAATGACGACAAGCCATGTCATTTTAATATTATATAAAAAAAAAAAAAATCAAAACAAAAAAATCAAAAACTATAAGATTTTCATCGAAAGAAAAACGACGTCTCAACTCAACAAGACAAAACAATTCGATCTAATCCAATTCAATTCAATCTAGTATAGTATTCATTCATTCATTCATCGTAGTATTCATTCATCTGTTTTTGTTTTTTTTATTTCCTTTTTATTTCTATTCAAATTCCAATTTCTTATTATCGTTGTAGTCATATAACGGCAAATAACAATAAAAATGATTATAATAAAAAAGAATTTATCTGAATTTACTTAAGATGAAGAGATACTTAAGAGAGACAAGGCAAAAAGAGAAAGAAATAAAGTTAGAGTGAAAATCTTAACTTTCATTTTCATTATCCTGTTTCATTATAATGTTTTTTTTTTTTTTTTTTGTAGGTATTTTGAAAATAAATTTTTAAGAAATTTTTCATAAATGCCATAGGCACGAATTTCGATTGAATACATAATGAAGTATCAGAATTATAAACACAATAAATATAAATTAACCTACATACATACATACATGGGTACACATAAGGATGAATTCTATTTTATTCTCTCAATTTAATACAAAATATGTTATTATCAAAATGTCCAAAACAATTGAAAAGCAAAAACAAAAATGAAAATTTGAAATTAAAAAGAGAAAGAAAGAAAAAAGGAAAGAAAGAAAAAATATGTTTGTTATTTTAACAATTCGTCTCTTCTTATTTTGAATGGATATAAAAATAATATCTAATAACAACAAATAAAAATAATGATAAAAATAAGAACACAAAAAGGAATATAATATGTATATGTACATCCTATATATACATATAATATGAAATCCTTTACAAGGAAATTTATTATTATATATAGATAATATGGAGGATATAATTTGTAACACAATAATAATGAATGTGATGGAAACAGTATGTCTTTAAAATAAAAAGCTAATAGCAACATTAAGTTTTCCGTTACATCATAAGGTGAGAAAATAAAAAACATAATAGAGTAGATTAGTAATGATTCAAAAACTATGCTGAACTACATAAAGTAAGAATCTTCAATATTTTAATTTTCAATTCAATATTATTTATTTACCCAAATATTAAAATTTATTTAAAAGTACAATCAATGTTACAGAGATTAGATCTTATATTCATTAATCTACACAACTGAAATATAATTTTATTTTTTTGTAAGTTTTTTCTTTTTATTTTTAATATTACGATTTCGAGAATAAAATGGGAAAAATCTTTTTAAAATTTTTTTTGTTTTTGATAAAACTTAAAACTAATTTTCTTACAACATCTACTTACGTTTTCTTACACTGATTATTATTTGTGTAAGTATTTGTGTGGTTTTAAAACACTTTTAAATATTTCGATCTCTACTAATCTGGAAAAATTATTATTCTTTTATGTTGGGGCGATAACAAATGATAGGAGCAGTGATGAGAAATAATTATCGTTAATTATCATTTACTGTTCAAGAATGCATTGCTCTTATTTAACTACTATTTATTAGTAAAAATGTTAATTTAATTTTCTATTTCCGATCGTTTATCGAATTTCTAACGAAAACATATTCTTCTGAAAACTGTACTTAAATAATATGAATTTATGAAAATAAGTTATTTTTTCATTAATGTTATCATGATTTCTTTGTAGTAAATTTTTTTACTTATTATTATATTTATATCAACAATTTTTTAAACTCACTGTATTCAAATATTATAACAACATTCAATATTAAGCCTACTTCAGTAGGCTTAATATTGATAGAAAAATTTATGATTCTGGCCTTCTTTTGTCTCATATTTAAAACTATAACGATTTACTTTAGGATTTTGTACTTTGAAATCTATATGTATGTATATTATATATATATATATATATACTGCTATATTATTATTAAGATCCGTATTATCCTTTTTGATGAATTTTGTATGATTTTCTAAGATTTATTTTATTTTATTAAGTCAACCATCAAAACCATTTTCTCTTCTTATCTTTTGCCTTTTAAATACGAGGACATTAAATCAAATTTTTTCATGCTTGTTTAATAAAAAAAAAAAAATTTGAATACAAGAAAGACACAAAATATATCCAATTTTTATTTTTATTATTATAATTCTGTCAATATGAATTTAAAATGTCAATTTTGAATATATTATTAAGAATATAATTTTGTTTAAAATTTTAACGCGATTGTGATAATGTCAAAGATTTTTGTATGATTGAATATTTCCACCAAATATTAAAAAGAAAATTTATGGAATTTGAATTCTATATGATTGGAGAAATTCGTTTGTCAGTCGGGCAGTTTCCATATCTGGGCACATTGTTAAATTTGGAACATGATGACTACGCGAGATAAACATTTATAATTTTTATGAGTATAATTTACTGAAAAGAGATTTAACTTCTTTCGCATTATTTCACCAAAAGAATAGAATTTTATATTTTAACAATGTAATTTTCTCATCATTCAAATTGTACCACTCAAACGGTGATGAGGAAAAAATTTTATATTCAAAATACAACATTTTATTCTGATGAAGGAAAACCACTAGATACATTATTATCTATACCGTCAAAATGGACAACAAGATTATATATAATTAACAAAAACAACCAATTATCGATATTAATCACATTTAACCGTACAAATTTTATTATATAACACAAATATTACAATCGGAAAAGCGAAATATTTCATTTTTTTTGTATCCAACAGCGGTATATAACTACGCATAAAAATAAATTAATATTAAACTTCTATAAAAAGCAGATATACTCGTTCTTGTACCTTACAGTGGTTACGCACAAACACAAATTGATCTTCTACTTTATTTACATTCACAAGAGAATCAAGATTATGAATCGGTAAATGTGGTTAATATCATTCATATTTAAATTTAACACATTTACCGACATGGTTATTAATTATATATGATTATGTATGGTTCACGCATTTTATAGAATTCATACAAAACTAAACGGTCTTAAGATTGAACCAAGTGGCATAGGTCCATATACACGATATGAAATACATTTTTTTTTATATTATAACCAAAACTTAGGTTATAAACCTTTGACTACTTGCGTACCGTTGACTATTTGAAAAAGGAAAGAAAAGAAAAAGGAAGAAGAAAAGTTTTGTGGGAAAGAGTGAACAATGTTGTTAATATTCGTCTTAAATCTCTGTAAATCATATAAATAAAAAATCCTTCTCTCATTGGGAATGCTTCGATTGGGACGCGATTCCAAAATCGAGATGTTCTTACAATAAAAGAATTTCCATAACCAGACTATGGTTACTATGGTTCCACCCGTTCCCAGTGAAAATACCGAGAAACTATCTCGGTATTTCCACTGTGAAAGGGTGGCGGTAGGTACTTGATGCCTCTCGTATTATGTGATGGAATTGCTTGTGACGAAGAAAAAGTGATTTTAATTCCTCGGAACAAGTGCCAACACCAAGTAGATATCTATAAAATAGAGAAAGTGCTCCAACAATACGACGATGACGAAGTGGTATAAGGAATGAGGTCACATTTATGTCGCCATTTATAAGACGAACGGTTTCGAACTTTATCCAAAAAATTTAAAGCACTTTTTTGCGCACCTGCCCATAAATGTTAGTTATACTCCAGCTTGGGTCGTATATATGCTTTACAGATTTTTAAGAGGTCTCGAGATCAAAAATAAGCCTTGCAGCGACTAAAAAAGCCCTTACATTTGGCAGAGTAATGCCGAAAATATGGTCATTCCAGTGCATATTTTGATTCACTCGCATTCCGAGAATATTCAAGTCTTTGAGTCGCTTCATTTTGAAACCGCAGAGTTGTTACCAACATTTTGACTAGGTCATGGTTGAGTGCACCAGCCATCATTGTTCTTTTGGAGTTGACTGCAAAAGCTGTAGCATTAGTTTTTTTAAGAAAATAATATGCTATTAGAGCGCTGTCATCAGCAAAACTATGGATCGATTGAATTGAAAGTTAATTTGAGAAGGTCATTACTGAAAATGAGAAATAGGGGGGGTGAAAGGACGGAGCCTTGTGGAACATCAGCTTTGATTTGAAGTTGGTCGGAAAAAGAACCGTCAATTGAAACTATGATAGATCGATTTAAAAGAAAGCTTTCAATCCATTTAGAAAAGGTTGAACTAAGGCCTACAGCATTTCATTTTGCTATAAGAGCAGAATGCCAGACTCGATCGAAAGTTTTAGATATATCCAGAGCTACAACAGCAGCTTGAGAAGAACTGCAGACTGCTGTTGAGCCTTTCGCAAAGGCATGTCATTAGATCACTGGTGAAACGCTGAGCTCGAAAGGCGTATTGACTATCATGAATTATACCTCTCCTATCAAGATATTTTTCAACTTTTGATCGATTAAGATTTCCATCGTTTTAGAAATAATGGAATTACTATATAGTTCAAAGATTTAAAATGAACATTTGATGAGGGAACTGAGCTTTAAAATTATTTTCTTAAAGCAAATAATTTGGCAATTTATAGAAGTATAGTATAAAATATTTTTTAAAATATATTTTAATTGTAAATCCCCTATATGGTATAGTATAATGACCTGCAAATCTTAGCCAAAAGTTAAAATAAATTACAGTAAAGTAATGATGATGCTCATCATGATATTTTATAATTTATTATAAGCAATATGATGACAATAATAAGAGTAATATGAAAATTTTCAAAATTCTATAAATGTCACCCTACCCTAAAATGTATACGTCATATTATATTTAATTTAAAAAAGAAAAAAAAAAAAACGAAAAAAAAATTAATAGATAATCGGACCTTTAACTAAATGAATTCCTAATTATAAATCACCAAAGATTATTTTAATTTGTTTTTCATTTTACAAAACCATCCCCATTAGATATTTTTGTTTACAAACTCAAAACAATTTTTTAATCTAAATTTCATTGAATAAAAAACATTCTTACTTTCATGTGAAATTTCTTTAGAAAAATGAAATCTTCAAATTTGTTTCGAATCTTTTAATTTTGTTTTTAATTTTTTTTTTTTTTTTGTTTTCTATTTATAAAGGAATCAAAGCGAAAATAAATTGTATAATCCTACTCTCCCCCACATCCACTACTTTGAATTAAAAAAAAATATTTGTTATTTTTACTCTTGAGAAACAAAAAGCAAACACGAAAGCCTAACAGTTAAAAACACATCAGAAAAGAATTCTCGGTTCTCTTGAGGCAATAAATAAAAGACAAAAAAAAAAAAAACAAAATTATAATAAAAAAAGCAACAACAATAACACAAAATGGAACTGAAATTCTAAGCTTTTCTAATTCAAATAACAACAAAATTTCAAAAATAACAATAACAAAAGTTAGAAAGAAAACAAAAACAAAACAAAAAAGGGTTTTGAATTCTTAGATTTTTTTTTTATTATAGGATTTCATCTTTTTAAATTTCAACACATCTTCTTTTTGCCGTGATGCCCAAAAAGAGCCTACAGTTGCCCAACAATTTTTATTTATATATTTTGTTTTCAATTGAAAATAATAAATGGACCTTTTGGGTGATAGTAAACGCACCGTGCACAAATATTGTATACAAAAACAAATTAAAGAATTCTTACTATTTTCTAACAATTTCTGACAGCAACAAAAGAAATTGGAAAATAAAAAGAATAAAAACAAAACAGTAAAGAAAAAGAAAAAGTAAAAAAAAGCAAAATTTGTTCAATTTTCTTCGCTTTTTATATTCTGCAACATTTTAAAAATTTTGTCCTTGTTTTCGTTCATCTTCGTATTTGAATAGATTCGATTGTCCAAAAGAATAAAGAATTCAGCTTATGAAAACATCGAGTGAATAAGAGTTAACAAAATATTTGTAGGGTATATAGCTAGTAGGTAAGCTTAATAAACAGAGATTTGAAAAATTATCATTTTTTCTTAATGTAACGGAAACTGGTAAGAATTACAAAATAATGTTTGCGGAAATCATATATCTAGCTAAAAAAACTAATAATTTTTAGATTAAGAAATAGAAAATCATAGGAGGTATAGTTTTGAAGGTGCAGTTGAGCTTCATAGGGATTTCGTCCGATCCAAACGATCCAAAATTACAGGCCTATTTAGTCAAATATTAATATTTAAATTATTTGAGATGTTATCCATTGATTGTTAGTCAAATGTTATACAAGGCTTTCTTGAAAGTATGTACATTTTTTTTAATTTGTTTTTATAACAGTCTAAACAGAGTACAGAAACCTGAGATTGTTCGACCAACTTTCGAAGATTACATAGAGTTGAATAACATGGAGCGAAGCCAAAGTCATTGAACAAAATCGAATTGAGGGGAATCAAATTAAGAGTTTTAGGGTTTCCAAAGTTTTTTTTTTGTGAGTTCTTGTTTTGTATCTACTTGACCATCATCTATTTATCATTTTCGTAATTTTATGCTTACTGAAATGATTTTTTCATTGATGCAAAAAAAATTTCATTCATTTTAATTCTTCTTGCAAGAGATTTACTTATTCTATATTACATACGGTCCCCATTAGGTTTCCATTAAGTTTCTTCGTGGCACGCCGGCATCTTCTCTCCAGTCGAAAATTTAAGATTATTTTAGTTATGTCAATAGTTTGTCTCTTTAACATAGGTGATACTATTGTATTTTATTGCTGACGGGTTGCATATGCATGTGCATCATAATGCACTTTGTAATATTTCAAGTTTGATGATCGATCATTCTCGCTTTTCAATTTGGTTTCATAAGTAAAATTTTTCCTGGGATTTTGTTAAGATTATGGTAATCCTACTTTATACTATACTCTCTTTTAACTGATATTCTGTTTTTTAGTAAAAACAAAAGTAGTTGATTCGTATGACAATTTCATCGATTATCTGTGGCTATTGTTGTTGTGCGGGATATAATCGATTTCTGTGGCATTCGTTTGTTTTGTCCGTATTGATTGCTACCATAAAGTACTGAATATAATACCCCTCCCAATAAACTGTCCCGGATAACCTAATCGAAATATTTTTTTCATTTACAGAACCCCGGGTCTAGCAATTAGATTTTATAATTATTTTCGAAAATTAATTTCGAACTATTTGGATGTTGGATGTTATCTAATACTAAAACCATTTTCATGTTATCTATTACTAAACCAAAAAATTGTGTTAATTGGTTTTATTTTAATATTCCTACCTGTGAAGAATCTATCAAAGCTATGTATAGGTAGCGATCATATCTATAAGTTGCTTTCCGAATAGTGTACCCGAGAGTAAAAATCGAATTAGAGTACCTGGGTATACTAATTGGATTTATTATTTTTTCAGAATATTGGTATTTTCCAATTAGAGTACCTGGGTATTATATTCAGAACTTTACGGTATAACTCAAATAAAAATATTAAAAGAATAAATAAATCTATGTTGGTAATATGGCCTTTTTATATAATTTTTTTATAATAAGTTAGAAAGCTTAGTATGATATCTTCCACTAAAGGGTGGTGTTAACAACTCTTACCAAAAAGCTAACAGTAGACTAATAAAGTTTGTTGTGATAAATTTGATTACAATAATCCGATGCTTATAGAATCCGGATCATAATAATTCTGACATATTATATCGAAGTCATATATTTCTGAAAATAAAACAAATTTTGACTACTCAAGTTTATGCTATTTCGAATTTCCTAACCACTTTCGAATAAAAATTGTAAGCTTAATTTTAAACTTAACATAAAATATCCAAAACGCATTTTAAAATACTTAAAAAGAGGTAGAAAAGAAACACAATTTGTTATTGTTTCTTTTATTTATTTTTTTGTTTTTATTTTATTATTCTTTTTATTATATTTATTTTTATTTTTTTTTTTTTGAATTCGAAAGGAAAAAAATATTTTAAATAATTTTACACACAAAATAGCAAAAAAAAAAAAAAAAGTAGGAAACAAAATTGAGAACAATAAAAAGACATGCAGAAAATAGAAAAACTGGTAAACAGATCATTCATCCATTCATTTTATTATATTTACACATCAGAATAAAAATAAAGAAAAAATTATAAGGAAAAGGATACTTTAAAGAAGTTTTCGTCCTTAACTTTTTATTATAGTTTAGTTTCTTTTTCTGTTGTAGTTAGGCGAAATAAATAAAAATTAAATGGAGAATTTTTATTACATTTTAAATATTGTTACTTTATTGTTTGTGTTGTTTGTTTTTTTTTTTGCCGAAATTATTTTCAATTTATTTTTTTTTTTTTTTTTTTCAATTTTATTCAATTTCAAATTAAATCCTATGAAGTATAAATATTAATAAAACCTAGAGGGTTGTTTTTAAAAGAGAATTATAAAAGAATTGTTTTTTTTTTTCTTATCGAAATATTTCGAAAATTTAACTAATAATATTATCTATTATATACGGATATTATTTTTGGAACCTAAAAACTATAATAGGATTAAATTTGGTGCAAAGCAAAACAAAACTATTTTATCGTTTTCAATGCTTTCATTGATTTCAGTGAATTTGATATAATTTAATAAAAATTGTTTAAAAATAGTTTTTTCTTTCTCAAAAGAAAACAAAAAAAAACAAATTTTTCCGCAGAATTTCCTAAAAATATTTACCCAATTATGATGGTTTTACTCGCTTTAATATTCGGAATAGTTATCAGGCAGTTGAAGTACTCTCATGTTCTTATGATTGCATAACCTTAGTTTAAGACTTTTAGTAGTACTTTTTAATTTCGCCCAGTACTATTTCCCTTGTTATAATCTTTTCCAGTAATATATTACTGGTTCTCAAAACATTTTGTTATATTTAGGTTGTCGAATACAAGTCCATATGCATGACTCGAAATATATTTGTATAACAATATTTTATTTTTTACACTACTTTCTTCATATTAACTAATAGAATAGACAATAGAAATTATTTCCAGTTCTTTCCCTTTTTTATTGTATTATTTCTAGCCTCAATCAAGTGCTTAGCCATATTTGAAAATGGAATAGTGTTACTGTCTGTTGTTGACAACTCTTGTATTTGTAAAAATATTATTTCATTTTGTGTATTTTTATTTGCCATTTTTTATGTTCATGAAACGCGCATTTCTTCTTGCCATTTTTCTTCTTTCACGTTATGCAGTATTGCAACTATTGATACTGATTAGTATCCCACAAAGGATTCATATCCCACAATGAGGAGGGCGAAGAGGAATTGGGTGGAAAATACTATGCATTATAACGTTTATGTTATACGTTTATGTTATACGTTTACGTTAAATTAAATTAAAGCCTAGTCGTCTTTTCTTCATTTGCATAGGAATAAAATAAATAAAATAAATAAATAAATACTATTCTAGGGTATTCCAGTTTTTTTAGAAGACTAATTTTGATTATGTCATTTTACTGGGCTCTTTAAACGGAATAATTATTATAGTAAGATTTTATATGGCTTCTACTGACTAGTGAGTATAACTAGGGGTGACAATGCAGATAATATTTGGTTTGAACTATCCGGATATTTTCTGATTCACGTTTGAATCAATTATCCGGAATTATCGGATTGATTTTCGAGAAAATAAATTTTTGTCATTTCAAAAATTTGAATTTTTATACCGTAATTAGAGTTGGATGTGCAGTGTACTGTGCGCTAACATTACATTTAGAAATTTTTGTTTTGCTCGTATTTCAAATATATAAACCTATTCAATTATTTTTTATGATTATACTTTAGTTTAATTTAAATCAAATCAAAGATATGTATGTATGAATCTATAATTATAATTGACAAGCATTTAGGGACCTGCGCATTAGACACCTTTTCATTTTATTTCGATTCTCCTACTCCTTAATGAACTTCTAATATAATATATAAGTTGTATATAAAACAATAATGCGCACATAGTTGAAATTTTTTTAATAATATATTTTTATTATTCACCGAATACATTATGCGTGAGTTCTTATTTAAATAAAAAACAAAACAAACAAGTCAGTTATTATTATTACTTGCAATGAATCTATATGTACATATTATGTCAAATAAAAACAAAATAAAAACAAATTCATCTCAAATAAAAAATATAAAAAAAACAAAAAAAAATCAGTTGAATTCTTCATATATAGGGAAATTTCAACTTTACATAGTTGAGTTAAAGTAGCTATCTATAATTATAATTGAGAAGTATTTTAACTTTATATTATTTTTTCAATTTACCAAAAATATTCTTAGTTTATATATAAACACCTTTTTGGCTAATGAAAATAGACCCAAATTTTACTAATTCTTTTGCAGAATTGTGAGCTTAATCTGTTTCAGAATTACATACATACATAATACATACATATTTATATACCTACAATTTTCACCAACATTAATTTGTCTTACTTTAATGAAATTACGTATCTACATAAATCTACTTCATTCATATGTAAATACATAGTACATAGTATATTTACATTTGGAGTAGAAGATACAGCATTGATTACATGTACAATAATAATGCATGTATGGAATTGAAAATTTTTTATTTAAACTTTCAAATCAATTTTTTTGTTTTTACGTAAATAATATGTATATAGGTACCAGGCAATATTTTATTATTTTTGTTTGAATACATAACATTCATAACTAACCGCCAATTTTTATTGTACTATATGTTCATCATCTATAATTATAATTGACAAGCATTTAAGGACTTGCGCAGTAGACACCTTTTAATTTTATTTTGCTTCTATTTAATGAACTCCTAATATATAAATAAGTTGTATCAAAAACAATAATGCACACACAGTTGAAAATTTTTTAATCATATGGTTTTATTATTCACCAAATACATTAAGAAATAGGTAGAAACGATACAGAAAATGTGAGGTAAGATATTTATGTTTTTTAACGAAAACATACTAATTTCAAAGCTTATCATTAAAACATGAGTGTTTTCTGCTTTGCAATGAGAAGTCTATATCAGTCCATGCAAATCCCTGTTCTTTTAAAAACTTTAAATTTGGCTTTAACTTGAATTATAATTACTCAACTCAACCCCTAGTATATTTAAAATTTTAAAATTTATATCTTAGTTTGTATTCCTATTATATATTAGTTTGTTTGTATTAGTTTATATATTAGTTTGTATAATATAATAATGTCTTCGAAAAAATCTGAGGTGTAGATTCACTTTGAAAAACATAGTTCTGAGGAGGCGAAATGTAGAAAATGTGGTAATAATATCAAATGTAAAGGATTTTTCTTGAATTAATAATTCTTCAAATAGTAAAACGAACTTAAAAACTCAAATATTTTGAAATTTTTTTTTCTAAATTTCAGAATTGGCATATGTTCGTATAGTATCCGCATATCCGGATATTTCATGTTTAAGCTATTTGATATCCGAATACCAGAAAGTACGGACAATTGACATATCTACTAGTGACTTCTGGTTTTTTTCTTTTTAAGTGAAAACTTGATTTTTTGAATGTCATTGCTAATTAAACCTATTGAAACCTCGCGAGTCACTATATTATTTAATTTAAACGTTTTTTTATATTTAATCATTTGTATGTCAAGATAAAATTATTTTGAAAGCTGCATATACTACCAAAAAATCAATAATTCTCAGATGATGCAAACTTGCCTGCAATTATCCATACACACCCGACATTTAGGAGACGTATTTATTAAAGATATAGATTCTAGGAGACCCCTATTTATTAATTTGAAGTCAAGTTAAAGCCAAATTTGACGTTTTTAACAGAACAGGGACTTAAACAGACTGATATTTTTCCTTATCAATCAGTAAACAGTCATGTTTTAATAAGAAGTAAGCTATGGTTGGTATGGTTTGAAAAAACAAATTACTTCTTTACGTTTTCCCCATATTAAATCAATATAATTTAGTTTTTTTAGAAACTATTCTTCAACTGTGAAGTCCCCTGCTAACTTCTATCTAATCAGATCTTATTTTTAACTTCAACTTCATTTTTTGTAAAATGTTTAAATAGTAAATAAATAAATATGCAGATGATAAATAATTAGTGTCTATATAAATGGCAGTGATTTCACTGCTGTTTTTAATATTTTTTTTTTTTTATTAACTTAGATAAATAATATTTTTTCTTTTTTTTTTAATGTTGATAGTAACTTAGCTAGAATTACCGTTTCGTGCTTAATTTAAGTACGATACTGTAATTTTTTATTAAAAATTTTTTCGAGTATTTTTATTTGAAAAATTTAAAGAAGGTGTATTAATAAGTTGGTAAATGATTTTTAAAAAACTGTTCGATGGTAAGCCTTCCTTTTATGGAAATTTAAATTTGTTTAGAATTTATATACGTAATATATAAATAATAATTAATAATAATGTTACATTACGCAAAATAAAAAACTTTTGGAATTTATTGAAAAATTATTTGAATTTAATTCGCAAATTGGCGAAACAAAAAACCATGAATATAAAAAAAAAAATAATAATAATTTTGTTTACAACATACTACGATACACATTACGTTTTCTATACCTAAGTACCTACCTACATTTAATGATGAATGCATTCTCTTGAAATTTGTATAAATAGGATAGTGTACTGGTGTAGGTGTGGTCGTGGTGTGGTGATTTATTTTCTCTCATTTTTGGTGAATAGAATGAATAATTTTGAGGTGAAATGTTGACAACTAACTCTATTATAATATATATGATGATATATTGATATACAAAACGACGTCATTATATTATAATAAGTAGCAGTGTGAAACTAAAAAAGTCTATTTTAATATGCTATACGATATCTAATTAACCCTTCTTTCTATACCTACATACCCGGGTATTTATATACTATACCTACATACCCAAATTTCATGATTCCTCAAATGGGACTGTTATTAATTAGTTTTTTTGAAAATAAGTCTAAAAGTGTATACATAGGTCCTACTTTACAAGCCTTAAAAAAATTGTAATAATTGCACACCTAACATTAACAATTAAAATACAAGTTAATTATTATAAAAACTAAGCATATTTTAGGTATTTTAACATAAAATTGATAAAATAACAAAAATAAGAAAAATTCTGTGAGTTAAAGTTTTCCATTTTTCACGATAATAATATTGTTTTATTTCAAAAGAAACATTTGGAATTTAAACTTGTTTATTTTTCCATAAAATATGTGTTGCATACACTTAGGTTGATGGAACGTATTTTTTTATATATAAGCAGAAAGAAGAACTTCAGTTAAAATGCATATGTTTGTAATCGTTAAATCATTTTCAGGTTCTCACAAAATATCGATGGTCCTTATTCTTGATAACAAGAAGATGTCCAAATAAATCAAGATAACATGCCCTTCGATGAGTTTTTCTTACAGACCATAGAGTATATGTTCTTCTTTATTTCTAGAGGATTTGCAAATTACTTGAAAGTACATTTTTAGAGTTTATTATTTCTAACAATTTTGTTATATTTGATCTAAATACATTCGTTGTATACGTCCTTTTAAAGCCTTTTTTGAGCTTATAAATTGCAGTAGATTCCGACTGTTCCACAACTTAAGTAAAATAATTTAAAATGAAACGAAATCTCCGAACAATCATTTAACGTTAGTGATAGCGAATTCTGAAAACCCGAAACATTTAAGCCAACGACAATCGTGGCAGAATCTAATATCAATTGTATACTAGATTTAATCAACACAGTCAAGACAAACAGTACGGTACCCAATCTGATAAAACAAAAAGGAAAATATCCATTCCCATATGCATAATGAATCCAGCATTCAGATTTTCTTGAATTTATAATATTTTGTGAAAAATTCAACCTACCTAGTTTTCTTGATTTCATTATTCTCTAATTTTTTCAAATATCAAAAATTTTGTATTGTCATAAATCACTGTCATGTTTTTCTATTTGAATTTTTTTATTTATATTTGATGATTAAAATTTACGTGAATTCTAAGTTTTGTATTTTTTTTTTTTTTTTTTAAATACAAAAAAAAAATATTTTGAAAAAGTAAAACAAATTTGATTTGCATTTTAATTTCGTAATCAGAACAAAATGTCAAACTTATCTCAATAAATTTTCTCTTCGATATCCAAAAATACTAAATAATGTATTTATTATTATTGTATTCTCTTTTTCTTTCTTAATTTCTGTTATTCTTGTTTTTTATTCTTTTTTATTTTTTTATTTTTCATTTCTCTTTGTAAGCTCTACCATCTTCTTATCTTTGACAGATAAGGAAGTAAAAACAACCTTTTTTTTCTCTTTGACATATACTCGTACACTTATATAAAGATATGTATGTGAGTATATATAATAATATTGTATTGACAGTAATCGAATACAATTACATAAATAAATAAAATACTAATAATAATGTGATTTTCGTTTTTTTCTAATTCAGACCACATTATTTGTCTTTTTCTATCGTATTCCGTATTTAAATCTAATTTCAAAAACCAAGTTGTCATTTGTTAATATTTATCTCATCAATAATCTTATAAAAGTTGTTTCACTTTTCGCTTCTATCATTATTCATTACTCTTTCACTACTGTTATTTTGTTTTAGTTTCTCTTGAAAAAGTCAGTGATGGTACTTGTGTTGTCATTATTTTGTGTTAAATACATAGTCCAAAAATATGTGGTTAGAATGAATAAAAATATAAAAAACAAAAAAAAAATTAAATTGAGTCAAACCATTGCTGTAAATGTTAAACTGAATTATTAGAAGATACATAAGTTGTATAAATATTAACTTACTAGTACACTTAGATGGCACAACAGGACTCAACAGACTTCGTTCTGTAATTTTAACATACTATTTGTTATAACATTCGACCCTTTCCGTCTACCTGTGATTCAGCATAGTTTTACTTAATTTTTAACGACGCGTTTCACCAGTTCTATATGGCGTAGCTATCTAAGTTGTACGGTTGTACTTTCCTGACATTTTTACTGTTAAACCCATGACATTATTATATCCAGTCGTTCAAACGTCAAATATAAATTCGGAAAAATATAAATTCGGTAAATAACTTTCCAGTCTAAAATACCAGGCGCATGAAAAAATCGGTAAATATCCTCACAATAGAGAAATATATAGCCGCACCGAAAATATTATATCGTATTGTATATTTGAACCATGGTATTTTAGGATAGCAATAATTTCGAAAACCCAGTTTTTATATTACTTTAACTTAAAATACCATCACTGATCACTACAAGAACAATAAACATTAAAACAACTCCTTTCTGAATGTATTATCTAAAACAATTTTATATAAAAAAGAAGAATTGTCGAATAATGTCGCACATTGTGAAATGAATTATTTATGTAAAAAAAAAAAGAAAGTAAAAAGAAGAAAATATGTTGAAATAAGAAAATCATAAGATTTTGTATTTGATAACCGAAGAAAATGGTGTAGATGAAAAAAGAACAGTTTAAAAATTATACATACGGCAGAATACAACCAATATCGAAAAATACCCAAAAAATAAACATTTACACACTACCAATATGTAAATTAGGAACACATGGTTATTCAGTGTGAGCGGTGACAAAATTTATACTGATTCGTAACCAGTCTTTCGTCTGTTATGTTCTACTTTAAAAAAAATTATTATTTATTTATATTTTCAAAGTTTGTTTTTAGTTGTTTACTTTATTACTTACTAGCAAAGCTACTCGACGTTGTCCGGGTCGACCACTTTAATGTATACAATTTACTTTAATGAAGTTTGATTTATGAATCGAATTGTTTTTGATGGAGTATAAACAAGTTCCTTGTTATTGCAGCATTCTTGGAATAAAGATATGTTCACCTTTTCCACAATAAATTTGAATTTATACTTCAGTGAAATAAGGATGCAAAGTTCTTATTATTAATCTACCATAGTTTTGCTGCTTAAAGAAGCAATATTGCAGCTGCTACTTTTAGTTTCAATTGATGAAGAGGATACCGTGTCAAATCTAACGAATAAAAAACTCTGTTCGGTAGTTAACAGCTTCACTTTCATTGATAACTGTGTTTATCGATTTGTATACACATGGACCACTAGAATACTCTGCAGTATTCTCTGATCAATGAAACGAATTTTCACATTTTTTGTAGCTAATTCACATAGCCATGTAAAATTTTTATACTACTTCCTGAAATTCGGAAATACTTTTTCAGTCAATTCTTCAATATTTTGTATAATTGTTCTGATCGTTGCTAATTCAATTTTGACATTTACAAGTCTTTATTAATTCATTAGCTTATTGCAAATGTTATTTATACGAAATCAGTAACAGTAGTACTTCTTTATTTGGAAAAAAGTATCTAAGTGTAAATTTTCATGCCTATAACACAATTGGTATTTGAAATATATTCCTGTCACGGTCTAGGAATTGTAGGGTAGCAAGCTGAACCAGTTCAAATTTTCGAAATCGGTAACAGTTATATTTCTTTATTTGTGAAAGAGTAACCAATTGTGTATTTGCAGATCTGTAACACCTTTGGATTTTAAAAGATTCCTGATAGGTGCTACAAGCTGTATGGCAGGTACTTAAACCTATCATTTGACGGCTTTTTAAAGTACCGCCTCCCGTTAATTTTTTTGAGCATTAATAAATTTCAAAACTCTATCTTTAAAATTGTGGGCGTGTATAGCGAACAAACAAACAAACAAACTTTCCCTTTTATAAGTATAGATGAATTGCACTACAAATCATATTATATTTTGATCCTGATATTTCTTTCATTCTGCCAGTTGCGGGCGCTTATATTCAGTTGGAAGTTTAAAAATAATTTTACATCTGCGATAAAAGCGATAATGTTTTATCAAAAGTAGGAGAAAATGGCAAAATGGCAAAATGTAAAAGAATTTCTTTAATTCAAAGTATTACCGCCATCCAGAGAACATACATATTTCTAGTTGAATAACTTGTAGGAGAATTATCCCTACCGATGATTGCAAATCGTATATAAAAGTAGTAAAACCATTATAATTGTATATTAAAACAGGATTAATTAAATAAAAATAGGTGGATCGGTAGTCCAGAGCCTAACGGTTTGTTTAAAATTTTTCAGAGACTATAAGGTGCCTATTATGCATTTTGATTGATTTTAATCGAATCGTTCATCGTTATCGTTAAAGTTATTCGATTGTAATCGATAGTGCCATTATGTATTTCGATGAAAATTTAATCGAAAGTGTTTAAAAATGCTGCCATTGTTAAATTCAAATCTACGATGAAAATTACATATCTGTTTGCTTCTTTGACAGCTAAATTTTAATATATTATACGAAAAAATTCCAAACAAAAGTGTTATATTTGAAATTTTTAAGTTGAAAATAGGTTAGCAGTGTTTAAATAAAATAGAAATTATAAAATTATAAGTTTTTATAAATAAAATGATTTCAGCAGAGTTAACTTTTTCAATTTCTGATAGTGCTGAAAACGCTATCAAATTGCGGAATAAAAAAGCAAGCGAACATATATTCGGGATTATTCTAATCCATTGGATTTGGAATTATTTAAATTATTAAGACTTTATTTTATTAACAGTTTTGGTCAGCATTTCCTGTTAAACAACATTACCTTTAGTGATTTATTAGAAAAATTAGGGCCAAAATTTAAATAGCGAATAATAAGTAATACTTCGATTCCAAATACATATAATTAAATTGGCCAGTGTATTAGGATTCTGTGCGGTTTCTACCAAAAAACGATTTGCAGCTTAGGAAATGATTTTCATGTCGGACTAGCACAGCTAAGTTTTTTTGTTGTGCTAAAGGAAACTCAATACGAATTTGCAGTTTATACTTGTCCAAAATGTATTCGAAATTCCATTACTCACTAGAAGAAAAAAGTCAGACAAACATTATTTTTATGGTTAAAGTAGAATTACTGAAATAATTTATTTACATCACCTTTCATATTGCAGTTTATTAGTAACTGGCTTTTCATTCCTACTAAAATTTATTTCAATAAAAAATAATTGTGAAGAATAAAGTAAAATACCTACTTCCATTTTAACTTTTAAATTTATTTTTGTTCCAAAAAATATCAGAAATATAAAACAAAACACCAAGTGTCCAAGTGCCACTCTTTTATTTTATCCGTTCAATTAAAACAATTTGTACAAAATCTCTCTTTCAATGATAAAATTATACATCGATAAACTTTCGACAATATCTGAACGATATCGAAATACATAATGAAAATTTTGCATTTTGACATTTCATTCGATCAAATTGTAAGCGTTATCGAAATCAATAATAAGCACCTAAGTTTATGTCATTTTTAACACCATTCTGTGTATCTGCGATGTAAGAAAAAATGTTCTCTTATAATTTCTAGGTCAAACTTTATGGCAACATTAATATAGTACATCTCAATTGCCCGAAAAAAATCGATTTTATTTAACATATAGGAAAAGCTGAGAAAAATGGCAGTCTAAAAGCATTATTCAAAAAGTTATACCAGAATGACATTAACTCTTATGTTCGATCTGTTTCATACATTTTACTTCCAAGTTGCAAATTTTACATAGAAATATTATTTATTATAAAGAGCTTCTTCCTTTATTATCATATACCAGCTTTTTTTGGAACCGATTATAATCCCTTTTTCTGGTTTGATTTTGAGCTTTTTCTGGTTTGATTGTTTGTGTATATAGGCATATTAGCATTCTCATATTTTTTTCTTTTTTATTCTTATTGAAATAATTAATAAAAATCACAACACCGTCTTATTTATATTGATATTATATTATAATATGATGCTGTAAATATTTTGGAATGCTATCAAATAACAAACCATATTGATAAGGAGTTTTAGTCGTTGTCAAACGATGAGCCAAAATCAAAAAAAAAAAAAAAAATACAAAATAAATAACCAAACTAAGAAACAAATTGTATGTGCGTATACCAATTTAATGTATGTACGTAAATTCGAGAAGAAAAGCCAAAACAAAAGACAAAAAACATATTCTTAAATTCGAAATCGAATATGTTTTTTGTCATTTTTATTTTTCTATTTTGTTTTCTTCCTTAAAGATTCTAAGATATAATAATATATGCTATGGCAATTTGTCACTCAGTGATCCAATAACGATTAGAAACGTGTCTTGTGTAATACAAACATTTTTTGGTAATGATAATCTAAAATGATACAAATAAAGAAAATTAAAGTTATAACAATATCGGCAACAAGAAGTGATATGGTAATAGTAATGACCGTAAATAAAATGACTCTACAAGCAATTGTCATATATTAAAATATCAATACTATTGTCCCTCAAGGCTCACTTATATATCCAACATTATTTATAATATTTTTAAATCCATGATTTCAAATCAAATTTACATCTTCTTACACATCATTTCTGATCAGTAGTACTTTTGATTCCTTCTATTTGTTTTGCAAAAGTTGCTGAAGTAACATAGGCTTCAGTTCATAGAGAACGTCGGTTGTGATCCCTTATTCCGATTTGATTTTCTGCCCCTCATGAAGTGTGTATATGAAGTGTATATATAATTTTAATGCTTCAAAAACCCACAGCTGTCTTATATTAATAAAGCAAAATCTATTAATACCAAATATTATATCTGAAAATGTAAATGTTGCAAATTTCAAATCATTGATAATTACACAACACCTAACATCGTTAAGTCATCGCTTTAATGAAAAAACAGCCTTGACTGTTTTCCTTTGGCAAAATAAAAAATATTATGTCCATTTCTCATTTGAACCAATACCTTTTTATTTAAATTCTGTAACAGTGCCAATCTGAATCATCAGAAGAGTGCAAATTTTCAATTATATTTTGATTTTATAATAGTCAAAAAGCCTAGAAATATGCAAGAATTTTTCAAAGTTGTTATAATGACAATGGAAAAAATAGTGTTGCACAAAAATCAAATCTGAATGGAAATAAACGGTATTTTGAATGACCTATTTACCACAGAATGAAAACAAAAGTTAGTACTAAATTCTCTACCAATTCTTTCCTTTTTAAAAATAAACGAATAGACTGACTAAAATAATTTGATTATTGAAAGCGTAAATTTTCCTAAATATTTTGTAAATTTAAACATTTTGTATATAAAGGATATTTTACAAGGATATACACAAATCTTAAAAACGAAACAAGATCTATTTATTTATGTAAATCAATATTAAGTAGATCCTTTTTACGTTTTTGTTATTTTTTTTCATGTTTTCTTTCTTCGTTAGTTATATCCTACTATATTATAATATCAATTTCTATAATATGTATTTGTTTATTTAAATATTTCCATATATTATAATATATTATGAATGTATTTGTTTAGTACCTTTTGAATATAAATTTTATTTTGTAAATAGAATTTTTTTTTGATAGATATATAGAAATAGGTTCTACATCTTTCATTTCACACTTTAAAACGAACACCATTTTTACTAACTTTTATCATTTACAATATACGATACAACACTGTTTGGTAGGCCTCTCAATTAAGAAGATGTTCTTTTTTTTATAAATTTTGATTGAAAAAAAAATAAAAAAATAAAAAAAGATAAATGGGACAAGTGATGTATCACATAATTGTATAACAAGGTGCTCGTTTCTAATATCGAATTGAATATTAGATAACACAAAAACAAAAATAAACAAATAAAAATGTCAATTTTGATTTTCAAATGACATTTAATTTATTATGTACATATGTAAATGAATTTGTAAGTAAATTATTTTTTCGTATTTCATTCGACACGAAAAAGGATTTTCTTATCTGAAATGATATTAAAAGATTTCAACTAATCAATGGTTTGCAAGGAAATTGAGGATGAAAACAAACTATTAAACTGGAAATTCTATTATAATGTAATTTTTATGTTACATTTAACATTTTGTTGTAATACAACTTTTATTACCCTGAAGTGAAGAGAAATTTGATTTAAATAGTGAGCACGGCAGTAAAAACTGGCAGTGTGACAGTAACAACTTTGAAAAATAAATGCTGCATATGAAACAAATACCTTTAATATCTCACAATCTGGTATGTTCAATGAACGATTAAAATAGTTAATTGTTGCAAGTAATAAATATAAGTCTATGGGTTAAATATAGAAAATCGCAACTCAGTTCAATATCACACCTCCTTCGAATTTATAAAAATTTACAGAACAATTGGATTTTACTTTCGTTACATAAATTAATAGTGCCTATTATTGAAAACGGCGTTTCAATCCCGGCTCGTATTGAGTAAGACCGTGCTCGATTCAATCGAATGATAATTTGGTATTTTTGAAAACGTCGGTTGATAAGCGGTAAATATTTGCTTGGTGTAGTGTTGTACGGAATAGATATTTAGTAAGAATAAAATATTTCAAAACTTGATTTGATTACTAATCCATGAATAAATTGACGAAATGATACAAGAAGAAATGTAAAGAACATTGCAAAGGGTATTTTTAATTTAATTAATGAAGAGTAGTAAAAACAATTGTTTGAACAAAATATTTAAAATTTATTTTATAAAAGATGTATTGACAAAATAAGTATAAGATGATTAAAAATTATTTAACTTTTAGGTTTACAACTATTTTTTGACTAAACCAAAATTCATTTAAACATGTTTTAAAAGAAATAGAATTTAATTTTCATAAAATCCTCTACCATTACTCGAAATTGTTATTCATTTAAAAATGTAAAACTTTACTTTAAATAAAAAAAAACAGACATTCGATATTTCTAGATAATTCTAATATAAAACAAAAATAAATAAACAAATATTTAATATATTTAACTTAGTTTTTTATATCAATTTTATGAAACGCGCTAAGTTAATGACCGCTATGAAATGTTATAATTTGCATGAAGCTCGTTTCTAAAACGTTTTCAAAAATACCAATAAACTACACCGATTCATTCTCAAAACGCTCGTTTTCAATAATACCAATTTTACAAAATCGAAGAAATATCTGAGCCGCGATCGAAACGCCGTTTTCAATAATAGGCACTAATGGTTTTTCTTAGTTCAATTTAAAAGAAGGTTACTGCTGTAGCCTCTGTACTTGTATCCTGCTCAACAAGAGAGCACTTGAGGCACGTTAAAAACCCATTCATTACATCATCACAAAAGGAAACTATTTGGGTGGATATACCTCCGAACCACCTAAGTCTAGTTTTCTGTAGAGCTGACAGTTGAAAATAATGTGGCCGATATGATACTGAGTGTTAAAACATTCGCATATTCAAAAACTATCATTCTTGATAAATTCCAGATAAATCCCCAAACAATATTCTGTCAACATACCCTTTAGCATCCTAATATTCCTACTATTAAGCTGTGACAATTTTTTAATATGCTCTTTGTCAATTTTCAGCAATAATCCAGAGAATTATTATAAAGGACAGATTATTATATAAAGAGCTTTCTTACTTACTTGTTGGACGCTACAGATCTTGAAGGTCCTGGGCCTGACGCAAAATTGTTCCCTACTGACTTCGGTCACGACCGGAATCTCTCCAGTTGGTGATTTGACGTTTTTTCATATCTGTCGACACATCATCTGAAAGGTGCGGCCTGCTTCGACAACGCGTTCCCTGGGGCTTGGATTCGAAGTGTTCCCTAGCTGGAGCATTTTCATCCATACGCTCTACATGTCCTAGCCAATGAAGAACTGGTATAGTTCGGCATTGTATCTTCTTCTCCAAACCCCTTCGTCAGAGACAGGATCATAAATGCGACATGGAATTTTTCTCTCAAAGATACCAAGTGCATGCTTGCTTCCTTTTGGTAATGTCTACGGTTCAGAACCATATGGTAGCACCGGAAGGATGAGCGTTTTGTATAATTGTGCTTTGGTATTTTGGGATAGGAGCTTTGAACTTAGTTATTTGGACAAACCGAAGTAGCAACGGTTTGCTAGGGTAATTCTTCGTGTTACCTCAACATAGATCTTATTGGTGGAGTTGATGTTGGTTCCAAGATAATAGATAAGATAAACTCCTGAACTACCTCAAAATTATATGAGTCGACAGTGATGTTGTGTCGTATATGGTTTTGTGAGGACATTTTATTTGTCAACAGCATATATTTTGTTTTATTCTCATTTTATAAAGATCTTAATAATATGCCACCTACCTTCAGATGATGATGTCAATTTTATAATAAACCTCTCTTATTGGTATATGGGTACTAGTATCCGTTGAGCTGAGATAAATTTTTTATGAATTTGAGATTTGAATGCTTATAGGAACCCAACAAAGCTTTACTCTGTATATTACTCTGTACCAAGAGAATCTTTGAGTAAAAAGAATTTTAGCGTCTTTATATTGCCGCTTCACTGTCGCTATAAAGGTATTCGGTTTAATAACAACCTCAATTCCCCAGTCTGTGCAATTACCACTGTTTTCTTTTTGTGTTTCCCATTTGTATAAATTTCTAAATCATCGTTGTTAACTGCCAACCTATCAAACTAACTAACCAATCTGATCTAGATGATGTAAAGATGGAAATTTTTTTGTTAAATTCTATTAATTTCGGCTTTTCTTAATTCGTAAAACGAAAATCTAAGTGTTCCAAGAAGAGTACACTAAAAAGAATACACAGTGATGTTTGTCATACTCCGATGTACTGAAAAATACTCTTTAAATAATTTGATGATAACATTTTGCTTTGCTATTTAATAGAATGCGCTGCTTTCAATGAGTTAATCACTGGCAAACGCTTTTTTTCTTCTGTCACTCTAAATAGTCTACAATAGTAGAAGTGTGTCATTTTCTCAGTGCAGTGCATTAACTTAGTAAGTTTATTCTTATATCAGATTTTATTTTTCACTCTTTGATTCCGAGATCTAAAAATATTTCTTAATTATTTATAAAACAATTTGATTATTATTTTAATTCAAAACAAAAACCAAAAATTTAAATAATTTTAAGAAATTTATTAAATTTTCAAAAAATTCCCAAATTAATTAAATTTCTAAAACCAACCAATTTTTATTTGTTTTTTTTTTTTTTGTTTTTATTTGTTTTAATTTAATTGGAAAATTTACCTTTAAAAGTACCAACAAATACAATTAAATAATAAATAAAAGTAAAAAAACAAAAATATAATAATATATAACAAAATCACAATATAAGAAAATAAACAAACAAAATTACGACTCCATTTACTAATGAATAAATTTTTTTTGTATTTTTCTATGTTCCAGTTAAACTGCTTAAATGTCTGTTGGCAAATAAAAACAAAAAAAAATAAAAAAAAAAAAAAAACACTCTTAAATTCTTTTTCGTCCTGAATCCTGATAGAACAATTTTAATTTGGTTACTAAACTCAATCTAAAACAAATAAAAATTCGTTCAAATTAAGCTCATTTGTATATTTGTAGATACATACACACATATACATACAAAAAAATTAAACTTATACGTATGAAAAATATATATGCAAAATGAAAACTATAAATTAAGTACTTAACCTAAACTGATGAAAATGTGTTACAATTTGTTTTTCTCTCCCTCTCTCTCTTTCTTTGTCCCTCTTATTCTATATTATATTATTACCCTTCTGATTATTTCTCTCTTTAAATCTTATTCTCGGTCTCATTCTTGTACTATTATTATTGTGTTAATTAAGTTTTTATTTGTTTGTTAAACTGGTGTTTGTCAAAATGAGTTTATTTTAATTTTCTTTTTTATCCTGTTTTTTTTTTCATTTCTGGTATTTTTTGATATTATTTTTAACAGCTTTAAAAATGTTTTTCTTTGTTAGTTGGTATGAAAATACGAAAATAAATTGAAATTTTGTAAATTTTGTTTATGTTTTTGTTGATTTTTAGCATTATAATATGTATAATATGGTATTATGTATATAATGAGATGATTTCCTTTGCAAATTTATGTTAGGTTAAGTTATGCAGCAAAAGCAGAGGGCTTCGATAATGTTGCAATAAAACTTTAAGCATTTTTTTATATTTCCATAAATAACATTTTTATTTGATAGCTTGTAGATCCAATCTTAATGGGTTAATAAATTTATAAATACTTATATAATGTAAAATATTCTATTCCGATCAGGATGCAAGCTTGCAATATAACAAAAACATAAAATAAAACTACACCACGTGGGGTATAATGTATAAAAATAATTACTTTTCAATTATTTATATCCAGGCCATAACAGAAGGTGGACAATGAAAGCCATTTGGCTCAGGTCCCGAGTTGTGAAAGGGCCTCCATTTCCTAATTTGGTCACATTAGGTGCAGAAAAATTATTTTCAGTTTAACAAGAAATGACTTTAAAACAAGAAATGATTTATAAAATATATCACAAGATTTTGCAACGATAGCACAATTGTAGTAAAAATTTCAAGTTACTGTTATATAAAACTTTTTTACGTAGTAAGCCAATTGCATAAAAATGAATATTAATGTTGAATCAGTGATAGTATTTCTCAGAGATGGAAAATCTCTTAATCGATGAAAAAATATCCCTTAAAACAAAATTGAGTCCTTTAAAATTTTCTTGGTTACAAATATACACTATAACAACTAATATTATTTATATTTTATAGGGCTGACAATTGAATAAAAATGAAAACAAGAAAGGTTTGACAATAAAAGGATCATTATTATTAAATTTAAAAAACATAAACCTAACATTTTTCTTTTAATTTATATAAACATAACAACATAAAATTTATTAAATATGTAATTCATTTGAAGTTTAATTTATTCGTTCATTAATATAAGTAAATATCTTACTTTGCAGTAAACATTAAAAATTAAATTTCAGCCTTATCGTATATACTTGTTCAAAATGCCTCTTTTCCAGCTCAAAATCCGTGGGAATTAAATTTTTTGGTTCGATATTCTGTACGAATATTCTGTACAGCTATGCTATTTAAATTTTCATTTTCAGTCGATTTTGTTTCTTATTCTTAAAGTCGGTAACTATTAAAAATATTCTTTCACTATCTGCATTTGCATTAGAATGCGGTAGCGACATAACAGTATGTGCATGTATGTTCAGTGTGTTGAAAAGGATTAAAAATTTCAACAGATCTGTTTTTCAATTTTATTGTTATCAATCTTACATATAAATTCAGACATTGCACGAAATATTGACTTTTCAATTATTATAAAAGATGTTCCTAACACTAAAGCACGAAAAGCTTATTTGCAATTATTAATTTAATTTTGTTTAAATAAATTAAAAATAATAAAACTATGCAAATTTGTCTTTTTACTCATATCTTTTATTAACCTGGGCCCCCTCTAAGCTCTGCAAGGCTCTGTTTTTATCTCAAAAGTAAATTAATTCGCAAAAATCATTTGTAGGCTTACCTTATTTTAGCAGGAAATACTTTCAAAGATTCTAAATTAGGTTATTTTATCTCGCTCTTGTCTTGTGTTAACATAAGCGGTTATAAGCGGTTTTGATTTTTGTTCGGACAGATAAATTAATTGGAACAGCGTTTACTCTAACTCCTCCCATTATGTTTTTTTCTAATAACACACGAAACATGGATACGAAGTAAGTCTTTAAGCGAAATATTAAACCCATTATTTAACTGTTCGAGTTCGAGTACTACTTTATTGTTCTATTCAAATAGCTGTAATTTACCCCTCATCCCATTTTAATTTATTTTGAAATTTATCATTTCATTTAAATATTTTGTTTCAATTTTAGCACTAAAACTTTCAGCTTTATTTTTATTTTCTAATTTTAATACACAACAACAATAATTACTAAAGCAAATGTCACCAATGGAGAACTTTAGTTTAAATATCCTAGGTTAGAGAACCGTTCGTTATAATTCACAAAAGAAAAAATAAGGAATTTTTTTATGCTTTTTTTTCTTTTTGTTTTGTATTTATTTTTTATTGTGCTTCTTTTTCTATTTTTGTTGTTGCATTTTCTGTTTATCTGTAATTATTGTAATTGTGATTGTGATTTTTCTTTTAATGCTTGTATATATTTATTATAATTAAAATTATTTTGAAAAAAGTAAAAACAAAAGAAAAAATAATTTATTTTTTTTTTTGTTTAATAAAGCAATATAACAAAGAAATTAACAAAAAAAAAAAAATTAAATTATTTTCTTTTAAATGCTGCTTTCTATTTGACTATCTACATACATACGTACCTACCAATTTTAATTCGATTCGTTACTGATGCTATACTGATGATGGTTGCTGTAAAAATTTCGATTTTTAATATTTAAAAATGTTTTGTTTTTTTTTGGATAATGATTTTTGATTGTATGGATTTGATCTTTGAACAAAAAAATATATATATATATATTTTTAAATATAAAATAAAATGCTTAACAAATTAACAATACAAAAATGTATAATAATCTACAGTGGTATCCACGAATGGTAAGTTTTTGTTGTAATATAAATGGTGTATAGTGTAAATATTGTTTTTATAACAATGATTTTATATATTAATGTTTGCATAACTGTAATGTTAATATAACTTTATACAAATAATATATATATATATATATATATATATATATATATATTATTTTTTGTAGTGAAATAGTGTTCTTAATTGACCCAATTGTTATTCAAATATTAAAACCAAAAAAAAAAAAAAACAAGAAAATAAATGAAAAAATAGTCCATTTAAGCTATTAAAATAAATTTTTTATATACGCTAATTAAAAATTTTTTTTATTTTTTTCGTTTTTAAATAAAAGTTTGAAGTTACTATCTACCAATTTCCTAATCAATAAATTCCAATTATTTTGTTTTACTTACTTCGATAATATTTGGAACATAAAATATAGATAGGTAGAATAAATTGATTGGTTTTGTTGATTAGCAAAATGATTTTAATAAACTCATATTGAAGAATATTACTGTAAAAAATATAATTCAGTAGAATATTCCTCTAATAAAGTATCTGGTGGAAATCATTTGATTGAAGGAGTATGAAGTATTTCATTGCTCAAAGTTACTTTGTTGTAGAATACTCCTCTGGTGTACAGTATAATAATATTTTTTTTTTAAGGTGTATGGGAATATTCATATTTCGATGCTAAAAATTATTTATAGCAATTGCTGTTAAAATTTAGATTTCTGCTATGAATATAATATTTTTCTAAATTTAGATATTTTTATTTTAGTCTAAGATAAAAAAGAAAAATATTTTTATTAATAAAAAATTTAAATATGTATGTATTTATTTTGTAAAATCCGCAATTACCGGCAGTAGATACAAATATAACGTGATAAAGAAATAATGATAAAATACCGGGATAATAACAATAAATAGCTATAGGGTAAAATATCCACCCTCTATTATATCACTATAATAGACGGACTACATGCAAGTGCATAGAATATAACCCGCACATTTTAGAGACAAATTTACTCCTTCGAATATTTAAAAAATAACCTGAAAATTAAAAAATAAATTATCTGAATTCATTTAGAAAAAATCTAAATTTTTGGAAAAAAGAAAAACAAATGTGATTTTATTTAGCAAATTTCTCATATTCAAAAATGAAAATCGGAAATATGTTTAGTAAAAACCTGAATTTGACCAAAAAATTTTAAGCTCTTCTGAGGAAGATGTTGTATCGGCGTAGGACCTATTGACCAGATCCCAAGGATAGCTGGGATTCCTAGTTTTCCAAAAATATATATATATTAAGTGGCACATCTTAGCCTTTAAGGACGAGAAGGACATTTGAAAGTATCCTGATGGTTGTTTTGATGTTTTTGTATAAAAAGTTTTATATATGTTGATCTATTAGATCTATATATACACATTCAATTACATATTCTAGAAAGATAACGGTATAAAACATACTTTAACATATATTGATGATGATTGGTGGCTGCCGTTATGTAGATATTATACAGTCGAATTCGCTTAAAAGCACATCGAAGATAACAGGCAAATTTGTGTACTTAAACAAGTTGTGCTTTTAAACCTGAAAAATTTTTTTTAGATCAATTTTAATTATGTATATGTGCTAGTGTTATGTTGTAAATAAAAGTACATATGAGAAACATATTTGTTACATAAAATATTGTGTCATTTATATTTGAATTTTTGTAGCTATGTAGTAGTTCATAGTATGTATGATATACAGCACTGCAAAAGTTACTAAACTGTCGGTATTTTTATTAATTCTAAAGCTGCCCGCATAAAGCTGTGTTGTCACAAAATTTGGCATCATGTGTTATTAAGCAATGCGAAAAGGATGTAAATTTTTAAAATACAGAAATTTATGCATATAGAGATATTTTGCTGTTAAACGAATTGAATTATATGAAAAAATAAAGCAAACAAATTGGGTTCGAAATATAATACACTTAACGGCGTTTATGTTTTTAAGCGAGGTGCTCTTAAGTGGACTCTATGTAGTTCAAAGTAGAAAATTTTGGAAAAAGAAAATAATCTTGAAAAATCAAATACCTCAAGATTATACCATAAAATCAATATTTATACACTGTTGGAAAGGTCTATAACTCATATGCATACTTTTTGTCTACGTCGATTAGTTGAGAAGATTTTTAAAAAAAAGATTTATTTAAAAAAAATGTCTATATAAAACTAGGAATTTTATGAAATAACAATTTTCTGACGTAAATGTTGCACCAGCTCATTGCATTGTTTTGAAAAAGGCGCAACATTATTGATAACAACACAATTTCGAATTTGTATTCTTCTTGCTGATTTTTCTAATTGAAAATTTCTGTTCATCATGTGCTAATTAAAATTTTGTTACTTAGATTGCCATGCTTTACGTTTTTATCAAAAAAAAAAATTGCTTCTCCCAATTTTAAATAATAATTAATTGAACAACAACGTGATGTAAATTCAGTGCAAGAAGCTAGATTTATCAAACAGAAACGGAAACAACCGAATTCCTACTTTACAGTTTGTTCTAAATTAAGAATAATTTTATCATCATTACTCCAATCACAAAAATATGGTATTTATTTGTTGATTCGATTTAATATCTATTCTCTTCTTTTTTTCCGTATATGTTATTTATTTATTTCCTTTATACTTTCTTTTATTCTATTGCTAAACTAACTGGTTAAAATTCTGCGAAAGCAGCTAGGGTGTTTATCACATTATTTTGGCAATAAAAAAAATTATTGTTGAATGGGGAATTTATTGGGAGAATATAACAGATTTATTTGAAATATAACAATAATATTATATTGTAGTACAAACTAGCAGTACCGTGTACTTGTATAACCATGAAATGCTAGTTCTAGAGCCAGTTCTGTCAAAACAATTAAAAAAAAACAAAAAATATAAACAATAAACCCCGCTAGGACGATGTGTTACATTGACATTGTACAAGTTGCTAGCCATTTAGTATAACAAAACAAAAAAACAAAAAAATTCTATAAATAAACTCGAACGGTTTGATGTAATTTAAAATTACTGAAATTAATGTCTAAATTACTTACATTTCAATTACGAAAATTATTTTGATAAATTTAATAATTATTTTTAAAAAAATATTTTCAGTTAAGAATGGCAGCACTTAATGAACCCTATTATGGAGATTTACAAGGAATTCGAGGTGCAGATTTTGCATGTTATAGACAAGCAAGAAGAGCTGGTTTACTAGGCACCTTTAAAGCATTCCTAACTTCAAGGTAAGTGTTTCGTTTTTTTTTTTTACTTAATTTTGTTTTATAAAAAATTATGACCTAATTAAAAAAGAAAATTCTGAACCCCATTTTTATGATATTATTTATAATATTTTTAAATTCCTATGTATCTAGTATATACATTTTTTTTTCAGTATTTCTTGTTTGAACATAATAACAATTATAATTCTTTTGTAGTTTATTATGTTAGTGTTACATACTACTACATTTTGAAGTACACCAGATTATTGTTTTCTTTGAATAGGAACGGAATAAAAAACAATACAAGGATTTTATTTTGTCCTTTAATTTTGTTTTTGTTGTAAATTAACATTTTGTTTTTTTCTATATAATAGAAAATAATTATTTCACAAAAAATAAAATTTATAATACAAAATGACAAAAAGTAGGAAATAAAAATAACTTTCAGATTTTTAGAGATTTTCTATAAACTTGATAAATTAATCCCGTTACTTAATTATGTATTCTGATAAACATACAAATTTTAGCAGGTTTTTAATATACATAGCATTCTTTTCATCTCAGTCGCCTTAGGTATAGGTTAAGGTTCCACTTAAATAATTTCTACAGAGCATGCAAAGATGAAAAGGACAACAAAAAAAGAAAAATCTCCACGTTAAATTTCAATAGAGAATTGATGCTATTGATGACAGATCTTCTATTCTTGCATTTGAATAGGATATTGATCTGAATAAAGACGATACAAAATGTCGTAAAAGTACAAGCTGGCTCTAGATTAAAAGATCTTCCTTTATAAATTCATAATTAAAACAATCTGAACAATTATAGCATTCGACTATGAGGCTATTCAAATTTATTATTGTATATTTCAAATACTAGAATTGTACTGAACAGAAGCAAAGAGCACAGAATAAACAAATCATATTTTGGTTCTATCTTTAGATTATAGAATTTTAAAATTCTACTATTATGTTATCACTGGATCATACAAACAAGCTAAATCATACATTAGTGTTTTGCAAATTAGGTGTATAATACAAAACATTATCAAAAATATGACAGCTCTAACTACTCTATACATGACATGATTCTGGCTTTAGACAACTTATCATGAAATACATTTTCACCAAAATAACAAAATTTTACTGTTCTAATTTGTTTATTTGTTCATTGTACATTTTTTTAACCGATATATATATATATATATACAGAATTACAGCCATTTTCGTTTTTGGTTTCAACATTTCTACTTTTAAAGCTATTTTAAACTTTTGCAGGGAAAAATAAGGATTTAATGGTTAAGGAAAAATAGGGAATTATAAAACCAAGAGAAAAAAAAAACAGCAACAAAATAAAATTGAAGTCATTGAGTTAATAGTCTCTGGATGTTCATAATAACCAAAAAGAACTTTAATATCCTTTTTGTTTTCCTCCTTATTTTACATTAGTTTGAATTTTATTCTCTGTCATCAGATCATCCTCATCATCATCATTATAGAGTAAATATCTTTAAAAAACAAAACCAAAAGAAATTTTAAATTTGTTTGTATTTGTATAGATGTAGATATGAGTGTGTGGTTTTTGGTTTTTTTTTTTTTTTTTTGTTACATCATATTATTCTAATTTTACCTTTATTATACAGCTATCATGATTTGTATGGAAGAAAAACAATGAATACGAAAAGTCTAAACCACAACGAAACAATGGTTTCTATACTTAACATTTATTGACTTTTTATTATTATTTGCTTTACCTTTTCTTCTGACATTTATTGTTTTTATTTTTATTGTTTTTAATTAGTACATTATTTTACGTAATGAGATAAATGATAATTTGTACATATATATATATATATATATATATATATAACAATAATTATACGAGCATTGTATTGCAAAATATAATAATATTGTATGTACAAATTTGTAAATATTATAAAAGGATTATTTTTCTAGTAGATTTTTAATGGATTATTAATATGTTAACAAATTAAATAAATTATTACAGATTACAACAAAATAATATTTTGATTTGAAAATTTTTGTTCAAAAGGTGTGAAATTGAAAATTTAATAATCATTAAATTTAATGAATATTTCAGACAATATTATAGATATATTATTATTTAAAATTAAAATTAATTGTTTTTCTTTTTTTTTCATAATACCTTCCTTATTGATGCTATGAATCATTTTTCATTTGGTTAGATACACCTAGATATTACAGTGTATTTTAAATCATCTAAATTATAAGTTGAATTGAGTTTTTTTTTTCTTTTTTAACCTTCACTTGGGCAGGATTAACGTATGTTAATATTTACTTTTTTACTTTTGCATAAAAATGAAATCAGCGATCAGTGCCTAATTTTTTTAGTAGATATTGAATATATAAAAAAAAATTCGGAAAAATGTGTCTAAACCCAATTTTTCGGCAATTTAATTTTTTTTCTTCGTTGTTGGTTAAGATTAACATATTTTGTTAATATTTTTTTTATTCATACAAAATGAATGGTATTTTGTAAAATTTTGGTAATTATTTCGATAAGAGTAGAAAAATAAGATAAAAGGTTCTGAAATATTTTAAATTGAAATAGAAATATACTAAAATTAAAATATTTTAAAACACAAAATAAATAAAATATTAATGGTTTTTTGAAAAAAAATTTGTTTTGAATTTTATTTTTGGTATGTTATAAAAAAGAAAAATTCTGTTACGAAGTTAAATTAAAAATTTATGTCAACCATTGGTGTATTGAAAATTACGGAAATTCACAATCAGTTAAACTTTTTGTTAATGAATATCGGACCTATCGATTTTTGTCGAAAAATATTTTGTTGTCTAGCCCTTTGATATGTTGATGGAATTTTATTCCACTTTGCGCCATTCTTTCCTAAAATATTGATTTGAATCAACAATGTGATTATTTTCTTCTTGTACTTCTGATTCATCATCTAATGACTCACGCTCAGAATCATGACCATCACTTAGGTCTAAGATGCATTTTTTAAGTATCTGATTCTGCATTTTCATTTTGCGAAATCTTCATTTTCATCTTTGTCATCATTATCATCACTTTCGCATCTTGAGCGACCAGCAACTGGTTCAAATACTATTTCTTTCGGTGGTCCTACATCAGCATGTTCATCATCTAGCACACGTTCCACCAATCTAGAGAAATATGCTTGTTCTTCCTCCAATGATAACCTGTAGCTTTGCTTGATTTCGAAAAAATTTATTAATATTTACACCAAAATATAAGAAATTTAAAAAATGGGTTTTTTGAAGAAAAACACTAATTTATTATGTTTTTTGCACTTGTACTAAAAATTACAAAATTTACTTACCTGCCTACCTGAACGGCACATAAAATTTTAAACTTTTCCATATTATTGCAAATATTGAAAATTCAATAAATAATCTTTCCAAAATATATAAATTTTATTTAATTTTTTTTTTATTTCACTGAAATAGATACACTGTTGTTGTTGCAACTACTAACTCTGTTACAATTATAAATTTAAATGAATAATCTGTATAAGAAGGCTAACTAAACTTGTTCCATTATATAAGCCTAAAGAAGGATTAATATTTATCATTAGCGTAACGTAACGTAATATATGTGGTGGCAATCCCCTCGATTTTAAGTTATTCAAATATTCAATAGGAAAAGTCATTGATTTATTATGTTCATTTACAATTGAATCAGCGATATAATAGATGCGTTCTTGTCCCTCAAATTTATGTATTACTAAATGGTAAATTTATCCACATCGACATTTAAAGGTGTTAAAATACATCTGTTTGCTAAATCAAAACTTATAGGTCTATTTATTACTATTAACATATTAAAGCTATATCAAAATTAAAGTATCTCTATAACAGTTAAATTCTTTTTCGTTAAAAATTTTAACCTTGAAACAATGGCATTCCTTAATTTTTCATTCTGTTACTATTATGATAATATTTTACATACCATTATGTATATATATATATATATATATATATATGTATAATTAAAAATTACTCCAAAATTATGAAGTATGTGACATTATTTATTTCTTTTTTTATTTTATTTTTGTAAAACTAAACGTTACTCAAATCAAAATTCACAATTTTATAATTACCAACAAGGATATTTACTTATGTATCCATGTATGTCACTCTTAATCTGATTCAAATTTAGTTTATTTTTTTCTTTTTTCAAGCTTTAACAAAAAAAAAATATTTTTTAATGAAAAAACTTTTCTTGAACTAATTTTGTACAAATAAGGTTAAAAAAATTATTACATTTTCAAAAAAATATTTTTTAAATATTTCAGACATAAATCCTTTTTAGAATTTAAGATAAAATATAACTTCACATCCCACAAAATTAAAATAAATAAAATTAAAACTGATTAAATAAAAATACACTAATTTCACTTAAAAAATTTTCATCATACATAAATTTATTTAGAATCCTTTGCAGCCCAAAAATTACTACTATACTTCATATCTAAATCACAAAAGAAAAACTGTTACTTTCAAAATGTACATATACAAACAAAAAATAAAATGTTGTAGAGCTTTTCAAATTGTGAATCAGTTATCTTCGGAATAATGTTAAATTTGTAAAACCTAATTAAGTTTTTTTTAATTTAAATTTGAATCTATACAAAATTGTTCGGCACGTTGAAAAATGTGTGTTATAATGAAACACTATAACTTATTTGTTATTAAACCAGAAGTTAAAGACTTCCTTCAAATAAAAAATATATAAAAAAATAAGATAATGAAACAGAAATCTGCTATGCACTTGAACTGCTCTATACTCACTAAACTCTTTAATTAATGTAAAACTAATCTCACTAATGACACTAAGTAAACAGTAAGAACCTCCATCGCATTGTATGTACGGTAAAATTAGATTCTGTGATATTACATCTATCTATCTAAATATCCCAGAATGGCAATTTCAGCTATCTGCTTCTATCTTGTGTGCGTCACATAATTTATTTCCTTTTAATCATTTTCAATTTTTGTTTTATCTTCACTTTTATCTCATCAGTATAGCACATAGATCGTCAATAATATTTTTAAATTCAATTATTTTTTTCAGAAATATAGTTTTATTTAATCCAAAATTTCCCTTTCACAATTTAATCTACATATTTGTTTTGGACATCCTCGTTTATGTTAACTGGTCATTTTTAATATTTACCGATAAGATGATTTATAATTTAACAGGGTTATCAGTACGTCCTAAGTGGATAAGCTGATTATGCTCACCAATACTGTATAAATTAGAATGTCTTCTATTAATACAAAGCATTGCATTTTTGATAATATACAGATTTGGTACACATCTGGTTTCACTTGTCCTGGATGAGCTTGTAGGAAAGAGATAACATGTAAAACGGAACTTTTTTCGCTTATAAGAAAACTTATAAAAAAAGCTACTAAAGCAAAAATTATTTTTGTTTTTTTTGATAATTCTTCTCCTACTTAAACATTTCCATTTATATTCAATCCATTCACAATCAATCAATTACAACCGTTCTTACTTTGACATTAAAAGGATCAAGAGGAAGAACTTTAATATAATATTTCTACTAATAGCAATAAAACAGTTTTAGAACTCCAGCTATTCAATGTTATATTAAATTTACACTCATACTATGATAAATTTTATTTAATATTTATTAGGTATAATATATTATTGTATATGTTATATATATATTTATAATGTAATAAATAACTTTAAGTTAATGTATTTTAAGAACAAAAAAAAAACAAACATCAACAAAAAAATATCACAGGAACACTCATGAACTTTGTAGATAAAATGTCAAAATCTCATATTCATCTGCCATCTCTACGCCAACAAAACTCTACTAGTGTACTAACATTAACTAACTATAATTTTTTTTTTTTATTTTTTTGTATCACATATACATCTTTTACCATTTACTTTTTACAGAACCCACGCTCTCTTGACATTTTAAATTTTTTATTTTTTTTTTTTTACTATTCTCATAAGCTTTAAACAAGTTAACAGTTAAATTGCAACCATCATCGTAGATGTTAAATTTAACACAAAAAAAAAAAAAAATGAAAATAATAATAGTAAAATATCCACTATAACCAAGATAATAGAAGACAACAAAATAGCTAAAAAAGAAAAAAAAGGGAGAGATAAATATAGACGAAAGATTTTATACCAAAAATAAATAAACAAAGAGAACATTTTTTTTATTTTATTTCATTTTTTTTTTTTCATCTAAATTGCTTAAAATCTAAAGTGTTCTCTGAGGAATAGATAACGTACTAAAAATATTTTATAGTTTTAATTTAAATATATGTGTAGATACGTCATATATCATATTATATTATGTATGAATTGTATATAATTGTGTAGATTTAGTATAAAATGCTAGTTTTATTATTTTACTCTACAATATATATATATTTATATATATATACCTAAATATATAATATAACTACCATCTCTTTTTTACTTAAAAAACTATTAAAATATAAAATCAGATCATTGTTAGATCGTTTGCATCATGGGAAAAACTTTATTTAAGCTTGTTAATAATACATTAATTCATAATGTTGATATTATAAATAACGGTATATTATGTGCATATAGCTACGTCATTATTATAAAATACTAAGATGCATTTTATAACTTCTTTTAAACTGAAATACCTTCTTTGTAGTTGTTGTTTTCTTTTAAGCTTTTTTCTTATTCAACTGCAGACAAAATTTTATTCTTCAGATCGTTTGTGAAAGATAAAGACTCAAAATATAATTATGTCAACAGAATAATTTTTGTTTTGTTTACATCTCAATATCACAAGCCGGATTAACCAAAAGATTTTTTTTTTCAAATATAACAAATACACAAGTTCCTACTTCGTTTGAATAATTCATTTTAATACTCTTTATTCTAATTTTAATATAATAAAAATATTTTGGCCATATGCCAGTGTCGTAAAAACAAGTGTCCGAAATTCTTACACACCGGCGATGATTGGCAAAATGTTTTATGTAAGTCAATTAATGGTTGATTCAGATTGTCACCAAAGGCTTAAAATAAATTAACAACACTCCCCGAAGATCCCAAGCGGCAAGTATAATATACACCCATATTCTTTTAGACCCATCGCTGACGATAATAAAAAATTTATAGCGTCTCGTTTCGTTCAATATGCATTTCTACTAACCACTTCTTACTGTCAAAAGAGATTATTGGTATATCGTGGCTGCATTCTTCTGTATACAATCTACCAAATGCAAAATCTTGAGAAAATCAATTTTTTTTAAATTTGACAGAAATTTTGACTGGAAAAATTTAAAAATAATCAAACAAAATTTGAATTTAATAAAAATTTGAGTAGTTTAACATCTAACATACATAGTTTTATAATTTTAATATTTTGAAATATCAAAATAATATATTTAAAAAAATGTTAGTATGTATAGTGTAAGGCTTCATTATGTGTTTAGATATTAAGAAATAAGAATGGTCTGTTATAGGGTTACATGACAAAATTACATAGGAAAAAATTACACAAGACAAATTACATATGGACAAAATAACATAGGGACAAAATTTCATATTTAAAAAAATTACTGTGCCGTATACGCTTACCTGCCATCGGCAAAAGCAGGGTTCCAATAAATGAGTAGCGGGACCGAATTGTCGGGACCGAAGACTTTGAATTTTTTTTTTTATTGGAATTGGATACTTAGAATTGAATACCCAATCTTACGAAATGCTTCTAAAAATTTTATGACTTATCAGTACAAAAACTGTACTTTAGATAAATAGGCACAACTTGAAGACTTATAAAGGTTGTTTGGATTTATCCATCCAATTATCCAATTATCCAACGAAATATAGGTTGCTTGGATAAATACTCGAAAAAAATACTCGAAAACTATAAGAGATACGTTTACTTTGACTGCAAAACGGGTCTGTTGGACACAAAGCAATGCAGCCGACGATATATAAAGAAAATATGCTTTATAAAATTTCTGGATAGTATTAGTGTGGAATTAGTTTAAAGGTTTAAAATATTTTTTAAATAAAAATTTTTAATAAAATTATTACAGTATTTACTAAACTGTAGTGAAACATTAATAGTAAAAATTGTTTTTTTTTACTCAAAACAAAAACTCACTTTTTTATAACAATGCAAAAAAATTAATGAAAAATTGTTTATTTATCTTTACTTAACTATTTTCTTCATTTAATTTATTTATTTACTTTTACGTTTTGATGAAAAAAACAACACAAAATACTTTGGCTCTATCGTTTACAACTTTTGAGCATAAAATGGCTATCGTGACGAATGAAAGGTCTAACACAAATTAGTCACGCGACTGTTTTGACATTTGCCGTCGAGGCAATTTGCTATCGGGTCTGTGGTGTCTAAAACAATATCTTCAGAGATATTTTCATGCGAGATGGCTTTAAGAGAATATGGGTGATAATTACTAGCCAAACTAATTCACTTAACAGCTATACTATTACAATGTGCCCATATTATAGCAGGATTGATTGAATAATTATTTTTTTAGAAAACTAGAGCTGTTTGGTTTCAGTTTGAGTGGGGGGAATGGTTATAAAACTAACATGGGATAAAAAACTGATCAAAGTCAAACAAAAAGTTGTCTAGTTATAGCTCAAAAATACATATATACCTATTTATGAGTTTCAGTGGTGTTCGTGAAGAATACATTTATTTTATTAAAGTTTAACATTCGATTGTATATCAACACTTTTTCATATAAGTTTGTGGGCATTATATTCATTTAATTAGGCAATCTAAAGGTGGATTTTCAATGAGCAATATTTAAAATTTTAAAAAGTTTATTGCCTCTAAAAAGGGAGATAGCTTATTGAATTTTTATGAAAGAAAAAATTAGACCGTTGCAAAGAATTCAGTAAATTTCTATTTGGGAAATTTATTTTATACACAAAAAAACAACAATTCAACCATCTGTTGAAAAAAAATATTTTTTTTATATAAATTTACTCAAAAAATTGTTAAAAAAGTGTTGCCCTTGCCAATATAAAGAAACTATCCCCGATATTTTAAAAATATACTTTATCAAAGTATAATATCCCAAATTTTTTGAAAATATCCCCAATTTTTGTGAAAATATCCCCGGTAAATGATATTTTCTGTTCTTGTCATACGCATTAAGCTCTCATATCAAATAATGTCATTTCATATTTAGCTTTTTATGTACCTTTTTAGAAACGTTAAAATTTTTAAGATTTTAATTTTGGTCAATGGAAATCCAACTTAAGTTGTTATACCTTGTGATATGCAAAAACAAAATTGAGTCACTGGGAAGTTGTCTTCCCTTACCTTACATTAATCGTTGATTAACATAAAAAACAAATATCATTATTATATTCGCATTTCATTTCTACCATTTTTTTTTTTTACTTGACCTTTGGGTGTTTTACGCGGCCTTTCCAGATCTGTTGTAATTCCTTGTTTGGTCTTTTAAAATTGCAAGTCCAACCTATGTCAAACCAGTAATATCAATTTTTATGTTAATATGGCACACAGATTTCCTTATTAACATAAAAAGACCTGGAAACAATTATATCTCTTGTGATGTATGTCTAATATTTACAAAATAACAAATTTTTCAACCTATCAATTCAATAGTCCTTCGCTAAAGGTCACATTTAGTCAACAGTCACATTTAGTTCGTTCATAGTTCTCCTTATTATTTTTAAAGAAAATAATAATACCTTAATTGTTCTTCAACTTTCTAATATTAATCTATCTCCTTTTTTTCTTCCTAATTTATCATATCCTATCCAATATGGCCATATCCCAATCAAGCGGCACGTAGGTGTCAAAGGTATTTTCCTACCAATTATTTTGGTTGTTTATCAGAAATAAAAAAAAAAAGTTAGTCCCATTATTTAAATTTATTCTGACAAAATCCATGTCAATTTTAGATATTTACAATATTAGAATAGTTTTATTATTATTTAAATTTCAATTTGATTCTTTCAAACTCAAAGGATTTATACCACATAAACCACTCGTATTATATTACATAGTCATAAATATTCATCTATATTTGCCAACTCAAGCACTAACAAAATTCACACCGGAGCTGATGATAAATTACATGCTTTGTTTATATTTTATGACAAATTCCGACTTTTGTAATATTTTTTTGTTCTTTCACTGTGATTCTATTCCAAATATATAAAACTGCATTTTCCATATCTGAAATAAATTTGATGCAAAGGCATAAACCTTAATAAAACATTCATTTTCTAATGAAAATATTTCACATACATAAATTGTATAAAAAAAGATATTAAAATAATAAAAATATTAAATAGAAAATTAATTAAAAATTAAACAAAAAATAAAATTAATTATAAAAAAAAATAAAATTAAAAAACAATAAACTTTTATAACAGGATTTGCCTTTGTACAGTTTGGGATTGTTTTAAAACTTCTCAAATATTCTTTAGTTGGCGTAAACAAACTATAAATCCTATTCAATCTTTTGTTATTTTGTTTTATTTTTTTCTTATTGTAATTGGACAAAAGAAAAAACAAGAAAATATGAGTTTATTTAAGCGAATAACTGTAAATATTTTTATATCCTTATATATTTTTTTTTCTTTCTGCCATTTTCTAGTTTTTGTTTACCGCTTCCTCAAGCTTCCTTTCACGAAACAAAATAAATTTAAAAAAAATATATATTTATGTATATAGAGCGATATAAAGTATCTATGGGTATATCTTATACATAGTATGTACTGTAATTTGCAGAACACATCAGTTGATTGTGTACCTATTGTTAAAATTTCTAGTGTTTCTTCATATTCTAAACAGCATCATTTTCTTCCTAATTTTATTTTCTTTTAATGTTAATGGAAAATATACTTAAAAATTTTTATATAATATTGTATTATATTATTGTATATATATATATACATTTGTATAAAATGGTATGTATTATCATAATATGTATATTATTATTTCTGTATATATTGTTTTTTTTTATTTCTTTAAACTTATATTTATTTCATTTCTCATTCCTTTTTTATTATGTTTTCTAAACGAATTATTTTAAGAAAGCAATACTTATTCTTAATTGTATACGTTTGTTTATTTTCGTAATATCAAGCGTGTATGTGAATATAATATCTATCTGATATAAATTAACGGTTTTTAAATTAATAATTATTACTTAAATTATTTCTATCTGATCATAGATTTACAATATTGTTTTAGTAATTCGAAAATTATGAATCCTACTCATTACCATAAAATAATTTATTGTGACTAATATACCATAAACGTATCCTTGTAACTCTAAAATGATTTTATAGGCAAGTAGGGATTTAGGGATCGGTTTTTATAGAAGCGATGGGATAAAACGCAGTTAGAGGACTAGTTTAATCAATACATGAAAACCAGTTGAATAAAATGTGCACGATAAAAGAAAGTTTGATTGACTTAAGAACATTTGGGTGGAATACACAATATAAAGAAATAAAAATAGAAATAAAAATAGTATTGAATACAAAGGTAGGATATTAAAGTAGATTGAGTTGTACAAGCTTTTTCTGTACGGCTTGCGACATACTTGATCGTTAAAACAATCAACTATATTGACTACAGCTAATACTACTCAGACTTCTACTATATAGCCCAATATGTTGGAGTATAGAAAAAATTGAATACACCGATATTTTATGAACACAATCAATTTGTTTTTTCGTTAGCATTTCTTCATGTACACTTTAATATTGCAACAAAATATGTAAATACAGACAAACTGGACGACTTTGAAATTAAATTATCGTTTGCCAATATAATTATCATATCTTCGCTTGACAAGCAGAAACCACTAAGTGCATTTTTTGCCAATTTGAGTTTTATACGTAATAAAGTAAGTCAGAAATGTATAAATTTTCTTCTACCAAAACATTGTGATAGCTACATTGTCAAGTAAATATTTCAGATTTTAATAAAGCTAGTGAGTCTCAAGTTAGATTTTAGAATTAATAAAGTTAGTTTTTTTTTTTTTTTACGTTCTTGACAGTAACTTTTCGTGCTTTTAATTAAGTACGGTACTTCAATTTTACACTACAATATCTAGAATATTTCGAGTATCTATTTAACACTTATCTACTCATTAAATGTGGAAAACTAGTGCTATTGTCAGGAACTAAGCCTTCTTAAATAGAATAGTTTCATTTTATTTAATTTGTTACCAAATTATATTTACTCTCAATTATTTCTTGTCATTTATTATATTCCAATGACAAAGGGTACTAGACCGGGTCGAAAAACCAATAAAGCATTTTTTTTGTGGCTTCATCGGGAATCGAACCTGGAACCATTCGGTTGAAAGGAGAGCGCTCTACCTACTGCGCCAGCCAGCGTGTAACTGGTTAATATCCTAACTAGTTAATTCAAATTTCATTACAGACAAAGAGCAAAAATTCGATAAAATTTCAAATGACTTATACTGCTAATTTCTTAAATCGTCTGTGGATAAATCATACAAAAATTTTTTTATAAGAACTGTAATTTTTTTATTTTCAAATTAGTTTGTTATACGTATATGTGGACCATGAAGGTTTTACTAATAACAAAAATACTATGGAAATTAAATCTCGGGTATGGAAAATTGTTCAAATGGCTAATGAGGTAAAAAGAAAAGATACAAATACAAATATTTCTTGTACAGATCTCGAATACATTGAAAACCAATGTGCGATTTCAATATAATGATTGTATTATTCCAAACTTTATTTGTTTAGTATTACTTATTTTATGTTTATATACAAAAAAAAAACCAAGAAATAGTAGTGACTTTTCGAATGATGTTGTTATAAAAGATTAATATTATGAGCCTAGTGAAGACTCCAGTGAGAAATAAAATTTTATTTCAACTTCAAAGCTCAAATCCATCAATCGGTTAAAAAAGACTTGCAAAATGAATGGAAAAAACATAAAAATCTAGCCTTTCTTATTATGACTATAAATGAAATTTGAAGGTTACGAAACAGTCAAAAAAACTTGAAAATCATAAATGTGATTTTAATTAAGATATGGAATAAAATTGTGTAAAAAATTTAATATTTTGTCATATACAGAAAAAAAGAATTTCATTTTGCAAACTGTTCTTCAACTGTCCTCAAAATCAACGACCCAGCAATGAATATATCAAACCGATCCGTTATACAAGCATTTCTGGGGAAATCTGAATTCGGTGGAATTATTCTATGAAAGATAAAAGACGTAAGCACATACCAAAAAGAAAAACATCTAATCACTCTTTTAGCATTCTTAAGCAGCATATAGAAAACTTCCCTGCCGTATACAGTCATTACTGTGGCCAAAATAGGAACAGGAAATATTTAGATAGCAGCTTTTCTATTAAAAAAAATGTACAATTTATATAAAATTAACTGCCTGCAGCTTAACGAAATTACTTATAGAAGATTTTTTTTTAAATATTACACCTTGTCTTTTTTCATACCGAAAATTATTATTATTATTGATTGAATTAAGTTTAATTTTTGAATTTTCTTTAAAAAACCAAATCAAATTAAGTTTTTTTATTGTTTTTTAATTGTTTTTATTTCTTTAATTTTTTTAATACCTTTAGTTTTAGTAAGTATTTTTTAATAAAAACGGATGAAATGATCAAACTGCCAAAGTGCACTAAGTCAATGAATTTTCTCTAAATCATTTATAAAATATCCAAAAAAGTTTTGAAAATAATTTTCAACTCTTTTTAACTCAAAACAAAATATAAAAAGTTTATCGAGCTTTCCAGTTCGATATGTCACAAAAAACTATGTGTAATCATTTAAAAGCGATTTATTTTTCAAAATTATTTTCAATATCGATTTACTCAAAACGCCATTTTTTGATTTAATGCTTTCTGCTCGTTAAGCGACGATATTCACGATGCGGACATTATAATATTTGATGTGGTATCATCTCAGTTGTATTGTTATTATCTAAGTGTTGTTATCTATATTTTAACTATCAATTGTTTACATTTGAATCGTCCAATAATTATGAATATAATATCGAAGGCCGATTTAGACGTACTCTCAATATTGGTCAGACCAACTCTTGAATATGCTAACCAAATTTGGTCCTCTTTTTATCGCAAACACATTGATGGAAAAGAAAGTATTAAAAAAATGTTCTTAGGTTTAATATGTATACTTTAGAAGGTAGGAGAACTGTGTTAGGTATTGTTTATATAACCCAAGTACTGAATAAAGATAAACACATTGATTCACGTTATATTGATAACATTTTAAGAAATACAATTAACACAAGAGCACGATTTAGGCATGAAAACATATTTTCTATTACATTTCATAGGACTAACTACGGAAAATATGAGCCTATTATCAGAATGCTGATAAACACAAACCAATACAACACAAGAAAAAATTTTGATATGAGGTAAAGATGTTGTAAAAAAATCCTTATTTATATTTAATTGTATTCGTCTTATATTTTATTATTGTAAAATGATTTTATTGTAAATTTTAATATTGTAATTTGTAAACACTTGAACTAAGTAAGAATAAATAAATAACTAGTAAAATGTTAAGAATAATAAATTTAAATTTTGTATTTCTTAACATTTCTTCAATTGTTCAGAATGAAAATTTCTTATGCACCACACTACCACTAATAATACTTTTTATTCCTAACATTGAACACTGTCACACAATAAAACTCTTGTAAATTAAATTTAAAAAAAAAAAAAAATTTTTAATCTAAAAAAAATATAATTAATTTTTAAATTTAATTTTCTTAAATGAATTAATTTTTTTTTTTTTTTAATTGTTTTAAATTTCCCAAGAATCTAAACAAGTCCTACAGTATAAAAACAAAATTTCATGCAGGAAAATCACAAAATTAACTTTATTAAAAAATTGTGCAAAAACACAAAACAAGAAAAAAAAGAAAGTTGAAAAGAAAATTGGGTCCAGTCTACTAAACAGTCTGGTACGTGACTGTGCAACAGTAAATTTAATGAATTTAATTAAAAAATTATTTTTTTTATTTTATAAAGGCAAATATTAAACAATTACACCTGTGTATACTGATTGTCACCGCTGCTGCTAGAGCAGAGACAACGTTTTTTTCTCTTCTTTTCTTCAATTTTGTTGTTGCTTTTGTTTGTCTTCATAAAAGAACATCTTGAAGAATCGTGTTTAATTCTTGCATATTTTTTAATTTTAAATTGTTTCGTTAGAAAAAAGTACAGTTGATTACACAAAGTCAAATTTTTTAAAAGTTTTGATGTTCACTCAACATTAGCTTACCATATAATATCCTAAATGAAATTTTATTAATTAATGCTGTTCTTTCACAGAATAAATTTCTTCTTTCTATACATTTTAACTATACATGGGTTGATATAAGAAAGAGTAGATGACAGAAATAAATACATAAACAAAAAAAAAATTATATTACTATTTCCCAATTAAGTACTTCCAACTGTATTTTATAATGTTGTTGGATAAGCATTTTTAATATTAAAAATTATAAAATCTGATCAGTCTAGGAACCGAATAGGAACCGATACCGATCCAGATTTATTCAAATAATTCGATTACTTCAAACTACACTTTTTTTATTTATTTTCCTTACTCTACGATCACATGAAAGTTTCATCATACTCAATTTGTAGTTGCTGCATTCGCTTTTTTCCCCTTACTCTTCATTCTGGATTGGGTATTGAAGGAAGCAAATCCTAGAGCAAAAGGAATTAAGTGGAATCTGGCAAGAGACGTTCACGACCTCGATTTTACAGATGCTTACACCAAAACCGTTATGAAAAACAAGCTGAAGTCACTAATCCAATATGCCGCGCTAGTATAATTGCAAATAAATGTAAGCAAAACAAAACTAATGTGGCTCACCACAGCCATCTCGTGTAATTTACAGATATTTGATCAAAATGTACAAAAGGTAACGTCATTCTGCTATCTTGGTAGTTTTATTACTGTGGATGGTGGCATGGACATGAATGTTAAAATCCGTGTCCGGAAAATGTTTAGCATATGCTACTTTGAAATTTTTTAGAGATCTCTGAACATCACACCTAACCTCTGAAAGTTTAATTCTCCAGATCTAACGTTCTCACAGTTTTTTTTATATGGCTCGGAAACATGGAAAACAACAGAGAGAATCAATCGTCTTGCACATCTAGATACTTTTTAAAAAATTACAAACAAGGAATTGTGGGAACGTTCAAGAATTGAAGAAATTAGATAAATGATTCAACGCAGAAAATGGTTATGTATCGGGCACACACTTCGCCGACCTGCCAGAAATTTTCCAAAAACACGGTCCGCAGAGTCAAAGAAAGCCTGTTCGTCTAAAAATAACGTGACACCGGGTCAGTAATGAACGGAGCAAGTGTATGTGGAAAAACTTGGAGTGAACTCAAGTAGCTTGCTCAAAATCGACTTGGGTGGATGAAGTTTGTTGAAGCCCTATGCACCCACCATGAGTAACACGATTAATGATGATGAAATTCAACGGAATGTGGGGGAGTTATATTATTGTTGTTATGAATGCTGAGTTCATTTGGTGACAAAAAATTGGTTAATAAATATTTAATATTTTGTTCTTACTATCCTTTCAAAGTGAATTGCGCTTTTTATACGCTCTTGTCGTTATTTTATCGCGTTGTTTTTTTTTTGTTCTCAATATTCTGCGCTTTTTCTACCTCTTGTTTTATAGTCTTCCATTAGGGGTTCGTTTTTAAACGACGAAACTTTTTTTACCTTGAGGGTTGTATTCTGGGCTCATTTTCGGGGTGTTGATAGACTGGTTTCCTCGTTTTGATTCCTTTCGGTATTGGTTAGTATTCAAAATTACTTGTTACTTATTGGGTTTGGCCAGAATAATTTAATTTATTGTAATTAGACATTTATTAATGAAAACTTATAACTTTAGGTTGAGGATGTTAGCCAAGTATCATTGCGCTATGTCAAGATTGAATGTGTGATCGATTGAGAAGATGAGTATTGAGAGCAGATTCTTTTCGTATAAATGGAATGTAAACATAGGTTCATAATTCAATAATTCAACGATCCCTAATTTAGATGAAACTGATATGAAATATAATGATACTGGGGAATTACTACTGGGCAGAATTTATATTTTTCTTATTATTATGCATAACTAGAGGGAAATCAAGCATTTGCACAAAATTTGGTACACAATTTAGAATGATATACTTACGAAGAATGTAGAAAAAATAAATCGGAAGACGATCTTAAAAGGCTAGAGACAATTCGAAGATTATTACGAATAAAGCCAAAATATATATCAGAGATTGTAATGCTACACGATGTTTAAGCGATCATATCGACTTTTCTCATGAAGAATATAAAAAGTCTGGTATAATATCCTTATTAACGAACTACAACGTTTCTCCAATTAATTTTAATATTTTGAACTAAAATAGTTAGATTAGATTAGATTAAATTTAAACTTTTCCGGGAGGGGATCTGTTCCCTATATCAACGCAGCCGCAAATGGGCTTATTGTGATAAAAACCCGTGCTTATTAGTTATTGTCACTAGTGTATGAGTAATTAAGAATACCTGAATACCTGACTTTGTAATAACACGCAGGATGTTCTTAAATGGTATGCTGGGTAGCTCCCATTGATCGAGGAGAAGTTTGCTGCGAGTGAGCCCTAAAATAATATAGTTGCTTAATATTCAAATGATGTCATTCAAATTGTGTGCCACATCAAAATGAGATTAATGAGTGGATGAAAAATTTAACAATGACTCAACTCCAAAACGTTTGAAGTAACTGGATATTAATATGAATCTTTTTTTTTTTGGTTTTTTAGACTTTGTGTATAACCACAGACTTACAATTTTTCTTTGTTCGCTTTATTTGTACTTTGATCATCTACTAAGTGTACGTAATTGAATTTGAAAGTTAATAATAAAAAAATAAAGTTTACATTCAGGACTGGTAGGTAGGTAGGTAGGTAGGTAGGTTCAGGACTGAACATTTAAATATAATTAATTTTGGCTTTTTGTCTAAGCTTTTTTTATTCACAACAATCAACTCAAAAACCTTGTAAGGACACCGTGAGAATGTTTTTTCTATTTTGATACATTTTACACTCTAGACAGTAACTTGGGTAGAATCACCTTTTCGTGCTTAATTAAAGTATGCGGTACTACAATTTTACACTATACAATATCTACAATAATTCGAGTATTTATTTAAGAAATGACCGGTTTATCTACTCATTAAATGTGGAAAACTACTGTTATCGACCAGAACTTTTTAAATAGAATAGTTTCCATTTTATTTAATTTGCTACCAAATTGTACTCTCAATTATTTTTTGTTATTTATTTTATCCCAATGACAAAAAGTACTAGACCGGGTCGAAAAACCAATAAAGCATTTTTTTTGCATCATCTGGAAACGAACCTGGGACTTTTCGTTTGAAAGGCAGGCGCTCTACATACTGCGCCACCCATCTTGCTAACAAGAACAATTTAGAATAAATTCTTTGATCAATCGAAATACCGAACTTGATTTTCTTAATTAGCGACAATTAGGTTTCAGACAATGTTTCAGTTTAAACTAGTAAAATCTTGTCTAGTAAAAGAGACGAATTTTTATCATTTAAGGTATTAAAATCCGGACAATATCTTTGGTTTTTTCTGTTTCTACAGTATACCAGTTATTACATAGTATATATATTACAAATTTATAACACAGATAAGATAGAATATACCTACTTGCAAACTTACTTTCTAGACGCTAGAGACCTAGACCAATATTGCCTTCTCCACATTCCGGTTACGTACCGGAGAGAATCTCAATTGGAAATTTGAAGTTTTTTCATGTCTGTGAATATTTGTCTCCCCAAGGTTTGGGTTTGAAGAAAGTTGGATCGCTTTCTTTTATTCGCTCTACCTGACCAAAAGCTAATAAAGGCTTTATTTTTTTCAATAGGTTAACGGTTTATATAATTTTGCGTTATATCTTACTTTAAAACAACTTCGTCGGACATACACCCCTAAATTTGCTAAAAAATTATTTTTCTTATACCTCTGGTATCGTCCACTCTTCGTAACAATGTGGTAGTATCTTGTTTTCTTAGGTAGAAGATTTGAACCCAGTTTTTAAAATACTAAGTCTAAATATATAAACAAATTATAGAAGATTCTCATTAAAGCTCTAAATTTTCTAAAACATCACACCTATCACCCCTCCCCAACTAACATTGTGGTTCCTGAGGCGTGTTTTGATAATTTCTTTTAAATGAAAAATAAAATTGTATCTATGACCATAACAAACATGTTGCGGTTACTGTTCTAACAATGAACAAAAACAATTTAGTTATTTTTACAAATATCTTAAAATTCCGAAAATACCTACATCCAGATTAGAAATTATGATAATAGAAATTATGCGACAGTAAATTTAAACAAAAGCAAAATAATATAAAAATACAGGATAAAACAAAAACAGTAATTCTATGTTTTGTTGCCTTTGGGTTTTTTGTTATTTGAATTGTTTTTTTTCACATCGAATTTTAAATTGAATTTAATATAGAGGGTGTATTGTTTTTAAGCTTAAAATAATTAAAGAAAAATAATTGAATATTTTATAATAGTGTTTACCGGATGATTTATTTTCTTTATTGTACTTCAGTTTTCTTCATATATACACATTGTATATAATATTTATATTATTTTCTCTATTTATTCATTTTATATGTATGTTTTGTAATTTTTATATTTAAAGTTGGAACTAATAATTTAAATGGAAGTCTAACATTTTTTTTGTTTGAGAAAATGAAAAGCCACACAATCTTTAAATGTTCATAAGTAGGTACTTATGAATACGATTTTGTATTATTTTATAGTTTTCAAAACAAAAAACAAGAATAACCATTTTACATGACTTAAAAGAGGATCAAAGCAAGAAATTCTAAAGAAATTTCAATTAGGTAACATGTAGATATATTTAAAAAAAAAAAAAAAATTTAAAATGATGAGACTTTTGTTGATTTTTAATTTAAGAGATTTGTTTTGTTTCCGTAATTCAAAAAAACACAATTCAACATCAATATCATTTTATTAAAATAATACTAATTTTCTTCTCTACAACAATAACATAAAATACCCTCAGGGTTTGGTTTTAAGATGTTGTAATTTTATGTCTTAAAAACCCTAAACTGTAATTATTTTGATAAAGGACAATAAAATATTTTGATTATGATTTAATTTAAATTTTAATTGAATATAATCGTATCTTATTAAAATATTTTTGTTTGATAATTTTTCTTATTATTTTTGGTTATTATTTTTTGTGGAAAGTTAAAGTATTTAAGAAATTTTTCTTTTATATTATGTTGAAGTAAAAAAAAATATTAAACGAATATTTTTATATGTTTGTCACAATCAATCTATCTATTGGATTTATTTCTGATTTCAACTGAACATTATAGTGATGCTGTATAGCCAAATCGTCGGCTTATTGCTGGTTTGTTCCATAATGCCAAAATGTAATTTTAGAGAAAATTGAAGTTGCAATTTGAAATGTAATAGAAAAGAAACTCAACGATAGAATTCGTGTAAACTTGTAGAATATTTAGTTTACATTTCTTAGATTGAATTTCCATTATAAGATCTAAAAAAAAAACCTGTAACAAAAAAAGTTATGTTGAAATTTAAGAAAAGTAAAAATTTTCAGTTTGTTCCATATCCACTTTTTTGAATTTATTGGTTCGCTCTGTACGACATGGAACAAAAAAATTTGTTTATGCAACAAACCAGCAACAACTAAAATAAGTAATTGTATGCAACATGCTCCAAATTTATAATTATAAAAGCTTAATTATGATATTATTATCTTATTATATATATAATTTTCTGCATTTATCTGGATGTTTGTAAGTACGACTGAATACTCCAACACATATACAAATTACAATATGTATACAAATAGCTTTGATGCTCCTTTTTTAACCTCTGTCTACCATGCTGGACCTTTGCAGGAAAAAATACCATTGCATGAAATATATTTTTTTAATTTAATGTTAGTCTTCTTCGCAAATAATAAGGAAAAATAAAAAAAAATAATAATAATATAAATAAAACAAACAATTTTTTTGATTTATAATAATAAGGACTAATAGAAATTTTATAACTAGTTTAATATGGTATAATAACCAAAAGGCAAACAGCATTTAACACAAAAGAAAACATAATGCACTCAAAGGTTATTCTTATTACTTAAAATTATATATAATATGCATATGTGTCTGCATATTTATTTTTTTTTTTATTTTTTTTGTTGTTATGATAATGATTATAGCATCATAGTTTTGCTACCGTATAGTACTATAGGTATAAACTATATATACTCTAGCCAGAAATGTGATGCGATGATGAGTTAAAATTGTTATTTATTTTTATTTTTTTTTGTTAATTGTTTTTTTTTTAATACATATATATATATATATATATCTATATGATATATAAATTTATGATCGTGTATATATAATTAGTATATATTATGGGATTAGGTTTTAGTTCTGGGGATTTACACATAAAAACAAAAACAACCTATGCATTTTTAAAGAAATTAAATGAAATTTTGTACTCTTATTTTGTATTTCTTATCTGTGTAAATTTATAATTTTTAGGTATATTTGTACTCTTCAACTGTGTAGAAATGTATGTGTAAAGAGTGATGAATTTTTTTTAATATAGTAGCTAGGTATACAACCATATTGATTGTTGTTCTTCTTTTTAATGTATGTTATAAATAATAATTATGTATGAATTTTAGCATGAACAGTTCGATACTGAATTTTTTGAAATGAAATGAAATTTTAAATAACCGATCAATGGTTTCCTTTCCAAGTTATGAACAGTTTTATAAATACCTATTTATTTGCAGTAAATTTTTTTATTTTAATTTTTTCTTCAACACGAATCTTTATTTTATTCATCGAAATAAATATTATGTGTACCTACAATATTATTGTTTTTTTATATTTACAATTTTATTTATTTTTGTTTTTAAAATTGTTTTCGTTCAAAGTTCTGGCTCATTATAAAATATTATTTGTTTGCTATAAACTTTGACGCTAAGCAGCGAATGTTATTGAATGTTAACAGGATTAACTTGATTCTGAATTATACGATAAATTTTCAATGTTGGCGAAAAAAATGTCGCTAAAATGATCGAGTAAATGACCCTTGTCAATAGGGTATGGGACAAGAACCCTTGTCAAATGGGAATAGAAAATTTTGCACCTTACTACAATTATTCTGTTTATATGGTAATTAAAAGCGTTATAATACAAAAATAAAGGTATGATAAATCAGGAAGCAAATACGTATTTTTCTTAAACTTGAAATAAAAACTCAAATAATGGAAAGAAACGCTAGAATTTATTTTGCTTCCGTCATTTATGGCGAGTTACAAAGCTAGTGTATATTATATTACTTAATCAAGTTTGTTAAATAGAAGAATAAACGAAAAATAAATATTATAAAATTAAATCAATTTTATTTGGGTAGCTAATATAATAAAAATTTAATAAAGCTTTCATAGCCATTAAATTACAATATTAAACAAATATTTATTATCTATCTTTAATTTTTTGTTTTATTAGAGATCATTCTTGTAAAGTAGATAATCTTGAAAAATATCAATTTTTTGAAGTTGGCAATATTTTTTTGGAAGCTTTTGATTTCAATGATACAGCTTCAAATTCAGTTTCACGAAATGATGTTTTGAATTTTATTGCAAAACTTCCTGCACGGAAGGGGTATCCTTTTCATATAAAATAGATTTTATCTTAAAAAATGAAACTTGAGCGTAATCTAATTTTGTTGCAGGTACACTATATAATTTTTTAAATCAGTTTTTGTCATTTGCAGAATTCTAAGTTGTATATTTCTAGTACTAGCTAAATGTTTTAAGTAATATAATAAAATATAAAAGGACTGTTAATTTCTTTATTTTTGAAAAACCGATCCATTTCAGAATGAACACAATCAAGCTGTCGAATGTTAGAGTGCCCGGCTCAGAAAACTTTTGAGATATTGATTCTAACATTATGTTATTTGAATGCAAAAATATTATTAGTACTGATGTACTATTGATTTTATTTTTGTTTTGGGGACACACGTTTTCCTTTCGGTACGCCTATAACTCTCTCTGTATACAATGTGTATTTATTCTTATTGCTAATATTAATGGCACGTTCAGCTTTACAAGTATATTTTTTATTTTGATGATTATCATAAACTTCAGTTTTTATTCTTCTGAAGCAAACTGAGAAAAATTTGAAATGTCACCGGGTTATAATATACTATACTCCGTATTCATTTCATTATATTAGGTATATACATTGAACAAACTTACACAAGCAAATCGAACTTTTGTTTTGTAACATTTATATTATCTTAAATGATAAAAATTTATTTGTTTATGCACATGGAGCACACTTATTTTAACGAGTTAGAAAATATGTTTTTTCCACATCAATTTGAATTCAGTTATATAACAACAAATTTGTATTTACGTGGTATAGATTTCAGTATTAACCGCATTATTGTAACTATATGCTCCACGTTCATTGTCATAATATGTTTTGGAACAAATAAGCATGTATAAAATTTTTTTTCGAAAATATATGTAAATACTGGGTTTTACATATCCTAGCTTTTTGTCATATGTTAACAAATTAGCACAAGTAAATTATTAAAAAACTGGACATGGAACAAATTTACAAGTAATTATCTTACTAACTAAAAGAGATATAGTAAAACAGGTGAAAGATTATGAAAGATCACATTAAACATCCCTATGTCAAAAAAGATAAAAGTGGCATATGAATCAAACTAGCAATAAGCTGACGAAATGTCAATATAGTACCTTCGGCTCATGATCTCATTTATACTTCTTTTAACATTAAAGCCAAAATCATAAACCTTACGCACTTATCGTGATTATAAAAACCTAATTTTAGACTTTCTTATAGATGCTGTAAAGACTCTTCCCTAGTCTACCATATATTCTTTATACACTGTTGATGATAAGAAGGCTAAATTTTTTAATAGCCTAGTCGTTTAAGTCGCTTACGCCGAAAGACAACCTTATTCCTTACTATAATATTTATCCCACAAACTAATAGACTACAGAATGAAATACAAGAAAAGTTTTGTAAAAATGATAATGATAGGAGTATCTTCAAGAGATTAAAAAGCACAATGTTAACTTAAGAATGAAGCAATACAAACAGGGACATTTCAATAAAAATTACAACACTTGACAAACACACGAGTTTAATGAATACAATAGACTATTGTGCTATTCAGGGTAGCTCATTGGACCAATATTGTTTTCAGTGTATATTAATAGCTTTACAGAATTACCATTAATTGGAAGCTCATTTTTATATGCCAACGACTTAGTGGTGGTGTATTCTGAAAACCAATAGACGAATCTGGAAAGGAATATCAATATTGATTTAGAAAAAATTTACAAGTGGATGTGCCTGCATAAATTAACCGTCAATATTGGAAAAACGAAGTACATGTTAATTAAGGGAAAAACATCAGATAAACTGGACATTAAATACAATAACCAAACGATCAACAAAGCTTATACCTACAAATATCTAGGCATAATAATTGATTCTGATCTGAACTGAAAACATCAAACAAATAGTCAGATAACAAAGGGTCGCCGAATTGCAGGCTTATTTAGAAATATAAATGAAAGTGTACCATATGATTTAAAGCGATTACTATTCTGTAGCTTATTTCATAGTATGTTCACTTATGGCATAATGGTTTGGGGTAGCACATCGAAAGAAACTTTACTAAGAATGCAAAGAATCCAAAGTAAGGCAATAAAAAACTTATATAACTTAAGAACTAGAACTCCAACAAAAGAAATACATAGAAAATTCAACATCCTACCATTAGAATTTTTTATAAAAAAACAATTAGTAACACAAATACATAGAATAATGCATAACACACTGAACTCAAGCACTATTTTGCAAGTTAACAATGAGATACATCAACATAACACAAGGTCAACTAACTTAATTCGTTTGAATCGGGCAACATTAGGAATTAGATATGAGTCTGTATATAATGATGCTGTTAAACATTACAACAGGCTTCCAGATATTTTCAAAAATTTGAACTACGAATCATTCAATCATTCAAAACATCAATAAATAAACATTTCTTTGATATGGTTAATACCTAAAAATGTAATTTGATATCCATAAACAAAAACAAAAACAAAAAAAAACAAAAAAATGAATTAGCTTTTTTGTATTACATCTTTGAATTTCTCTTCTTTTTATAGTTTTACACTAATGTTATTGCAACTGTTTTCATTTCTTTATATTAAAATTTTATATTAAAATTTACGTTGAATATATAAAAAAAAAACAAAAAAAAAAAAAATAAAATAAAAAATTTTGTAAATATAAGTAAACTAGGGGCCCCTGTTGAGTAATTATATTTCAAGTTGAAGTCAAATTTAAAGGTTTTAAAAAAACAGTAATTTACGTACTGACATAGACTTCGCACGATATAGCACAAACCACTCGTGTTTAATAAAAAGTTTTGTTGTTAGTAAGTTTTATTTAGGATACATAAATACACGTCCCTCATATACTGCTTCGTATCCGATATATTCCCTATAGTAAGAAGCATTTAGTGATAAAATTACTAAAAATAAAAAGTTTTGTTATTAAAGAGGTACGTATATATATACCTATATAATACATAGTTTTAATAAAAACTATATTATTACTACAAATAACAAAAATTTAGAAACAGTTACTTAAAAAGATAAAAATGAAGAATTCAAGTGACCTACTATATCAAAATGAAGTACTCTAACTCTACTATATAAAAAATAAATTTGCTAGTCATATGAACAATTCAACTGATTTTTTTTGTTTTTGCTTTTTTATATTTTTTATTTGAGATGAATTTGTTTCTTTGTGTTTTTTTGGCATATGTACATAGATTCATTCGCAAGTACATAATATAAAATATAATAACTGATTTGTTTACTTTTGTTTATTATTTTCATAAGATCTCACATATGCATAATGTATTTGCTGAATAATAAAATCATATGAGTACAAAATGTTCAACTGTGTGCGCATTTTTGTTTTATATACAATCTTATATATTATGTATATTAGAAGTTCATTAAGGAGTAGGAGAATCGAAATAAAATAAAAAGGTGTCTACTGCGCAGGACCTTAAGTGCTTGTCAATTATAATTATAGATATATAAATGTATATACTCTGTACAAGCAATGATGCTCTTTTGAGAAAGACCAAATAAATAAATAAAATAAATAAATAATATCATCCAGTCTTCTAAGCCCAAGGAATAATTTTACTAAATTAAGAATAGAAAAAGAAAATAAAATGAATGGTGTAATCGATTTTGAGATCAATTAACTCAATGAGATATTTTTAACTTCTACACTACCTATTATAGTTTCTCTAATAATTCATTATTATGTATTGCAGATGATTAATGCTTCACCAATTTCACACTTCTTTGCGTTCAGAAATATTCAAAAAATTTAAACCTACAATAAATGACCTCAGATCTATTAGAATTTTGCTTCAAGTCTATCTAAAGTGTTTGAATACATATTACATAACTAAATTATAGTAAATGTGTTAATAAATATAATTTTCTAAATAAATTTTAATCTCAGAAAGCAATATCTAGCACATCAACCACTCTTAAGTTTATATTAATGATCCTGTTTCCCATGTAAATGAATGTATAGCTAAAATTAATGATGATGTTGATACAATTCCGTTTTGCACTAGAAACAATGGAATCAAGCTTAATGCATCTATTTCACAAACTGTGGTTGTCTACTCTAAAAACATAGACACCGCAATACTATACGGCAGATTAGAATGGATGAATTAGTTATTATAAAGTTCGTAATCTTGGCCATGGTCTTTAACAAAACCCTATAATGGAATAACTATATTAATTTCATTTCCCAATAAATCTATATAAACTATGGAAACTCTAATTTCTCTTAAGTGAGTAGGCTAAAAAGACTCATTCAAACTCTAATTATGTTGCATTTCCTATACTATAGTGTTGTCTTTTCTGGATTACTGCTGTATGTGAAACTACACTTGGTTTTAAGTTTGAAAATTTCCTTAAATTCAGATACAGATACGTACCTTATGTATAAAGATAATTTATAAATTGGTGTCGTAATATCAAGCTGATAAGTTAGTATTTGGAAGTAGTCCGTATGAGAATTTTATCTTGTGTTTACTCGATTAATCGACCATTGTGATTAAGGCATCTATAAATTTTTGCGAAACAATAGTCAAGCTGATCGAGTTGTCGCAACAAAATAAATAAAAAGCTATAGTTTTTTCCAAGTCTATGGGATGACCACCATAACTGCTTTTACACAGAGATTTCGAATACACATAATGCTATTAATTTTTTTGATACCACAACAATCTGTATTCAATATACTCCAATTCCAAGGTAACATAATTCATATGCACTTTCATGTTTACGTTCTATAGTTAAATAATAACTGCTAACTGAAAATAAGTCTATCTATAGTAGATCAAAATAACCATAAATAAAATAGAAATTATAAATTCTCACATTTTTATACTAAAAAGTGTAAATTATTCTAAAGAGTATTGCATTTTTTAAATTTTTTTTTTTTTTTGATAGCATGCAAAACTTTGCAAAGAAATAAAATTAAAAAATTCGTGAAAATAATTCCATTGTTGACACACATCTTATATATGTAAATTATTTAGTGCTGAGAAATAGTTCTTTAAACACCAAAACAACAAATCATTATCCTTCCTCGAATTTTTTCTTTGTTTTATTTTTTCACATACTATTTTTTTAATTATTTGTCTTTTGTTTTTCATTTTTTTTGTTGTTAAAATAAATTATTTTTTTTTTCACAAATATTTGTTTTATCTTGTCTATTCTCCTGACTTTGAAATAAATATTTTTCTACATTGAATTCTTTGGAAGATACTTACATAGACCTACCCATGCAAATGAACATAGTTTAACCACTATCAAAAACAAAGAAATTTTTTTTTTTTTGTTAAATAAAAGGATATACGATTACACAAGAATTTTTTTTCAAGAATCGTCTTTTTTTGGATGTCAATATAGAGAAATAACAATAAAAAAAAAAACGGAAAATGTACATATATGTGCAGTGAATATAGAAATTAGCATTCAGTTGCAAGTTGCAACACGAATATATTACTGGTTGGTTATATGGACCCAAACCCAACCATATACAATATAAGATTTAGTTTTTTATTCGTTGCATTTTATTACTTTTTTTTTTTTTTGTACTATCTATAAATATTTTTTTCGTTGTAGCTGTAAAAATAAGTGAGAGATACAAAACTAAATTTACTGATAATAAATTAACCCTTATGTGTTAGAAAATAATTAGATTTGTAATTTCTGGGATTTTGTATTATAAAATTCTAGAAATATCGGTTTTAAAAATTTTTGGGTTTTTAAATATTCTGGAAAATTCTAGTTTTAATAATATTTAAAAATATATATATACTCTCGTTAGATAAATATATATATATATATATACAATATGCTGTGAAATTTTAATTTTTTGGATAATAGTGTAAAAAAAAATTAATTTTAAACAAATATCCATAGTCTTAACCTCGTAATAACCCTATTTTATATTTTTAAACCAAATTTAAATTTTTTTCGTTATTTAATTATAGGTTTATAAGTTTAAATTTGAGGATATTTAAATCAGATTTAAATAAAATTCATTCCACCACAATAAAAGCGTTTGATTTTTGTTACACAATTTTTAACGATTTTTATTTTTTAATGCAATAAAAATAATCCTTTTCTGCGTTAGAATTATCTCACAATATGTCAATAAAATTGAACTGTATTGTGATTTTGAATATTCTTTACTATAATCGAAATTTTCCTATTTCAGACCAAACCTTTTGGTCTTCTCTATGGTTCTCTACATGTGACAGCTACTTTTCAGTCTCATTTCAGTGTTACAACATAAAGTCATCAACTATTAAGGTGTAGCTGATTTATTACCGTGTATAGTAATACATAAAGAATGTTTCGGGAAGTTTGATTCTGAGGGATACACTCCGAATTCTCTAAATAATGTATGGATGATGTTGAGCCTCATATATTTTAATAGTTTTAACCCTATACATTATCTTATAAATTTTGTACAGTTCGACAGTGACCGAATCTCATTTCTCAAATACTTTACAGCTCGGTCAGCAAACATTTTGTAAAATTTAATCTTTGATTTGTTGTGCACCTATCTTGATATTAGAAATCTTTATTAACTTAAAAAATTAAAGTATTAATTTGTTTTGTGTTTCCAATTTGTGTTGGTAATCAGAGAGTAAATCTTAAATCTTTTCCTAAATTTTTATTTGTTCTAGAATTCACGAAGATGAAGTACAACTGTTTACTTCAACTACTTTTAAACTAGCTAACCACTTTTCTTATTAATTAATATTTTTTAATATCTAGCTTATATTGCGAAAGTTTTTATTTGTTTCATTATTCACCGCATCGACCACCGTCTAACCATTAAAGCTACGTAAACTATAATAGTTCAATTTTTAAACTTAATATATTTTTTTATTTTAAAAAATATAAAAATATATGATTCTGGAATAGACATTACAACTTTTCACCTCTCCAACTCTGGTACTACGAAAAATAATATAAAAACTAACATGTCAAAAACTCCAAATAAAACAAAAAAAATATCTCTAAAAATAGAAATGAAGTTTAACGGTGGAAAAAAATAGTATTCTGGGTATGGAACTAATTAGCTGATCTGATTCTTCCCTTCCATATTCATACATATTTACTGTTAGTACTAAAGCATAAACCCTGATGTAATCAATTTTTTGCAATAAATTTCAAATTGCATTTCAAATCACCTTCAGTATCCCATTTTTGTTATGAACAACTCAATTATATTTTCCCTAATTTTTGTATGGTATTTTTATTATTAAAAAAAAGCTCTTTGAAATTTAATTTTAAAGCCCTGAAAAAAAAACTGAGAGAAAAAACAAACAAAGGTATTTTTTGTGTTTTTTTTTTTGTATTTTTTTTTTTTAGCAAATCCTTTTTGATTATCCCTGTATTACATTTTTTTTTTGTCTCCTTTTAAATTTACATGGAATATTTTAGCGAGTGTCAGGGAATATACGTATGCTGTTTTGTTTTTTACTTTTTTTAATTTTTTTTTTCTTTTTTTTTTGTAAATAACTTTTAATGTTAAGCAAATGGTTTGGAAAAAAGCGAAAAAAGAGAAACGTTTTAAAATGCGGTCGCGTTGTTTTTGTTTTTTTTTTTGTTTTTATAAATTTTAGAATTGCATTTAGGGCATTTTTATTCTAAAGTTTACATTGATTATACTTCTATATGTAGATAATACAGTTATATATGTATGTATATAGTAAAAGTTTTATTTGAATTTTTAAATTTACCTTTAAAGAAATAAATTTGATTAATTCGAAAATTATTTATTCTGATAAAATATTATGAACTGTTTAATACGGGCAATATTCAAAGATTACTAGACAAATTTGATTTGTGACTTTTTTTTAAAAGTTAAATTCGTATATGAAAGTTCTTTTCGAATTATTTATTTATTTATTCATATCTCAAAGAGCTTGTTAGCTCGTACGGAGTGTAATTCAGTTAAATTTATATATATAAACTTCTTATATTTCTATATATATACTTCAATTAAGGTTGAAATAAGAACTGTAAGCTTCCACAAAATTATTTCTGAGTAAGAGAAACCAAGCAAATTTTATATTTATACAAAAATGCATAAATTAAACTCTTAGCAGAAACTGGTTTAGGGTATCACATTTAATTAGAAATCAAGTTAGTTTATTTTATTATCTTTCAATTTCAAACTAATCAACTGTTGTAGTTTCATACAACCTCAAATCTGATAAAAAACAAATTTGCTGTTATTTTGTACTTTCACCTAAGCTACTCGTCACTTTATTGCTATAGTTTCCGACAACTAGGTATAGTTTTCGAGAAAAACGACTTTAAAGCTTATAAGGTCTTAAACTGCGCGATAGAATTTTTTCAAACTAACAGGGAATGTTATTTACTCTAAATAGATCAAAATTAGGTTAAAATTAGATTCTTCCTAGAACTAACATTTTTTTTATATTGTATGTAAAAAAAACAGACCAAGCGTAAAGACCACAGCTATTAACTCACAAGGAATTTTGACTTTGAATGCTCAAAGTTTTTATATTTTCGGTTAGATGATGTTGTTGCATATGAATTTTTGTTTTTTTTTAAATATTATTCTTTTTAATTTTTTTAAAAATAATTTAATTAAAGTCGTATTTTCTATTTTAAATAATAAAAATACAAAAAGAGTACAAAAAACTACAATTAAAAAGTAAAATTTAGAAGGTATTTTTTTATATAGTTTTAATTCAGTGGTAATTTCAATTTTAATAAAGATTAATAAAATAAATAAAAATATTAAAAAATGTTAACACAAACAAAACAAAATTAAAAAATATCCAATTCAATATGAAAAATTTAAAAAATTAAATGGCTAATTCACTATTAATAATATAAGTTGTAAATAACAATAATAAATCTACATAGAAACATTAATTCTTAAATGACTAAAACTTAAAATAAATCCTTAAAAATAAATTTGGAATTCTTAAACAATTACAACACAGTCTTTACAAACAAACTTTGTAAGATATGTCATATTATTTTTTTTTAAACATTTAATATGAAATTTTCTCACGCATCTTCCACATTTTATTCCCCAAGTTTCTGAATTTTGATCGCCCGACATGAAATTAGTACAAGAATAGTACATATGTCCAAAACACAATATGTTTTCACCAATATCAGTTTCTATGTTTTCATTGAATGAAAAAAGATTTCTAATATGACTTTCTACTGGGCTGTTTTGATTTATTATAAACGAGTTCGTATTTTCGTCTAATCAATCACTAATAATACCAAGAATATCACTAATATATTAGGAATGTGCATGTTCAATACTTTCCAGTAATCATTACTACTCGATACTTTCATCATCTATACTCGGTACTTTCTACTCGATACTTTTTAACCGATACTTCTAGATTCGTTAACTGAAAATTTTATTAAGGAAAAATGAAAAGCAATTTATTTGTATAGTGTATGAATTTTTTCAGTTTTTATCGTTACTTCAGTTCATTTAATTTTTTGTTTGTATATTTTGGGTTTTTTTTTGTATGAATAAAATAGTTTTTATATTAAATAATGAATAAAAATATTAAATTATGAAAAAAATAACATTAAATAAAACATTATTCATAATAATTATTTTAGTTTAAAAAATTAATATCTTTGGTATTATATTATATTTCAGTTTTTTTCTTTATCTCAGTTCAGTTTGTTAATTAACAAAAAAAAAAAATCTTAACTTAAAAAACTGATATTTAATTTTTCCTAACGAACTCGATATCTATCGATCTCGACTACCATTAAAGTATTGATCAACGAACACGGTATCGAGTATCCACTGCACTATCAATCTCGATTACCTATAAAGTATTGATCAACGAACACAATAAAAACATTAATACAATATTAACCATTTGTATTTGTTTTGATATTCAGCAGCGGAGTATACATATTTTTATATCTTAAATTTTTAGTCTATTCTACATGTGGTGTAGTAATCACATTAATATTGTATACTCTATACACATTTTTAGTTTTTCAATTCTGTTTTGTTCCCTATTCTCTTTTTTGAACAAGAAAAAATTTTTTTATTGTTAGTACTCTTATCGACACTTCTAGTTGAAACAATACCAATACTCAATAGTAACAGTAGAGATTTTTATTCTTCATCAATATTCAATACTCGATATTTTTACAGAAAAGTAACCGATACTTTTCTTCTTGGTCAATACTCGATACTAAGTATCGAGTAGATACTTTTCGCACATTACTATAATATATGGCTGTGTAACTACTGTAATATCACCAATTTCGTGTGAAAAGGTTTCAAGGGATTCAATATATATAAATTCCGTATCAGTATAAGTAAGTATTCCCATAATTGAATAATTTTCTTAATGTTTGAAGCTCTTCAAAATTAGTCTGATATAATTTGTTGTCAGTTGAAGCTTTAAAAGTAGTTTGAAACTTATTTTCTTTAAATTCAATATAAAATTGGTGCAATATTTTTAATTCATTGGAATACTGTTCTATACCAGTGCCGAATTTTTCAAAAAGTGCCATTTTTTCTATACCGACAATACTAACAAAAGCTTGAAATGCATTTTTATTTAAATTTTGATCAACAACAGCAAAATGTTTTGACGATCTCCCGAGACATTTAGATACATTTATCGCAAATTTATTCCAAAGAAATATACCACATGTCTTAAATCCATTTTTTACGGTATTTATTGAAATATTGTTTTCAATTATTTTTTCTAGTAATGGAGCGACCAATTCTCTTGTCAGAAATTGAGTTGGATTAGTGGTGTTAGATTTCCGGATGCTGAAAATGAAAACGTGACTGTTAAATTTGATTTCGCTTCGCCTTTGTATACTTCATAAATATTTCTGGCTCCTGTCGCAGCTAATACACATTTAGTCTTTGGGTATAATAGAAAGTTAGTTTCATCACGATTGGGATCTAACAAAATATCAAAAATTTAATTTTCAACTTAGTACTTTTCAATCGAATGAAACAAGCCATACATATCGGTTATTGCAACGTTCGCACTAGCCGAAGAAACGGGATCTGGCGTTCGAAAGTTTAGGGTTGGATGCCTCTTTAAAAACGATTTAAACCACCCTTTACCCTGGTGTATTATTTTGACCAAATGGATGATTTTTTCCTTCACATTTTTCTAAGAAGTATTTCACAGCATACATTAAATCTTCTTTTCTTGAAACACAATATGCATTTTGTTTAAAAAATTATTATTTTTTTATAATAATACCTATTTGTATTTTGTAAGCAATTAGAGTGAGTAGACGACTGTATTTAAGGCACATATTATGTATAGGCATAAGATATTAAAAAAATAAGACTATACCCGTAACCATAATAGTCATAAGGCGTCATATGATGTCATATGATATTGTACGCCAACATGAAATTCCATTTAATCAACTATAATAGTCATAACCATCATTCGTTGTTTATTCAAAATTATTCGTTAGGTCATAAGCATACGAGAAGAAACTTACAAATCACAAGCAATCAATAGCAATTTTTACAGCAATGTAAATAAATAAAAAATAATTTTGTAAGCTAACGAAGTATTATACGATATCATATTATGACTATTATAAGCCCTAACTACAATTTAGTCATATGATGTCATACGATACTTCGTTAAAATGGCCGATATGATTCGATATGATTTAAGAAAATCATAACCAATCTTGCTGAAATTTAATTTTACTGAGCTTGTCATTTGCAAAATGTGAAATATGATTTTTGAAGTTTTAATATTTATTAAAAGTCTAATTAAATGAAGAGGACTAACTGTAAGCTTGTGCATTTTTTCAACTAAATAATACTCTTTCCAAATCCCAGCAAAGAATGCATTGATAAGGATTCATATTAATTCGATCAATATTGTATTCAATTTTACAAGCACATTCTCATTAATATGAGTATCGTAAGTAAACTTGCCTAGTTAAGTAATTTGTTTAGTTTGATCGAAATATTTTTTTTTGGTTTTTAATTTTGGTTAAAATAATGTCGATAAGCTAATTTGAACAGAATTATCAGCTTCTCTTCCAAATAGAATTATGATAAATAGAGCTGAAAATTCGAATTAATTTCATTGGAAATGTTATAATTTTATTTGTGTAAAGCATAAATGCATATGTTTTGTATACACGAACATACTTGTACAAACAAGTTTTAATATTTATTTGTGCCAAGTTAGTTACTGATTCATATGAACCAAAATTTTTATCAAAAATATATCGAAATATTGTGACAGAACATAATATGAAACATATTAGCAATTATAAAATGACAAAAAGTGGATAGAGAACTGATTATCTCAAAAACTAATTGAAATATCAAAAATCTGATTTGAAAAGAGGACGTTTGAGAACCTAATAGTCATTTCTTAAGTCAAAATACATTAAAATGGCTTTTGTAACAAACTAGTGATAAAACGACGAACTACAGTCCCTCCAGTACGTAATTAATATCATAATGTCGTAATTTTTGTTTTTATATAAAATACTTATTTAACAAAAAATCATTAAAAAAAATACAAGCATAGTATATTTTTCTTTTAAATCACATCAGACCATAATAGATTTAAAAATAAAAAGTAAAACAAAATACAATTATTAAGTCAACAAGTCTTCAAATTTTATTTCATCATAAATAAGTAACTAAACTCACCATACCTGGACTGTACTAAAATTAAAAATCATATAAATTTTTAAATTTTTTTTGACCAAAAATACAATATACACCTATACCTACACACACACATATATATAAATATATTTATAATATAAATATATACATATATATGTATGTTATCATTTTAAATATTACTACAAAAACATAATCCTTAACTTGAGAACTTTAATTTTATTACAATCTTTTCATTTTTATAGTCAAGAAAATGAAAAATAACAACAACAACAACAAAAATTAAAAGAACATCAGCATTTCCGGAAAATTTTATTGCCGAAAACTTAACATTATAGAACTAATTTAGTAGAAGAAAAGGAAGAAGAAGAAGACGTATTAACATCATATACCCTAATAATGTTCTATTTATTCAATATTTTCATTATACAGTGGAAGGAATTTGGTCCACCTTCCGAATTCAATAAATTAATGCAATGACTGACAATGACTGATGGATCTTCGATAAACAAAGACTTTTGACAAGGAAAGACAATGACTAATGGACCTTCGATATTCTTAAAAATTTATGTTGCACTGAAAACTTATTTCTACTTATATGCGGATGTTTCGTTTTGTCACGATTAGAGTTTTGATCTGATTTGAAATTTAACTACATTTTGAGTTTAAAAATGAAAGATTTCTTAGAAAGACCACATCTACAAACACAATGTTAATTTTTAATTTAAACTTATCGTCTAGTGATGACCGACCACCCTGGGTACCTAAATATTAAACTAAGGAGGAAAATTATTCAAATTTATTATTGGGAATTACTTATAAAACAGTTAACAGTTTGTTTTATATTTGCAATGATTGCCACCAACAAAATTTATTTAAAACTCTCTATGTCTCTATTAACATTTATTTCAGTTGACGTTAGCTTCTTCTTCTTCTTCTAAATTATTCTTAATCATTATCAAAGCATTATAATATACTTTCGCAGTAAAATTTAAAACCTAAAATCTATGTGGACGATGTGCTTTCATTAACAAATGTAATTAGAGTAGAACAGATTTTCGGGATGTTTCTTTACCTTCACAACAATTTCAAACTTTTAAGCAGTATAGGGTTTTCCAATAACAGTGATATGTTTTCTTTTTTAAAAGAAAAACACTAATTGTTAAGGAAATTCAAATGTTTTTTATTTTATGTGAAGTACAATCGATACAATTAAGTTCTGAATAAAACGTCATTCAAATGGCCTCCACGACTTCTTCTTCAGGAACGAATTCGATGAACACAATTTTCGAGCACTTTCTCCACTAAATCCAGTCGTATCTCATGAATAGCACGTTCAATATTGACTTGTAAAGCTTAAAGAGAGTCTGGTTTATTGCTAAAGACCAATGACTTCAAATAACTCTACAAGAAATAGTCTAATGGTATTAAATCACAACTTCTTGGAGGCATTCAATATCACAATTTCTTGAAATAATCGAATCTCCAAACTTTTCGCAATAATTCAATTGTTGCACTTGCTGTGGGTGCACGTAGCCCCATCTTGTTTGAATCAAATGTTGTCAAGATTAACTTCTTCCAATTTCGGCCATAAAAAGTTGGTTATCATTGATCAATACTGCTCTCCATTGACAGTAACGGTGTTACCAGCTTCATTTCGAAAAAAGTACGGACCGATGATTCCACCAGATGATTCCACCAGACCAAAAACCACACCAAACTGTCAATTTAGGTGAATGTAATGGTTTTTCATGAATAATTTGTCGATTTTCTTCGCATCAGAATCGACCGTTTTGTTTGTTTACCGCACCACTCAGATGAAAGTGAGCCTCATCGGAGAAGATAATTTTCTTAAAAAAATCGTTATCGTTTTCAAGTTGTTTCAAGGCAAAATCAGCAAATTCACGACGTTAACGGTGAAATTGTAAACATTACTGAATTCAATGAAAAAAAAAGACAGATCATGACATATTACAAATGACCGAAACATCACTTCAAAATCAAATCATCCCTATTGGAAAACCCTAATTATTTTTATGCTTAGAATGCTTTCATTGCATTTCACTTGAATTTTAATCTACTTAAATTTACTATTTAAGTAATAATATATATCACGTCTTTCCCCTTTTCCATTTATATTTCAACTCCCGATTCTATGTGTGACTTCAGTTCATAGATTATGTGATAATTTTCGCTTTATTTGAAATTCCTCTCTAAAATTAGTTTGAGCAAAACAGACAGTTTAGTTTTCTGTATGTTTTACTCTTGTTTATATGTTCAACCTTTAAGATATTCTTGAGCGAAAACTGATGCAAAAATCATGTTAAAAAATAATTGTGTAGTAGTAATTAAATTACATCATTAGACTCCATGCCAATCACAGTTATTGTACATGACCAATAACACGAAGCTGATAATCATATTTTTTTACTAAACAGGACCCAATTACAATAGTAAAAGAATATTAAGAAGAAGATACTACTGGTGCACACATTACTTCTGTTTCGGTCTCCGGTCTACTTTGTTACAAAAATCTTATAGATTCTAAAACGGTTTCAGATGAATTATATCCCAAATTTTCTTTCTCCATCAATTCCATTGAGTTATGAAATATGCTGTAAGCTGAAGTGTCTATACATAACTTTTGGACATTCCTAGACAATTCAAAACTGATTTTTATATTTTCATATTTTCTAGATTTTATTTTACCGGATGTAGCTATCCTTTTTTTCCTATTTTCGAAAAGCCAAATACGTCAAAATCCCAACTTCTTTAAAAATCGGAAATCGACAAAATCCAAACCATATGAAATCCAAATTTTGTATATTCTAATTCAGAAAAAAAATCTAAATTTTAATTTTTTATACTAAAAAGAATAAACGCCACAAACGGCAGCTCTAATTTAAAGAAAAAATAAAAAAAAGCAGTAAAATTTGGTTTTTACCCTTTAAGTATGTAAAAAAATTAATGTTTAATATCAGAGCTAAAGCGTTCAGTTAATATGAAAAAATCCGGGTGAAAATGTCATTTTTGTCTTGTTTTGAGTAATATGGTACTTTTTAAATAGTAAATTAATATGGGGCAGGTCCCGACTTTAAAAATAAATTTGGTTTTTTTTTATATGTTTTCCTAAAAGCTTACGGTCTACGTTTACCTACAATCTGCGAAAGGGTTTCCATAAATAAGTAGCAGGTCTTTGGGGGCAGTAAATTGGCATTATTAGCAGTGAATACTGAAAACCCAAACATTAAAAAATAATCTACTATTAACGGCGCCGTTAGTGGATTGAATTTTATCGGATTGAATTTTTTCGGTTTGGGATTTTGAAAATTTGGCTTTTGCGAGCTTGGGATTTTCAAATTTGCCTTTTGTCGATATGGATTTTGTGATTTGGGTAAATTATGGATTTCCCTATAGATCCTATTTTACCACTCTCCAGCTAATATTCTCCGAAAATCTAACAATATTCCATCGTATAGTCTTTGCAATTTAAAATGGAGTATTAATCATTAATCGTATAAACTTCTTTCAAAATATTCTAACTACTCCTACCAACATTTTGTTGTTCCCAATCCTCTCTAAATTTATTATCCTGTTCAATGCATTTTTCTAATAAGCATGTTTTCTACTACCTTAAAAACTCTATTCAAGTACTCTGTCTACATTTTTAATTTGAATTTTTTCTCAATGCGTGCAAATCCTTCTCAGCTTTCTTGTTTTTATTTTAAAGTATAATTTCTGAACCTTGATAAATCTAATAAACCAAATATCAACCAAAACCAACTTAAGCTTTAGCTTGTAAGAAAAATAAAAAACTTCAAAACTGCGTTAAAATCGATGATTCCAATCTTAGAAGATATTTTTGGTATAATTAGCACTTTTCAAATTGTCTTCACTGTTATTTAATACTACAAAACTATTTCTTTTCAATGTATGAGTCCTTTTTTTCTAATATTCATCCTGAATTGCTTTTGATCCTTCAATATTGCAAGAAAAGAAACTATATGAAAAAGAACTAAAGTAAAAAGTAAAAAAAAGGAAAAAAAAAAATATACATATTTTTTGTTCTCCCAAAAGCTATTCATACCTTAGGGTAATTAACTTGAACCAAAGATGATTTCATATGAAAACTTCATTAATAGAAGAGGCATAATAGCATCTTTCTTCTTTTATTGTTTTTGTTATTGTTGTTTTTTTTTATTTTTTTTCTTCTTCTTTAATTTTAACATAAGAAAGGATGAAACATACTGAAATAAAATTACATTTTTAGATTTGTGTATCCTTTACTAAACGAAAATATTTCTAAATAAGAAAATAACAACAACAACAAGAATAACATAAAAAGCCGTTTTTATTAAGGGGTTGGAAGTTTTAATCAATTTTCTTGTCACATTTAATTTTTGATATGAAAAGAAATAGGAGGAAACCAGCATTTAATTTGTGGCTACTGAAAATATAACTTTGATGCTAATATAGTGTACATTGATCTTTGACCTTCTTTACTTCGTTAAATCAGAGAATTAAACTTCCAATAGTATTGGGTAGTTTCTACAGTGTATGATTAAAGTTTGGCAGGTGTAATTTTGATATAATGATACAAGGCTTGATTTATCCCTAGTTTAATACATTTTTTAGCGATAATCCAGAAAGATTGAACCCCGCACTCTGACAGAAAAATAAACTTAAACTCAAAATAATACATAAATTTAGACCAGAAAATAATTTCAATTAATAATCTCTATCTTCGGTGCTTCGGATATATTTATCCCTGGTTATAGTTCTCCTACATTATTTGTTAAAATTTTTTTTTATATATTATACCGAAAATTAGGTTGTAAAATATTTGTAATTATTTGGACGTCACATTGTCAATAAAACAAGCCATAAAACCTTGCCAAGATAATTTAACGTAGTATGGCCCAAATATGTGGGCTATATTTCCTCTTGGATCATAATATGTATGAATTATAGATATTAAACACATCTCTTCAGGAGAAGAATACGTTTTGCAACGGCTCAGAACCCCTTAACATCTTGAGGCTTATTCGTTTATATCAAAAATATTATCATTCTAATCATATAAGTGGCATGTGATTTCCGAAGAACGAGATCTACATTTGATATTTAATGTGCAATACTCTTTATGTTTAGATTTACTTTTTTTCCAAGATGTGTTATGGTTTTTGACCTCACTTTACATGCTCAAAATAATTAATTGTTCTATGTTTTGCACAAAGTTCACGGTTTTATTTATTCTGCGGAAAATGTCGTCATCTAAAGCACTAAGTTTTAAGCATTGTTCTGTACAATAACATTTATTAATACAAGTGTTATTCTTAAGGTTTATATTATAATAGTAAAGAGTTCACATGACATTTCTAAAGTATAGCAGATGGCGAAAAATTAGCTTAAAATAATTTAAAAAAAAAAAAAAAAAAACTTTGTCGTATACAAACCTTTTCTTCATACCAATTATTAAAATTTTTTCTTAAATCGAATTTTAAAGAATTGAAGTATTTGAAAGGTGTTGCTAAAAATAATTATTATGAATTCATCCTACAATTTCATCCTTAGTATTTATTTTCTCGTTGCTGTTTCCTTGAATTTTTTGTTTTTACAAAAAATTCCTTGAAGTTGCGATAAGCAAATTCCAAATAAATCAAAATACATTTCTAAGTAAAAAATAATGAAGAAGTAATCAAACGTACTTAAACTCACTAATTTACGTTATAACGTGTGAAGTCATAATACCAAGCATCTACGTAATTATCAAACTGAAAATTCACATTTTATTGCAGTTTATTTTATTAAAATTCAATATAGAGTGGTTAGTATAATATTTTCATCTAAAATTCATTAACAGTTCATTTAAAATATCAACGATTTACTTATACGTTTTACTTTATAAAAAACTGTTATTTATTTTCACAAAGCATCATCATACAGCTTAAGTACATTCTAAGAAAATATTAATTTTATAAATGAAAATTTTCTAGTAATTTTAATTTAGCTATCCAATTTGAAATTTTTGTACCTATCAATTAAAAAAAAATTCAAATTACCTATACAAATTCAAATAACAAAAAGTTAAAAACAATAATATACATTCCAGAACAGTATAGAGAAACTGAACACATACAAATTATTTAGAGAATATAAAGTCGTATAAAACTTTAAAAAATTTAAAATTCAAATTGAAAATAAAGAATGCACAAACACATTGAATATACGCTGGAAATATATATAATGAAGAGAATTTTGAAAAATAAGCTGAAAATTTTCTGTTGTATGAAAATGTCTATTTTTATAGTATTATTAATCAATGACTAAACTTAGTTCTTAATTATTTAATTATTCTTAATAGTTATAACTGTAATAAAATTATTTGAAAATCAGCTTAATATTATGTAAAAATTCTATCCAATCTGAAATTATTTCGCAAATAATTTATACTAGTATTCGCCTGTTCCCCGAAATTCGAGGAAGTTTCATGAAAAATTAATAATCTTATAATTTCATTAAAAATTTCAATTTATTCTTGATGGTATAATTTATAATATTAAATTTATAAATTATAATTTTTTTTCATTGATTTATCTTAGACACAAACCATATTTGTAATATTGTATTAAAAAAAAAAACTAATTTGAATTTAATTCTGTCAAAAAAAAACCGAAACCGAATATGTACATGGGTCAGTTGCGACAATTTGATAAATTAAAATGTTTGTATGTGAAGATGTATGTATTTTTTATACATGAGGTGTAATTTAAATTGAAATTTCTAATTCAAAAATAAAACAGTTTGAAAAGTATTTGAATTCGCTACGTCTCTTTTTAAATATCATGGAGTATTAACCGAAATCAATTAAAATATAAAAGTGAATTGTAAAATCTATAGTGTCTTTTATTGTATAAACTAAAAAATAAATGCGAAGAATTAATATTAAGTATGAAAAAGAGAAAGATAATTTGCATAGCCTTGTTTCGTTTTATATTAAAATATATAAAAGAAGAACTGATCGAAATTACATGTTAGTATAATTAAAATGGATGTCAGAAACCAATGATTAGAACCTGAACTCAGTTACCATTGTTTCGTATAGGTATACTAATACGCAAAATATTTTTTTTTATAAAGTTTTTTAGTTATTTAATCAATTATATAAATCAGTTAAATAATTTAGATGGTTTGAAAACAATTTATATAGTTTTTATAAAGTATAACACCAATTATGAATTTTATATTTTCGAAATCCTGAATATTGATAAATTTTTATTTAAATATCGTATTTGAATTTTGTATTTTCTTTTTGGAAATTTTTAAGCCTAAATTTTGAACTTTTATAATTTTTTATAAATAAAATTTTGTAAATTATTGTTTAAAAATTAATTTTTAATGTAATTTGAATATAATCAAATTAAAATATTTTGTTTTTTTACGTAATTGAAGGATAAAAAGGTTTTAGACTTTTAAAAAAATAAAAAAATTACTACTTAACACAATGCATAATTACAATTCTACTTGAAAATGATAGAAAATATATATACTAGTGAATCCGCTGTGCACTTGCACAGAAACAGTTCTTTCAGGTACGATTTTATATAAAAAGAAATATTTGTTCTGGTATAATTTTAGTTGTTTTCTGAATAGCTTGATTATTGAATATAGATGTATATAATGAAATTTAAGTATAATACCTAATACTTTATGATGAAATTAATACTAATTTCAATATAACTTAACACAATAAAATCCCATTACTCTCAGCGTAGTAGACCGATGTATTTTAATTCGTTTATAGTCAAAAACGTTTGTAGTACACAATTCTGTTATAGCAATAGTCAATAATTTTTTTGAAAGAAAGTAATAAACTTCATAAGTTCATACAATCGATGCCGTTTGTAGTCACATTAATATATAAGGGCCCATTTTTTCAATAAAACAAAAAAATAAGTCAAAAGTGAATTATTTTATAAAAAAACTGATTTCTATATAATTTTTTTATGTTCTTTATTACAAATATGTACTAGGGACCCCTGTTGAGTAATTATATTTCAAGTTGAAGTCAAATTTAAAGTTTTAAAAAAAAACAGTAATTTACGTACTGACATATACTTCGGATGATATAGCAGAAGCCACTCGTGTTTAATAAAAAGTTTTGTGGTTAAGTTAAGTAAGTTTTATTTAGGACACATAAATACACGTCCCTCATATATTTTTCATTTCCGATATATTCCCTATAGTAAGTGGCATTTAGTGATAAAATTACTAAAAATATAAAGTTTTGTCATTAAAAAGGTATGTATATATAACTACATAATACACAATTTTAATAAAAACTATATTATTACTACAAGTAACAAAAATTTAGAAACAGTTACTTAAAAAGATAAAAATGAAGAATTCAAGTGATTTGTTTTTTTGTTGTTTTTATATTTTTTATTTGAGATGAATTTGTTTCTTTGATTTTATTTGGCATATATAGATAGATTCATTTGCAAGTATATAATGTAAATTATAATAACTGATTTTCTTGCTTTTGTTTATTATTTTAATAAGATCTCACATATGCATAATGTATTTGCTGAATAATAAAATCATATGAGTACAAAATTTTCAACTGTGTGCGCATTTTTGTTTTATATATACATCTTAAATATTATATCAGAAGTTCATTAAGGAGTAGGAAAATCGAAATAAAATGAAAAGGTGTCTACTGCGTCTACTCCCTAAATGCTTGTCAATTATAGTTATACATAGATATTTTGTGATTGCATAACAGAATTGCTATTTATGTATAAAATAAAGTTTAAAGCAGAAGCAAATGAACTAAAATTTATTATATAATTTTTGAATAGTATGATCTGACCTGATTTTTGTTTTTCTGTTTTCTTTTCAATTTCTGTTTGTGTTTGTGTTGTTGTACTTTCTTCTATAAGTTTATGTTTTTATTTAAAATGACAGAATTTTTATGAAACCTTTTAAAAAACTGTCCGTGATTGAAATTTATTTTAGAGTATAGATGTAGCTCAACACTTGGAAATAACCGTCATTTATTTGGTGTAACTATTTAAAATGTTTTAAGTATTCAGCACCTAGAACTTGCTCAAATTTTAATATTTTTGTGATGTAATTTACTATTCAATTATTCTTGCTTTTTTACTCACCACGTCATTCATCTTGTGTAATTAAATTATATAAGATATTTATATATATTTACAAGTATAAATTTTGAAAATTTACAGTGTTATGTACAGTGCAATGGTAATTTCTGCAATAGTTTATTTATTGATATCACAAAAGTGTTTGATACAGTGTGTCATGATTTATTATTAACTAAAATTTATATTGCGGGTTTTATAGGCTATATTTTTAAATACTTCAAGTCATATATTAATAATATGAAGCAATAGGTAAAATTAAATGGAAAGTTCAGTGAATTTTCTAAATATCAAGGTTGGTGTACCCCCGGTTTAGTAGTCCTGTTCTGTTTCTTATTTTTATTAATTCATTATTTCAACAATCTTTCAAGGGTTTGCTGATAACACTGCATTTTCGTACAACAATAATAATCTACTTGACTGATTTTGCGACTTAAATTCTGGAATTGAACTTTAATTCGGAAATGGTTTTTTGTTAGTTATAAGTTATAAAATTAAAATTATGCAATTTTTTAATGATCTTCTAGAGAATTTTGGTATTTGTTATCATTCTCCTGATTGTTCAAAATTTCCTTTATTTCCTAGACTGTCTTTAAACTCTTTGTCCCCTCTTCACCTTGTAGTTATTCTTATTTTAACTTTGTAAGTGTAAATACGTTTGTACTTGGATGTTTTACTTCATAATAAACTGAATTGGTCTGCAAATACTTGCTACTTAATTATCTTAAAAATGTTTTGCAAAACATTTATCACTTAAATCTGTATTGCTCATTAAAAGTGAATGAACAATACAGATTTAAGTAAAAAATGAATAGAGCTTAATACAGCATTAGAATAAATTTACCATTAGAAACACTTTATAAGGATGATTTAAAAAAAAAATAGACTAATACCAAGTTTTCCTTTATTTAAAAGTTGGATATTCTGCCACTTAGACATTTATAGTGGTTTAAAACGCTGCACATTTTTTTTAATAGTCCTGCTCACCGATTTACAACTAGAAATCATATTAGAATTAATAATTTATATTTTGCAAATTTTCCAAGAGCCCGTACCTCTCATTTTTGCCACCTTTATGATTATATCCAAAAACTTTTAATATGTTGCCATATTCATTAAGATCGGACAAATCATCTGTTTAATTTTACAAAAATCTTAGACTTTGGCTATTAGTACTGGATAACCTTCAAATTGAATCTGTTTTTAATACAATTTAGTTTTTAACTTTAATTAAGTTTTTTTTAACTATAATTGTTTTTTTCAGTCTTCTAGTTATCTCTTATAATTTTTGTATTACTGCTTTTATTTGTACTTACTTAATTAAATGCTTACTCTCCTTTATTATTTAAATTTTGCTTTAAATTTTATTTCTTCAATATATATTTTTAATCATAAGTTATTTAATTTTTTTTCCATATTTACCTTTAATTTCTTACTTTTCTATGTATGCACCCATTATTTATTCATTTACTTCGTTTAAATCAAACAAATTACAAGTTATTTAAAAATATAATTTTAACATAATTAATAAGAAAAAATAAAATAAAATAAAGATATCAACAATAAATCAAGAAGCATTTGAAATTTATAATTATAATAAAAATATTAACAATTTTCAAAATTTTTTTAAAATTCATTTTATGTTTATATTAGTTTAAATAGGTATGAATTAATTGAATTATCATTGTTAGGGTTTTATTTAGTAAATTGGATTAGTTATAAAAAATAAATTGATTACTAAAAGGAATTATTAGTTTGGTAACATAAATACAAACGCTTCCTTAGCGCATTTTTTGAGAGGATTAAATCAATTACATCCTTATACTTATTGGTAATGATCATCATTCGATGGATAGATTCATTCATAATATAACTAGTACGATGGAAAATTAGGGTGAAAAGATTGAACAAACGAAATCGGGTACAAGTGTTCATTTTAGCAGATTCAGATATAAATGACGATATGATATTCCCGGTAACTATACTTGCATAATAAAGAGCACATTCGCAATCTCACTTCTATTTTTTAAAGTGGTTAGGTGAATAAGTGGTTAGTTGACTCTATAAGGTGGAAGAGTAAAAGGTTCTGACCAAGGAGGGAGACGTAAAGCATATCTTAAGAAACTCTTTTGAATTGATTCAATTCGATTACTATGAACTTCATCTAGCATATTCAAGCTGGGGCCTAACGAGACAAGATGTATAGGTATTTCAAGATGTATGGGTCTATGAATTCTTTGGACCATCGTTTTATGAATCCCAACATTGAGCTAGTTTTATAAATGTAGTTTTTCATCGAAAGTAACTCCCAAGTCTTTGATAGACTTGACCCAACAATATTTTATATTTTTATGCTGTATTATATTTTTTTTTTTTTTTTGTAATTTCATTCAGCATATATTCTAATAAATATCTGAATGATCATTATATTTATTCTTATTATTTTTTGTTAACTCTTTAATAGCGTGGTGGAATATTGCTGCGGTAATAGCGTTGTGGGTCCATTGGACCCCTATTTTTAATTTTCATTAAAACCACTATAGAAATAATATAGTTTTATTTAATAATTTATTTATTAAACTTATATAACATAATTTAATTTCATTTTTTAAAAACGCAAAAATGAACGCTTATAGCATACATTCAAAAATTTTCAGTCCGAATTCAATATTAAAAAAATAAAAAACTATAATAATTTAACTATAAAACTATAAATAATTTTAAAAAAAATATTAAAAAGAAAAAAAATTATATAAAATTCTGAAAATACATCTTCATTGAAATTAGTTCAATATTTACAAAGAAACTAATACAGTCACATTTTTTTGAGCGTTATTAAATTGAAATAATAATAGCATATAAAATCTCTCTTTGCTGACATAGCAAGCCTAAAAAAATCTCCACCCGTACCATTAGTGGAAAATAACGATAAAACTGATTCACGGTTTGACTTGAACACAAACATGTAAATCAGTAAGCCGGAATCAAATTGTAAATCAGTAAACCGAAAAAACATTTTATTCTTGTGATGTTATATTTCGGAATTCAGTTCTTCATTTTGCTTTGTATTTTAAGCGTAAACGGTCAAGCTTTTCATTGGTCCATTTCAATATGATTTCTTCCATTTCCCCACTAAAAATACTTCCAAAAATATCGAGTGGACTATGATTCAAATCTCTTGCTTCTCGTGTTATATAGTAGGTATTCTAAGAAGTTATGAGACAATGTGCAAACATTCCTTGTTGGCTCTTTTTTGAATAACTTAAATTTATCTTTGCCATAGAAATAATTTCTAGTATCTTCTAAATCAACTTCATCGCCCTCCTCATCCAAATCCATAGACATTTCGGATCTTATTTCAAATTCGGAAGCTGATCTTGTTGTGTACTATAGATTTAGAATTTTTGAAACTTTCAATTTCGTTGTCTATTTCACAATTTTCCTGAAGCCATTTATTAATATTATATCTTTCGCGTCCATCATCCATATACATTTACTGTACTTTGTCCAGTTTTACTTCTATTAATTTTTACTATACTTCTAATTTTCTAACAATTTACAGTAACAGCGTTGTGGGTCCATTCGACTCCACATTATATTTATAAATTAAAAAACAATACTTTTTATTGATAATAGAAATACGTCTTTATCAATCTGCATCAATCTGCATTCGTGTGACGATTGAATGAAGATACTAGAAATTTGAAAGGGATTTTATTAAAAAGAAGTTGAGAAAAATTAGAGTAAGATGAGGTTCATTGGACCCACAACGCTATTAAAAGGTTAAATGAATTAAAAATCTAATCTAATTTCCCCTTGTTTTTTTATAAACAATTTTGTATATATAAGTAGTTCTACTAATAGTTCTGGGACAATAGGACTTCAAAATGTTTCAGATATTGTGCTTCACAAAGTATTTGATTGGTGCCATTTTTCTTAGTATCGACCTTATATCGTCTACTAGAGTTGACACATTGTTAGATTAGGCTATAGAAATAAATTTACTTGCCTTTAATTACAAAAATCAATTAGTATATGCCGACTGAACAGATACCCAGTCATAATATGGCAGAACATAATATGATGAATTATGTTCTGCCATGTTATGACTGGGTGTAATATAAGGGCTCAGATCCAGAACTGATAACAAGATTTAAAAATTAACTAAAACATTATTGAATTAAATTGTATTTTGTTGCAAATTATCTACACCATAATCATCCAAATAGAAAGGTAGAATCATATTACGAAATTTTATAAAATTTTAACTACAAAAAAATTAGTTAATCTATTTAAGTTTGTTTTTTTTTTTTTTAAATAGAAACTGCAAATGAAATTACTGTTACAAAATATATACTTTATCCTGTTAAAATTTCTTTTTATAATTTTTCTTTTCTTTTTTTTACTGCATAATGTTTGTAATGTGCAATTAGAATTTATATACTGTAACAAAAAGAAAAATTTAAAATAATAATATTAAATTTCCTTTTAAGGGACTTTAAGCAAATTTATACTTAAAAACAAAAGAAACAGGATACTTTTCTAAAAGAAAATAGTTTCAAGGAAAAACAAAAATGCTGAAAATTTTGTAAGAATTTTGCTAGAAAATATTCTAATAGAAAAAAAAAAATTAATTTTATTTTTTGATTTTTGTTTTGTTATTTTTCTTCTCAAAAGAATACCTTTTTTAATAATGATGCAAGCAATTTTTTTTATTCATTTTTTTTTTTAGATTTTAAAATTCTAAAATTTCTAAAACAAAACTTGTAAGTACTTACTACATACTACATACGGATACGATTCTTTGAACATTTTTAAGTCATTAAAGCTAAATTTACACTCCTGTTTGTAAATGTTGTGAACATGCATACATACATGTAATGTACATATATTGTAATTAATTAAGAGAATATTTTTAAAAGAAGTTAGATATTTCTATTATTTTCTCGAGTATAAAGTCAAGTTTTACATATATTTTAATTGTAACATTATTAGTAAAAAAACAACTGAATGCATTTTCAGAAATTTAATTGAATCAACTACTTAAAGTTAGATCATACACTAATACATATTATACAGTGAAATAAAATAAAATGAAATTTTAATTATGTTCATTTGTAATTAACAATTTATAACAAATATCGATTAGTCAAATTAAAATGATTTCTTTAGGAGAAATTCTCAAATCCAGTTGATTAAAATGTACTTTTTCAATATGGTTTTACTGAGTTTATTGCAACCTACGACACGGTATGGAAGTAACCACTTTTATACAAATTAATCCGAATTATACCATGTCTCAAGATATTCTGTATTATACAACGGGATGGTGTCATAATTCCGAAAAACAAATTTGAATGATTTTAGAGTTGAATTCAAAATCAAAGCTCTACGCCTTTTGCAGAATATTAACATAACTAGGGGCCCCTGTTGAGTAATTATATTTCAAGTTGAAGTCAAATTTAAAGTTTTTGAAAAAACAGTAATTTACGTACTGACTAGACTTCGCACGATATAGCAGAAACCACTCGTGTTTAATAAAAAGTTTTGTGGTTAGTAAGTTTTATTTAGGACACATAAATACACGTCCCTCATATACTGCTTCGTTTCCGAAATATTCCCTATAGTAAGTGGCATTTAATGATAAAATTACTAAAAATAAAAAATTTTGTCATTGAAGAGGTACGTATATATATACCTACATAATACATAATTTTAATAAAAACTATATTTTTACTACAAATAACCAAAATTTAGAAACAGTTACTTAAAAAGATAAAAATGAAGAATTCAAGTGATTTGTTTTTTTGTTGTTTTTATATTTTTTATTTGAGATGAATTTGTTTCTTTGATTTTACTTGGCATATGTACATAGATTCTTTTGCAAGTATATAATGTAAATTATAATAACTGATTTGTTTGCTTTTGTTTATTATTTTAATAAGATCTCACTTATGCATAATGTATTTGCTGAATAATAAAATCATATGAGTACAAAATTTTCAACTGTGTGCGCATTTTTGTTTTATATATACATCTTATATATTATATCAGAAGTTCATTAAGGAGTAGGAGAATCGAAATAAAATGAAAAGGTGTCTACTGCGCAGGTCCCTAAATGCTTGTCAATTATAATTATAGATTATTTTTGTGCGTAGCTAGCTGCTTCTGGATACAAAAAAGAGGATATCTGCTTTTTCCACAATATTTAAGTTCATTATTTTTATGCGTAGCCGGTGTTGAATACAAAAAAGTTTGGGAATTTTTTTTTTGGAATTTCGTACCCAACCCATAAACAACATGTTACCAGATTATTATTACCATATTTTAAGGTATTTTTCAACGATGATAAAAGTAAAAAAGAAAGCTTAATAACTACCAGAATCTCTGTTTGCACTTCTACTTTTGAACGACGTAATAAATAACTTATCTGATATCGAATCAAAAAAGTTCGGTTACGCTGATAATAGAAATCGCTATCCAAATTAAATCTTTAAAAATTACAGAAAGAACATTGAGTAAATTAGATACATATACTTCTGGAAAATGACTTTCGCCGAACCCAACAAAAATAGAAGTGAATTGTTTACTAAATCAATTAATAATCGAAAATTAATTCATAATCGATTTCCAAAATACATTTATATCACTCTCAATAGAGCTTTAACTTACAAAAAACATTTACACAACATGGTAGATAAACCGAGAGAACGTAACAACATAATACGAAAATTAACAGGTACTTTTTCGTACTTCTTGGAATACAAATTTATTCCGTTCCGAGTATATTCTGTTGCAGAATCTCTGCGCACAGTAACTCTGGGCTTTAGTATATATTCTGTTTCAGAACACTATGCACCAGTTTAGCTTTACAGCAAACACACGAATAACCTTGATATAGAGTTAAACAGCACAAGGTTTCTGATTACAAGAACAATGCCAAAACAACATCGAGATGGCTATCCGTGCTCAAAAACATAAGATCAATGCGAAAATGCTTTGATTGAGAGAACAATAAAATAATGTTAAATATAACTAATTACAATCCATAATAATATCAATATATACTGCAGGAAAACCTCCCTAGATTAAAACTACGTAACTAATTAATTGTCAAAGCCAAACATTCAATTGAAAATGATTTTAACATTGTTTTTTTCTCACAAACTATGGCAAATACACTGATTCACTATATAAATGGGAAGCATTCACGTCTCCAGTTAGTGATTGCGGTTCTTCTCGACAAAATATTAAACATATAGTGAGTGATTGATAAGGAAATATTATCTCTCCTTTTATTTCCAACTTAGTTCAAATAAACACTGTCAGACGTTTTCACTCTTCTCTCTTCTTTGTACTTTCATTTCATCGAGCCAACTGATGTGGAATGAATGAACCAATCCATAGAATGATGATCCTGAAACATGTAAGACATGTAAAACATGTAAAACCTATGTAAAACCATGATATATTAATTGAAATTCATATGATATGATTTTGTTTCGTTTTTATTTTCATTATTCTAATTTTTTTTTTTTTGTTTTTTGGATTTTACTTTCTTTTTTTTTGTTTTTATTTATTTTTATATTTTTTTTTTTAATTGTAGATATTATTGTAAGATTAAATTCATTATTGTAACTTGTTTGATTTAAACATAGTAATAAAGAATTATCTGTTTTTAAGTATAAATTGTTCAAATAAAAAAAAAAAAAAAAATTTAATCAACATAAACCACATCGTCGTCCCCATCAGTTTTAGAATTATAATACAATTTTGAGATTATTATTTAATACATTGTTTTGTTTCGATATTATTTTAGTTTACGTTAGAAATTTTGTTTTTTTTTTTAATTTAATTGTTAAAATGAATATCATTATTGACATTACATTTATTTTAAATGCCGGCGAGATCATAAAATATATTGCAATTTAGTAAAAACTATGATTGCATTTAGTAATTTATGCTATCACGCTATGCTTCCAACTTTATTATTAACTTTGTTTTAGATATTTTGAAAATTAGTGTATGCTATGTATTCTGAATAATAATTATGCCAAAGAGCATTTCTAGTGAAAATTGTAATAATATTATCCGTGATTTTTGAATTGGTTCATGCACTTTTTTAATTATAATACAGTTATTTTACTAAAATATCATAATATGGAAAATATTCGCCTACAAATATCTCTTCCACAAGTACAAGGCCCCTAGTACAATATATTCAGTAAAAAACTATCAGTTATTTTATATTTCAGTTACAGTTTAATTTAATATAATAATTTTTAGGTAGCAATCGGTACGAATTACTGACCGATTGGAAACAACACAGCTAAGATTCCGTTCAATCTTTTATTATATTTCTTTTATATTATTTTGCAGACTCCTAGCGCTTACTAAAACCAAGTACGGGACTTTTAATAAGACCTTAATAATATACAAATTATTCCCAAAGGCAAAATTGGTGATCTAATCGCCTTTCTGAATCACACAGGGTGGCAGAGTGGTTTGCCTAACACAAACAGCAACAATAAATAAGTCACTCGCATTTTAGCAACGAATAGGATAAATCCAAAATAAAATAAAATTCAGTTTTAATTTTTATGTTAACTACTATTAGATACCCATACAAAAGCAAAGTGAATTGAATTCAAAACAACAAATTCGTAGAAACAAAGAGAAATAAAAATTTATCTAGTTAGTATCAAAACAGATCTTATTTTATTTTCAAGTTATTGTTCCCAATTCTATTCTAGGTAACTTAGGTTGAATTAGCTTTTTAAGTAAGGTACAAAAGTTTAATTAGGTACGGTACTGCAAGTTAATACTACAATATTTTCACTATAATGTTTTTCGAGTATTTATTAATCAAATTTTTGGCTTAGGGCAACTCATTAAACTGCAAAACTTATGCTTTTGCCAGAAACTAAGCTTTCTTAATTAACCTAGTTCCATTTTATTTCAGTTTTTACCAAATTGTTCTGTTTTTTTTTTGTTCTTTATTTTATCCCAATGACAAAGGGTACTGTACTGAACCAGGTCGAAAAACGGATAAAACATATTTTTTTGCTTCATCGGGAATCGAACATGGGACTTTTCAGTTGAAAGGCACTTTACTACCCAGCGGATATATATGTTATACTCTTCACTTGTGACAGTCTATTCCCACTAACATGAAATTTGGAAATAGGGACGTATATTATTTTATTTGTATTTTGTAAATTTACAATATATCAAATGGACTTAACCAATAAGAGCAGCCCTTTTCAAGCCTCCTTCGATGATTTTCTGTTTTTTAATAAAGACAAAATGTCCTTAAGATTACAAAATATATATACAAAAGTAAAATTGGTGATCTAATCGCCTTTTTCAATCACACAGGGTGGCAGGGTGGTTTGCCTAAAACAAACAGCAACAATAAATAATAGTACTCTTGAAACTCTCCAACAACAGGTCGTGGAAAGACATTCTTATAATTCATATTTTACTATTAACGTCAAATTTTATTTTTTTTTAGAAAAACGAGTTGAAATTCGAATTTTTAAAATATTATCTAGGAATTCTTCAATTATTATCTTTATTATATCATAAATATTCATACCCGCATACCTGAATCTATGAAATTTATTGATATTTTTTAAAAGAATTCAGGTAAATATTTAGAAAAATTTATTGAAGGAAAAACTTTACAATTTAATGCTGTGAGAAGCTTCAAAACTTTTTAAATTTGCATATAAGGAGGAGTAGATACAAAAAAAAAGATTACTAAATAATTCTAAAAATACTCAAAAGGATACTATTTTAAATAATAGAAAATAAACATATTAGAAATACCCATTGGTACATAAATACATAAAAATATTTTATTTGAAAAGCATTTTATTACTCGTTTTTTGTAAAATTCAATAAACAGAATAATATAAAATTGATAAATTTGATATATTAAAAATTTTATTTTTATATTCAATTTATCACAAGAATAAAGAATTCTTTTATACAAAATTTCATAATTTTTTACTATCTCAGATTTTTGTAACCTAATGCGACAATACAATAATTTATTTTAAATATCAGATGAAAATTAAATACCTTTCTGTACAATAAATAAAATTATTTTCTATTTTATATATATATAGTATATACATATAGTTATATACAAACGATTAAATTATCAACAGTACCATATAATTTTTAGAGCATTATTATAGTCTTGTTCAAATAGAATGTATAATATGGTTCATACAAACATACTTGGTACAGTGAACAAAAAATATTAAAAAAGATAAGAAGTGTCGTGTCGCTTTTAAAATTTAATATTTCAATTGCATGTATCTAATGAACCAGCTACAAACATAATCTATAATATTATATAATGAAATATCTTTTTGAATACGCCTTGATAACTTAAAAATGTTAAACAATAAAAAAAAAACTCATAAGTTGCACTATTCACTACTCACTATGCACTATGCACTATGCACTATGCACTATGCACTATGCACTATGCACTATGCACTTGTATGCAATTGTAATACTATGCACTATGTACTATGCACTATGCACTATGCACTATGCACTATGCACTATGCACTATGCACTATGCACTATGCACTATGCACTATGCACTATGCACTATGCACTATGCACTATGCACTATGCACTATGCACTATGCACTATGCACTATGCACTATGCACTATGCACTATGCACTATGCACTATGCACTATGCACTATGCACTATGCACTTTATACTATGCCTTATAAAATAATCTGTATTTTACAAATAAACTGTAGTTTTCATAATTTCATAATTTATAAGTTTACAAAACTACTGCTGAAAATTTCCAAAAATCAATCCCACCAATTAAACTATTACAATTATTATTTCATATAATAATGGGATTTCATATAGGGATGACATGACTTTGAAGTGACGTTTCGGCCGTTTGTAATATGTCATGATCTGTAATCTTTTTTTCTTTGAATTCAGTAAACGTCGTGAACTTGCTGATTTTGCGTTGGAACAACTTGAAAACGATAACGATTTTTTTAAGAAAATCATCTTCTCCGACGAGGCTCACTTTCATCTGGTGGTGCGGTAAATAAACAAAACTGTTGATTCTGGTGCGAAGAAAATCCACAAATTATTCATGAAAAGCCATTACATTCACCTAAATTAACAGTTTGGTGTGGTTTTTGGTCTGGTGGAATCATCGATCCGTACTTCTTTCGAAATGAAGCTGGTAACACCGTTACTGTCAATGGAGAGCAGTATAGATCAATGATAACCAACTTTTTATTGCCGAAACTTGAAGAAGTTGATCTTGACAACATTTGGTTCCAACAAGATGGTGCTACCTGCCACACAACAAGTGCAACAATAGAATTATTGCGAGAAAAGTTTGAAGATTCGATTATTTCAAAAAATTGTGATATGGAATGGCCTCCAAGAAGTTGTGATTTAACACCATTACACTATTTTTTGTGGGGTTAATTGAATTCATTGGTCTTTAGCAATAAAGCAGACTCTCTTCAAGGTCTGCAAGTCAATATTGAACTTGCTATTCATGACATACGACTGGATTTAGTGGAAAAAGTGCTCGAAAATTGAGTTCATAGAATTCGTTCCTGCAGAAGGTTTTACGATTGTATTAAACTCTACAAAAAAAAAAAAAAACATTTTGATTTCCTTAACAATTAGTGTGTTTTTTTTTAAAAAGACATCATATCACTCTTATTGGAAAACCCTAAATATACCTTATCTGCAAAGTACAGATTAATCAAATATTTTGTAAAAAAAATAATTACTGAATTTAAATAAAAATCACCGAACTAGAATGGTATGAAAAAGACAAATACTGTATAATCTTCCATTATGTACTACTCCTAACGTGTAATCGAAAATGTTATTCTTAGATCAATAATTAATTTGCAGTCTAATCGATTTAGCCGTTTGATTTAAGACATGCAATTGTAAACGTCAATTTGAGATAAATATTTTTAGTGTGTCTGAATGGATTATTGAAGTGAAACAAAAGTCATCTAATCGAAAATATCACCTCCATGCCATATCTTGAATTTGTAATTTCAACATACCCAAAATTCAGTTTTACATTTTAGAATTGGAAAATGTGTGATCTGGATCATGTACATAAAGAAAATATAAAATAAAGCTTGAAGTAAATTTAATTGGTAAAATGATTTCTAAAACTATTTTAGTGTAAAATTTTCGGAAAAAAAAACTTAATTTTTTAGACTAAGCATTGTAAAATATTTAAAATTAAAAAAAAATCATATTTAATTAGAACAATATAGTAATTATGAGTTGACTAAAATAATAGGTTTGTTGAATAATAAGTTAATTAAATTTGCAGAAATTGATTTCTATCAGTATTTTGATCAAATGTAACGTTTGTGTAATATTTTTTAATTTTCAGAGGCGGTCCGAACCAAAATGGACCATGTAAAAAAATACTTTAGAGATAAAATTACAATAGAAAAAGGTTAATCACCACAAGCAGTTTAGTTCATTTAGACAAATAATTGTAATCATATTCGAAATTCGTTTAGTTTTACTTGTTTTCTTCATACGATGACAGAAAGTTTGATATTCTAATAGAAAACGGTAATAATTCGTTCTTAAAAACTGGCGCTTGTCCCACTTTGGCTGGGACCGCCTACAATATATATTTAAGCATATGTCTGATTGCCATCTGACTCTAATTTTTTTTATTTTTGTCAATATTTTAGCCAGAATTACCTTGTCGTACAACAAATGCGGTAGTATAATTTTTCCAACATTAATGTAATATTCTGGCATTGATCAGTTAATTCAATGTAGAAAGCTACTTCTATTAGGAACTTATGAAATAGGATAGTTCTATTTTATTTAAATTATTACCAAAATAATCACAACAAATTTTAAAAAATTTCATTATTTTATGAATAAGGAAAGAAAAATGTTTGGCTTGATAAATGGATTTCCTGTTAATATATCTTATAGCTCTATATTAACGTTAGTTTTCTAAATTTTATAATCTAACAACTATTCATATATAGCTTCATGTTTGAAAATTACTGTAGATAAATTTAGCACTCAGTAGAATTATACAAAAAAAAAAATAATAATAATTATTAAAACATTTTTGTCTTTGTTTTTTTTTTTGTGTTTTTTTTTTTTGTATTATTTATCTTATCTTCTATCTACATAATATTATATGGATACACAGATTATGTGTATTGCATAAAAATAAAATTCTTATAATTCTAAAAATTACCATTTTGGATATTTTTCTATTCATACAAGCATAAATGATGCAAATTTAAAGCTCTAAGGGTTTTAGGTTTATCACTCTTGATATACCTAACAATTATATTATATACATTACATACAAATATTATTTTATTTTTATTGTGTTTTTATAAAAAAAAAAAAAAATGACCAAGTAAACAAAATAATCCCCGGAAATATATATTTATTTTTTTTGTTTTTTTTTTTTAAATATTTCAGTCCATTCCATACAAACTTGTAATAATATAATAAACACCACCTTTACTACCACAGTCACAGTCCAGTTAAAGTCGTGTAACAAAACAAAAAATAAAAAGTAATATAAAAATTCAAATAAAAAAAATAAAAAACAAAAAAAAAATTAAGAAATATTACAATAATCTCACGATCGCAGTAAACTTAATTTATGACAAACACATAGACATACCCACACACTTTTTATAATGGTATAAAGCATCACAGCATTACATGATATTACTTACTTATAATAATAATTGGATTGAGTGCTACACAGTGTTTCATTTTATTCGAATAATTAAAATGCATTCACTGATTAGCTTAACTGTTTCCATACAATCTAAATATTTGTAAAAACTAATAGGTTTAAAAATAAATAATAAAGTTTCCCCTGAACCTGTTTCTCCACTACAATCGGCTTTTCATAACACTACATAGTTTTATTTGATTATTTTCTGAACCTGCCCTCCACAATACTCCACACTGAAATTCATTTCATTTTGTTTGTCCTACCTCGAATTGAAAAATTAAAGATTTGAAAAATTTCACATTTCTGAAATTGTTTAGGAATATCAAAGTTTTAATGATTTACATTATTATTGGTGGATATTTTTATTAATATGAGGAGGCAATTTAATACCTATTATAATCACTTGTATAATACAAAATAAAAATGGTATGGCAGACATAAGTTGAAATTCTGTTAAGATAAAAGACTCGAATACACTATATATAGAATAGCAAAAGTAAACTTAACTATTTTCTGAAAATGATAAAGACATGCGAGATATGCGGGTGTAGAGCAACAAAAAATTATCCTTTAACAGTATAACAAAAAATTAGGTTATAATGAAGTTTTTTTAAGTTGGTTATTTTTTACCCAAATCTGATATTCTTCTTCTTTTAGTGTCTTCTATTAGAGTTTTAACTTTAAAGCCAATTAAAAAAATCTGAGACATGTTTGTTCTTCTATTGGTGTCATATCCGTTTTGGAGTTTCATCAGAATTTCAAATCGATTTGCATAATTAGCACTTATACTTAAACTGAAAATGTAAACATATTTCCAAGTTCGTACATTCATTAAAATTTTATTATAATCTACTGGTGGTGTTAAATTACTACTTGAAGTGAGGTTTACCTGGATTTTAGTTTTTGTTTCTGATCTGTTTTAGAAAAAATTCCTTAATCCGTTAATTAATATTTTTTTGACAAACGTTCTTGACTCGCGATTTTGATACTGAATTTCTATCGTATCGTCCGTAATTATATCTATAGTATTTCTTTCTGGATTCACTTATTCAGTTATTCTTATATGTGGGACATATGGTCTTACCCGACTTAGGCTTTGTTTTTTAATAAGTTTGACATTATTTTGATATTGAAATTATATTTCTAGCTAATCTTTTGATGTAATTTAATATTTATTATCATTGTTTATTCTGCCCCCATATACTTCAATTTATTTTATGTTTCAACTTCACTAATAATTTTGAAATCACTCACTCTAAATTTATAAAAGACTACCAGATTACGATAGAATAACCGACAACGTACATAAATAATTACATTTTCAATGCAATTTTAAGAATCTGCTCTTTTCCTGACCAATGAAAGATGGCCCAAGTTATTCTAATCTCAAAACCAGGGAAGGTTCCAAACATGGTACAATCATATAGACCGATTAGTCTTCTGCCAATCACATCCAAACTCTTCAAGAAAATCTTCATGAGTAGACTCAAACAAGTCTTGTTATCAAAAAATTTTATCCCGTGCCATCAATTTGGTTTCAGGCAGAATCATGCTACAATAGAATAAGTTCATGGCATAGCGGATAAAATCAATAAAGACCTCGCGGAAAAAGGATCCTGCTCGGCTGCATTTCTCGACGTAACACAAGCGTTCGACAAGGTGTGGCACGATAGACTTCTCCATAAATTAAAAACCTTTTTACCTTACCATTGCTAGTTTAAAATCTTACCTAGCTAACAGAAAATTTCAAAGTCAAATATGGAGAAGCGTATATACTTAACCAATTAATGTAAATTCAGGAATACCATAGTGTGATTGGTCCAATGTTGTATTCACTATACCCTGCTGATATTCCTACGAATGAAGGCATGACGATGGCCACATTTGCAGATGATACAGAAATATTGGCATCAAATAAAGACCCAAAGCTGGCGTCACAGCACCTTCAAAGGGGATTAAATAAAATTCAACAATAGCTAAAAATTTGGAGAATAAGAACTAACGAATCCAAAACGGTGCATATTACATTTACCACCAGAAGAAGCACATGTCCGCCAGTAACCCTAAACAACAAAGTTTTACCGCAGAAAGATTAGATAAAGTAATTAGGCTTGCATCTGGATCGTAGACTAACGTGGCAAAAGCATATTTTCAATAAAAACAAGCAGTGAAGAATTAAGTTCAAGAATATGCATTGCCTTATAGGACGTTGTTCATGCGTTTCATTGGAGAGCAAGGTGTTGCAGTATAAGACAATCTTAAAGCCCATTTTGGCAAATGGAATTGAGTTATGGGGTACAGCTAGCAACTCTAACATCGAAACTCTTGAAAGGTTTCAAGGCAAAGCTCTTCGTGCAATTGCAAATGCCCCTTGGTACATCAGTAATTCAAATATAAGCAAAGATCTAAACATATGCTCCATGAAAGAGGTGGTGACAAAGACCAGCAAAAAATACCAGGAACGATTACAGTTCCATCCAAACCAACTGGCAGCTGACCTGCTGAATACAGTCCATATAAGAAGACTAAAACGCCTCAGGCCTCAAGATCTTTTAAGTAGATTCTAAAACTAAAGTCAGATTCATATTTATTTCTTTTGTTTTATTTTTTCTTTTCTGTAAGTAACTGTAGAGTCATAAATATTTAATATTAAAATTAGAATTAATTTTTGATATAAGGGGTCGGTATATTGAGTGGAATCATCGCTCACAAGCCATCAATACATTTTCACAAAATTTTTACTTGTTATCTTTAATATGCCTTTTGTATATTATTAATTTATAAGATAGTTATAATACAATCATAGAGATAAATAAAAAAAAAAAAAAAAATTATTAAATATGCTTATCATATCATACAGATTGGCGTATCTTCGCCACTGGTTTGTAATAGACTCGACAGCAGTGTATGATAAACATATTTTTGCGAAATCAAATCTTACAAACATTTTACAGCCATTAATTATACAAATTTTACTGTAACGAAATAATTCTAACAAAAAAATAAAACATAAATGTTATTCTTCAAAAACATAATATTTTAAATATACCTCTAGAGTATTTTATGATGAAATTTCATAGACTCATAGACATGGTAACAATAGAATCCGGCAATTTTTCTTTCTTCTTATGCTTTAACTTCCTTTGGTACCATCTATTAGATCTACTACAACTAATGGAATCATTACTCCTTTTCCATTACATTTCCCACTTTATTTCCGTTTATTTTCAAAATTTTAACAGAAAAAAAAATAAAATTAAAAATGTAATAATTTTTTTTCTATTTATTTATTTACAGAGTACAAAATCTCGATTCAATTGTTCGCACAGGCGACCGTGAACTGCCGGTTGTAAATACACGAGGCGATGTTCTATTTAATTCCTGGAAAGTAATATTCAATGGACAAGGAGGATTCTTTTCTCAGGCACCAAGAATTTACAGTTTTAGTGGGAAAAATGTTATACAAGATAGTTCATGGTAAGTACTTAGCTTTAATTTATTATCTTTAATATTTTCATTTCGTATTTGGAGTGGTATTCATCGGTTATACAATTTACTTTTTTAATAATTTACCCTATAATTGGTTCTTCAAAATATGAGAGTATACAATAATTTCAATAGGTTAACCACATGCTGTTAGAATGTGCACTACGTAACCTTAAATGTGAGCTTTTATACTCTTTTGATAATAATGAATAATTAAAAATAAATTAAATTACCAAGAATTTCTGAATAATAAAAAAAATTTTATTAATAAACTTCAAAAGTTCACTGTCCTCTGGAATTTAATATGAAAAATTAATTAATTTAATTAAATAAAACATTATTTTCATTTTTTTTTACAATAATATTGCGGTTAAAATAACGGTATTTGTATTATTCAAAAATGTGTAATTTTTTTTTTATTTTAACTGATAATATTCATCATCATAATCACAAACAACCACCATCAACATCAATAACATTAACAGAATCTGCAAAATTTTAAGCAAAAATAATTTTAAATAAAAGAATAATAATTGTTAAAAAATAAATTATTTAAAAAATACAAAATACATAGGTACAATCAAATCGCTACAATCTTTTCTGACACTTGCCTTTCTGTGACTTTTACTAAACAATGCTTGGTACATAGCCATCATTCTTCAATTTTTCTTATAAGTTCTTTAGCAATCGTTTTCAGCGCCATCTAACAATCTTAGTTTGGGTTTAACTCAATTTTATTATCCTACTGGCATTCTCTTCATAATCATTTTTATTGAGTTGATGAAATTTGCTGTAGCAATATTCTCCGCCTATTCTTACCCACTTACACATTTTTTAAGGGGTAAGAAAGTAGGGGTTTTAAAGTTAATACAATAAGTTGTTATACTGTATTAATTTTTTTGTTATATACCGATCGGTGTATGTTACTATTTTACCATTTTCGGCTCCTCCTCAAAACAACGTTTTTTTACTGCTATTGAACTAGTGCTAAAAATCTTTTTCATTTGTCTTCGGGTCTCCTGAATAGTTTCTTTAAGTAAAGTGAACATTATTTGAAATTTATATCAATACCTATAACATAACCACAGATTTGGATGTAGCCCTTTTTATAATTTCACAATCATGTCAATGGAGAATACACATATGGATTATTTCTCATAATTGAATTTTAATTATTAACCTTTGACAGAATTGTATTAAATCTTTTAAGATTTTCCGCATGTTAATTATAAGTTGATAAAGGGAAAACTAGACAATTGCTTAACGGGGTCTTAATACTCAGAAAAACATCAAGTTTATCCTCTGCGACTGTCCAGATCGCAGACCTCTGTGACTGTCCGGATCGACAGGTTGAGAGTTATATGTTTGATAGTTTGACAGAGATTTCAAATGCTCGCTTCCCAAGACTTGTTACTATTACGACAGGTCTACTCGAAGAATATTTAATGATCAGTTTTTTTTTATGGAATAGGTACTTACTTGGAGACTCTGATATTCAGTACATCTACCCGAAGAATAGATTTAGATTAGATTTACAATTTCTGGAAGAATTTAGTCCCTATAACACCACAGCCGCAAATGAGCTTATTGTAATAACCCGGTTTTGTTATTAAGTCTCTGAGTCCTTAAGCATACCTGATTTTGTAACCCGACTCAGGGAATTCTTCAATGGTATGCCGGATATCTCCCATTTTTCAATAGATTCCTTCTTCTATTTTACACATTCTGCATAAGCTAATTTTGCGTAGCCCCAATTTATAAAGATGTTTCTTTATTAGATAGTGGCCTGTTATTATCCCTGCCAAGATACGTACCGAAGAGTTTTGGTTTTCTTGAGCGAGCGTTCAAGCATTCTTATTTTTGCTTGACGATTTCCAGCAACGTTGGTCCAGGAAAACTCAGCTTTTTGCTTTGCCCAAACTTTTAATTACATCTTAGCTGTACCCAGAAGAATCAAACAGAATGGACTTGGCCCTATAAAAGGCTTGCCGATGCTTTTCTAGCTAGATAATCTGCAGCTTCATTTCCTGCGCTGCTGGAATTCCTTGCTATCCACATTATTGTGACTTTATTTGTTTTTTTCCAGGGTTTTGAGCATTTATAAGCAATTCCATACTAGCTTTGATGTGATGGTATATGAATTAATAGATTTTACAATTTTTGTAATTTCTTCTTAAATTCTCTCGCACAAAGAATTCTATAGCATGTACTTCGGCTTTCCGAAGAATAGGTAATGATCCAATTCGTGTGTTATTTTTACCCATAACTACCCGGAAGCTCTATAGAACCTTATCTTATTTCAGTCTGCTTAGGGTGTCAGGGTTCACGTGTCTGCTTCAGGGACCACATAAATGTATTGCCTACATAAAAATTGTTGTAGTCAATACTTAAATTTTATGACGAAATGTTCATCGTCTACCTAATGATGGAAGGTCGGAGCTTCCAATCACAATAAGATCCAGTCAAACGAATAAGTAGGAGTTCTATAGTATAAACAAAGCTAAGAAGAACAGTTCCTGCATTTGCATTTTACATCCGTTGCTCATTACCAATTTTTATCGTTTTCAACTAGGTCAATCAATACATTTCTTATTACCAAATCAAATTTTATTATTGAATAAATTAGAAGTGTATATCATTAGGTAAGAAATCGATCAGTTAAGAGCAGTTGAAGAATACATATATTTACACTTTTGTTTTCTTTTCAAAATCTTTAATTTTATTATTTATCACTTAATAGGAAAATATTAAATAATTTTTATAGCTTCAAATTTAAATACTCTAGTAAGTACAAAATTTAAATCCTAAAAATATTTAAAATTTTCAACAAAAATTCTTTAAAGAGAAAACAAAAAAATATAATAAAAAATTAAAATTTCTCTTTAATTCTTACAAACTGCAGGTTTTTACAATTATAAATCTAATTTAACCTACGCATAAAATTTAATTTTAAACAAAACATTATTTTTAAATATAAAAAAAAAAAGAAAGAATCACAATTTCAATCAAAAGATTTGTATTTGCTAAATTATAAATTCCATTTTTTTTAACAAAAACAAAATAAAACAAAAATATAAAAAATAAATAAAATGTAAAGAATACTTAAGAGTGCAGAACCCACCTGAGATATTATGTCAAATGGAAAATTAAAAAGAATATTTTTCTCTTTTGTTTATTTTCCAAACACAAACCCACACACAACATAAGTTTATAATAAATTTGATGTTCCGATTTCATTGGACTTAGTTTTTTTCCTAACATCTTTTTTGGGAGCAACTCCTTTGGGTTAATTTTACTAATAAGCCGAAAGACTCTAATAGGTGGTGTTTATAATTTACTATAATTTAAATTCTGGTCAGTTAACAATAGTAATAACGATAATAATAACAATAATAACAATAATAATGATAATAATAATAATAATAATAATAATAATAATAATAATAATAATAATAATAATAATAATAATAATAGTAACAATAATAATAATAATAACAAAAATAAGAATTATAATAAAAAATAATATTTTTATTCATAATTTCATGATTAGATATGATAATAAATGTTCATCCCAAACCAAATTTTTAGAACTTCAAAATTAGTTTAACATTCTGGTTCATACACTTACAGTATCCATGTTTACATCGTCCCAACTCGTTCAATGTTTGCAATTTCTAAGACGTAATGTTGGCAAGCTGCACCGCTCAATGTATCTGTTAAATGATTCCTAACAATCTCCGGGGAAAAATAATTTCTATTTTATTTCCATTACATGCTTATAATTTTTAACGATTTAACAGCTTGAGAATTTTAATCAGCCAATTTAAGTAGAAGCGTTGCAAAACGTTTAGAGTTTTTCATTTAATGATTAAATTTTAAATGGATATAAATATCATCTATAAAGGCATATGAACGTCCAAAGATGATAAAATTTGTATTTAGCTGGATAGATGTCCACTATATTACTAACTTCTTAGGACATTACCCAATTTTGATTGAAACTTGAAGCTTTAAATATCTTCATACTGCTGAAATATTTTGCTTGGCCTTGCTTTTTTTGTCTTATAAGTATCTTAGTTTTAAGCTTCATCTTATAGATACGTATTCCTATGTCTTGAGCTAAGTAAAACCATGAAGGCAAAATATCAACAAATACAGAGTACAAAATACAAGGATTTCAAACTGAGGCACTGTAGAGTACATTCTATAATATGCAGTTATTTTTTGTTTCCCACAGTATGCCATTGTAATCTCAAAATCAAAGATAAAATCACAATATTTTAAACAACTGTGTGAAAAAATATGAACTAGTAGTTGTTTTTCTAATTACACTAGGTTTCGATTAGAAGAAAAAGAGAAAACCTCTTCTCATATTCTATTTGAATGCGATACCAGAGCTTGTTTAAAACATAAATATTTTTAGGATTACACTGAGGCTCACCAAGAACATACACATTAGTATAGTACCAACATGCTAATTTAAAATCTCTGGCTTCACTAATTTTGAAATCAATGCTTCTCTATAGTTGTTACAAAACCTAATTGTAATTGGCCTAATAAAGCTAGCAGGAGCAAGCATAGCTACTCTAATGTCAATTCCTGGCCATGGAGTAATACAAGTTAATGAAGAAGCAGATGTCCTTGCAAAAACCAGCGCGAAGTGTCAATTTTTAATACCAGAGCTAAGTATTGCTCATTCAAACACCTATCAACAAATAATTTCCTTTAAGTGAGAAACTACAGAGCTCATATTGGATAGTTGCCAAAAACTTACACAGTCTAAAACATTTTTTGAACTCAGTATTCATCGATTAAATCAGGTAATCACGGAGACTAGACATGGTTTATTTTTTCATCATAACAAAATTAGATTACCAATAAAATAAAATTTATAATACAAATAAATTAATATAAATAAATTATTTATAATAAATAAAAATAAAAATATATACAGTATTTATTTAATCGAAGTTATATTCAAAAGTTATATTCAAAATTAAATAAAACATATTTGTACCTACACACAGAATTGTGTAATGAAAATCCATGTAAAATGCTATGAAAAACATTACATTTGCAATAAATTTTTAGCCAATTACACAGTAATGAAATTTACAGTTGTGGACTGTTTCACTACGCTGTAATGAAACTTTCCATTACAATTTTTTGTTAAATGTATTACATGTAATGAAAGTAATTAAATAATTTACTAGCAAAATTTATGAATAATATGTAATGAATTTCATTACATATAAATAAATTCAGTTTGTAATTAAATATTTGTCACATATTTGCATTAAACTTCATTACAAGAAAAATAAAATGGTGAAAGTTATTGCTGCTGGAATATACCTTCAGCGTAGTGCTGTAACATTAAATTAAGGGTGGTCTATTAGACCACCCTTATTTAATGTTACAGCACTATTAGTCAACAATATCAATTTATCAATGCAACTCTTTCTTCTTCTCCCAAACATCCACTTCACAACATAACAAAACACACAATACATGAACAAATACAAATTTACAATAACCCAGCCATAAACAAAGCAATAGAAATAACATTAGAAACAGGAATTAACTTTACAAACAACATAGAAAAATCAAAAACAGAACCCACTTGGAAACAATGGAAACAAAACATAATAGATGAGCTTGCAAATCACCCTAAAGACAAAACAACAAACGAACAATACGGACAACTACACAAACAAATAAAACAACAACATCCGAACGCAACACACATATACACCGACGCCTCAAAGGATGAAAATGGAGTAGGCATTGCCATAGTAACAAAACAAAGAACACTGACAACGGCACATATGGACAATGCCTGCTCCATATACACTGCCGAACTGACGGCACTATACTTAACAATAAAACTAGCAGACAAACAAAACAAACAAACACTTATATATACTGACAGCCTAAGTACAATACGAACTATACAAAACATTGACAACACTGAACACATTATAAACACGATAAGGGATACAATAATAAGAAACAGAGGGAAAATAAAAATAATATGGGTACCAGGACATGCAGGGATAGCGGGAAACGAACTAGCAGATAAAGAAGCCAAATTAGCAACTAAAAGACCATTACTAACAATAACACCACTAACTTACGGACAGGCAAAACTAGACATACATAACTTCAACAGAGAAATGAGACAAGAAGCTTGGGACATATCAACATCATTTAGACGAGTACACACAACAAACGTAACTAACAATAACATAACAAAAACGAAAATAAGACAACTAGGGGTAAAACTCACAAGAATCCGCTTGGGTTGCACAAAAGCAACCCATCGATATCTCCTGGACAACACCCCTAGACCGACATGCAGACAATGCAACGAACCATTAACTATACGACACGTACTACTAGACTGCCAACACATACAAAACAACCAAATAACAACAGAAACATTACAACTAACAAATGAACGTGACATACGCATGATACGAGACAGACTAACAACACATGGAATATGGCACGACATTTAACTTCGACAAGGACAGTACGGAACATTAATGTTTTTTTGTCTTTTGTCCCTTTTATTTTCAGTATCGTCACAGTACAACTTGTCAACAGGTATCACGTCCGGATTTTCGTAATTTTACATATTTTTAATATTGCATTTACTTCATTTAAAATCTAAACTCTTTCATTTTTATTTTTTTGCTTTACATTACTATCAGAATTACTTTGTAACTTTTATTTTTTAACTTCTTTAATCTATGAATTTATAATTTTTTTAATTTTTAATATTATTTTAAGCTTTTGTACTTTCATTTATTATTTTGCCTATCTCTAATCACACTATGTTTTGAATTACTTATTTTTGGTTTGGTTTATTTTTTGTTTATTTTTCTTACTATATTGAATTTTTCTAAATGATAAGAATTTTATATTTATGATATTGTTTAACTTCTATTATTTTTCATTTTTTATTTTAAATTTCATTTCTTTTTTACTTAACTTTATAACATTTCTAACTTTTAATTAAATAATAATTTTCATATTAGCATTAAGTTACATTTATACATATTTTTGATGGCCCACATCCGAGAGGAAAAGGGTCCTAAATCTTGTCTGCACATTTATGTGCAGGGAAGACAAATAAATTAAATTAAATTAAATTCTCTCAAATGTCAAACATCTATGTAGTCGATTATGAAACATCTATGTAATCGAGCTACAAGCAGTATTGGCAAAGTAAATTACATCTATTTTTTTAAACAGTTGTTTACATGTAAAGAACAATGGAAATAACGTAAATACTCAAAATAGATAATTTAGGAGCATTAGATTATATATTTCAACTACATATTGAGTAAATTTATTTTAATTATTTAGTAATATATTATTGTAATTATAAATAGTTTTATATAAACTCAATATATAAATTAATAAATAAAATAAACAAAAAATAAAAAAATATCAATTTGAACCTATACTTTACAATTTATTAAGTTCTAACCTTACAATCTATATTCTATATACATCAATCTATATCAAAACTTTTATAGCATTTTTGGTATGGAGCATAGATATTGTATAAAATATATGTAGATTGGCATCTTGGTATAGCTTTCTCTTTATCTTGAATACATTATCTTATTAATCATTAATGTGAAATTGTTTTCATAAAAAATTTAAATATTTTAAACCTAATTGTTTCCAAAGATCGGAAACTTAATAAAAGAAAAATAAAAATATACAAACAAATAATTAAGTTCTGTTGACCTATGTCCTGTGAGGCTATCTGCTTAGCAGTGTTTTATAAAATTCTTTGACAAACAGTGAATTTACTCGTCGTTCTTGCCCTATTTCGTTTATCTTTTCTTTTAATAACTTTACTATTCCAAAAGTTGATTCAATAAAAGATTTGGGTGTATTTTTTCATAGTAAGCTATAATTTCATCTTCATTATACACACATATTGAATAGAGCTAACTCTTTGCTTGGTTTTATTAAACTTTGGGCCAAAGAATTTGATAATCCATATGTACTGAAATCTCTTTACACCAGCTTAGTAAGACTTAATTTGGAATATGTCAGCCAAATATGGAGTCCCTATACACAGAATGGAATTAGTCCAAAAAAAATTCCTCAAATTTGCTTTATGCAATCTCCCATGGGAAAATCCATTAAGATTACCTACATATGAGCACAGATTGAATTTACTACATCTTAATACGCTTGAAAACGTAGAACTGTTGCTGATATAATATTTTTAACCGAATTAATCAAAGGAAACATTTCTTCTACCCAATTACTGGTTCAGCACAACTTTTGTTCTAATCCTAGATTACGATCTAATAATATGTTCACCTTACAGTTTCATAGAATTAAATATGGATAATTATGGGAACCATTAAATAGAATGATGTCCTCATGTAACTCCTTTTCATATAATTCTCATATTAACCTACCACCAACAAAGCAATCTTTAAAGAATAATTTATACTTGTGTCAATGAACATGTATCCTATGATATGCCTTGACTTTAGAATATTTTTATAGATGCATTATTATGTTATCGTAGCTCAAATTATATTTTTAAATTATATTTTTAAATTATCAATTCTATCACTATTATATAATTATTAATTTTATTATTTTGTTATTTATTTATTTTTACCGTTTTTTTTTGATTTTGAATTAGAATAAGTTTTTAGTTTTGCTTTTTCTATTTCTTTTTTTTTTATTAAAGCTATTCGTCTTTTTTCTTAACTTGTAATATTTTATTAATTTAACTTAATCTAAATTAATAAGCTCGGAATAAGTAAAATAAAATAAAATAACACTACATATTTTCCGTTTTCTGACTTTAATAATTTGAATCCAATTCCTTCATAATTATTGCACATGGGTCTCCCACCTTCCAGGTCCACCGTTGAGTCCCTTTTTCTTTTTATAATCCATTAGAACTAGATTAGATCTACAAATTAAATAAAATGTAACTATTCTATTTAAGAAGGCTTCGATCCTGACAAAAGCAGTAGTTTTCCACATTTAATGAGTAGATAAGCTAGTAATTTGCTAAAACAAATACTCAAATTATTGTAGATATTGTAGTGTAAAATAGCAGTACCGCACTCAATTAAGCACGAAAAGGTGATTCTACCTAAGTTACTGTCAAAAACATAAAAAAAAAAAAAATAGAATAGAACGAAACACTTTAAAACTTTTGTCGATTTGTTTTTGACAAATAATTTTATTGTAGTTGCTTGCCGTTGTTTATAGTTGTTTACTTCTTTACGGTAATTATGTAAAGAGCCATAAAAACGTTTATTTACGTGTAAAATGCCAACACTGGCTACAAGTGAATTGATTAATTTTTTTCAATCCCGTGAGTTAGAAATGTTCAACTATTCATTGTGGTTAAGCCTGATATGATTGTGGTTAAGCCTATTACTAACCTCTCATCTTCTCTACCTCTCATCTTATATGTTCTATATTTATTATATCTCATTATTAAACTTAAAAAATATAAATTAAGAAATTCGGAAATTCAATTAATTCTGTATTTTAATTCTATTTTAGCTTATTTAACAAATAAACAATAATAATATTTCATCCTTCTCATTATGTTAAATTTCCCAGGATGTATGTTAAAAAAAAAGTGATATATACACCATAAAAGAAAAAAATAATTTTTAGAATCTCTCCTTTAATGAATTTTGTGAAGAAAAACTTTTACGAAACGCAGCAACGAAAAAAGAAAAAAAAAATTTTTTAAACAAATTTGTTCCAGTCTTTTTTGTTGTTGCTGTTATTATTATTTTTGGTGCTCTTGCATCCTTAACTGAAATAAACTTTATTCATTAGATTTTCTTAAGTTTTTCCTTGTTTTATTTAAGAATGCAACAACGAAAACTCATTCTGTTGTCTTAAGTTGTACTGGCACAGTGCATAAAAATAACAACAAATAAAAAAATTAAATTTATTTGAGGATACCAAAATAGTTAAAACAAACAAGATCTTGTTTTTTGTATAAAAAAAAAAAAAAGAAAAAAAAAAAAACAAATTTCTTATGTCCTGATTTGTTACGCGATTCGTAATTAAAAGGAAAAAATTTAAATTTTCACTAAGTTTTTATTTTTTAAAATGTGATTTGTTATTATTAAAAACTTAGTGAAAAGTGAAGGAACTCAAACTATGTAGAGGAAATAGAGAAAAAATAAAAAACAATTTCTTATTACAAACCTAGCCTATTACCATATAACTACAAGAAAAAAATTTAAATAATTTTTTTTAATTAAAATTAAAATCATGGAATTTAAAAAGAAAATCTCTTACGAAATTTTTAATTAGGAGCTAAAAACTTTTTAAAAACTAATTATTTTAGACTTGGCTCAATGTCGCAAAAACCACAATTTATTAAATTACTAGCAAAGTTACCCGACGTTGTCCGGGTCGACCACAAAATGAATCGAATTTATTTCAATGAAGTTTGATTTATGAATCGAATTGAAAAAAATTGGTTTATCAAAAATATTCTAATTTTTTTATTCACTACGATAAAAAAATATCAACAATACTCCAACTTAAGCTATACTTATATTAAAATTATTTCTTTGTAAATAATATTTTGGTGATCTTTTCTGATGAAGTATAAGCAAATACGTTCCTTACTGTTGAGGTATTCTTGAAATAAAGAAATGTTCGTTTTTTCCACAATCAATTGAAATTTGTACTTAAATGAAATTAGAATGCCAAATTCTTATTCTTAATCAACTGCCGTAGTTTTGGCTTCTTCAAGTTTCGTAGAAGCAATATTGAAGCTACTAACTACTTTTAATTCCAATTGATGAGGAGGAACAACTTCCTTTTCATCGATAACTGAATCTATCGATTTGTACACATGGACCCCCTGGAACACTCTGCCGTATTTTCTGATTAATAAAACAAATCGTCACATTTTTGTGGCTAATTCACATCGCCACTTCACATAGTCATGTAAAAATTTTATACTGATTCCTAAATTCGAAAATACTTTTTCAGGACAATACATGTTTTTTTTATTTTTCATAGTACCTATGAATAAATTTTCAAGTCTGTAACACAATTTTTTTTTTGAAACATTTCTGATAGACTATGTAAGTGTAAATTTTCATGCCTGTAACACAATTGGTTTTTGAAATATTCCTGAGACGTACGTGCTAGGAGTTGTACGGCAGCAACCCGTACCAGTCCAAATTTTTGAAATCGGTAACAGTCGAATCTCTTTATTTGTGAGAGAGTATCTAAGTGTAAGTTTTTATGCCTGTAACACAATTGGTTTTTGAAATATTCCTGAAACGTACGTGCTAGGAGTTGTACGGCAGCAACCCGAACCAGTCCAAAGTTTTGAAATCGGTAACAGTCGAATTTCTGTATTTGTGAAAGAGTATCTAAGTGTAAGTTTTCATGCCTGTAACACAATTGGTTTTTGAAATATTCCTGAAACGTACGTGTTGGGAGTTGTACGGCAGCAACCCGAACCAGTCCAAATTTTCGAAATCGGTAACAGTCGAATTTCTTTATTTGTGAAAGAGTATCTAAGTGTAAGTTTTCATGCCTGTAACACAATTGGTTTTTGAAATATTCCTGAAACGTACGTGCTAGGAGTTGTACGGCAGCAACCCGAACCAGTCCAAAGTTTTGAAATCGGTAACAGTCGAATTTCTGTATTTGTGAAAGAGTATCTAAGTGTAAGTTTTCATGTCTGTAATACAATTGGTTTTTGTAATATTCCTGAAACGTACGTGTTAGGAATTGTACGGCAGCAACCCGAACCAGTCCAAATTTTTGAAATCGGTAACAGCCGAATTTCTTTATTTGTGAAAGAGTATCTAAGTAAAAGTTTTCAGGCCTATAACACAATTGGTTTTTGAAATATTCCTGGGACGTACGTGCTAGGAGTTGTACGGCAGCAACCCGAACCAGTCCAAATTTTTCAAATCGGTAACAGTCGAATTTCTTTATTTGTGAAAGAGTATCTAAGTGTAAGTTTTTATGCCTATAACACAATTGGTTTTTGAAATAGTCCTGGGACGTACGTGCTAGGAGTTGTACGGCAGCAACCCGAACCAGTCCAAATTTTTGAAATCGGTAACAGTCGAATTTCTTTAATTGTAAAAGAGTATCTAAGTGTAAGTTTTTATGCCTGTAACACAATTGGTTTTTGAAATATTCCTGAAACGTACGTGCTAGAAGTTGTACGACAGCAACCCGAACCAGTCCAAATTTTTGAAATCGGTAACAGTCGAATTTCTGTATTTGTGAAAGAGTATCTAAGTGTAAGTTTTCATGCCTGTAACACAATTGGTTTTTGAAATATTCCTGAAACGTACGTGCTGGGAGTTGTATGTCAGCAACCCGAACCACTCCAAATTTTCGAAATCGGTAACAGTCGAATTTCTTTATTTGTGAAAGAGTATCTAAGTGTAAGTTTTCATGCCTGTAACACAATTGGTTTTTGAAATATTCCTGAAACGTACGTGCTAGGAGTTGTACGACAGCAACCCGAACCAGTCCAAATTTTTGAAATCGGTAACAGTCGAATTTCTTTAATTGTAAAAGAGTATCTAAGTGTAAGTTTTTATGCCTATAACACAATTGGTTTTTGAAATAGTCCTGGGACGTACGTGCTAGTAGTTGTACGGCAGCAACCCGAACCAGTCCAAATTTTTGAAATCGGTAACAGTCGAATTTCTTTAATTGTAAAAGAGTATCTAAGTGTAAGTTTTTATGCCTATAACACAATTGGTTTTTGAAATAGTCCTGGGACGTACGTGCTAGGAGTTGTACGGCAGCAACCCGAACCAGTCCAAATTTTTGAAATCGGTAACAGTCGAATTTCTTTAATTGTAAAAGAGTATCTAAGTGTAAGTTTTTATGCCTATAACACAATTGGTTTTTGAAATAGTCCTGGGACGTACGTGTTAGGAGTTGTACGGCAGCAACCCGAACCACTCCAAATTTTCGAAATCGGTAACAGTCGAATTTCTTTATTTGTGAAAGAGTATCTAAGTGTAAGTTTTTATGCCTATAACACAATTGGTTTTTGAAATAGTCCTGGGACGTACGTGCTAGGAGTTGTACGGCAGCAACCCGAACCAGTCCAAATTTTTGAAATCGGTAACAGTCGAATTTCTTTAATTGTAAAAGAGTATCTAAGTGTAAGTTTTTATGCCTATAACACAATTGGTTTTTGAAATAGTCCTGGGACGTACGTGCTAGGAGTTGTACGGCAGCAACCCGAACCACTCCAAATTTTCGAAATCGGTAACAGTCGAATTTCTTTATTTGTGAAAGAGTATCTAAGTGTAAGTTTTTATGCCTATAACACAATTGGTTTTTGAAATAGTCCTGGGACGTACGTGCTAGGATTTGTACGGCAGCAACCCGAACCAGTCCAAATTTTTGAAATCGGTAACAGTCGAATTTCTGTATTTGTGAAAGAGTATCTAAGTGTAAGTTTTCATGCCTGTAACACAATTGGTTTTTGAAATATTCCTGAAACGTACGTGCTGGGAGTTGTACGGCAGCAACCCGAACCAGTCCAAATTTTCGAAATCGGTAACAGTCGAATTTCTTTATTTGTGAAAGAGTATCTAAGTGTAAGTTTTCATGCCTGTAACACAATTCGTTTTTGAAATATTCCTGAAACGTACGTGCTGGGAGTTGTACGACAGCAACCCGAACCAGTCCAAATTTTTGAAATCGGTAACAGTCGAATTTCTTTATTTGTGAAAGAGTATCTAAGTGTAAGTTTTTATGCCTATAACACAATTGGTTTTTGAAATAGTCCTGGGACGTACGTGCTAGGAGTTGTACGGCAGCAACCCGAACCAGTCCAAAGTTTTGAAATCGGTAACAGTCAAATTTCTGTATTTGTGAAAGAGTATCTAAGTGTAAGTTTTTATACCTGTAACACAATTGGTTTTTGAAATATTCCTGAAACGTACGTGCTGGGAGTTGTACGGCAGCAACCCGAACCAGTCCAAATTTTCGAAATCGGTAACAGTCGAATTTCTGTATTTGTGAAAGAGTATCTAAGTGTAAGTTTTCATGCCTGTAACACAATTGGTTTTTGAAATATTCCTGAAACGTACGTGCTGGGAGTTGTACGGCAGCAACCCGAACCAGTCCAAATTTTCGAAATCGGTAACAGTCGAATTTCTTTATTTGTGAAAGAGTATCTAAGTGTAAGTTTTCATGCCTGTAACACAATTCGTTTTTGAAATATTCCTGAAACGTACGTGCTAGGAGTTGTACGGCAGCAACTCGAACCAGTCCAAATTTTTGAAATCGGTAACAGTCGAATTTCTTTAATTGTAAAAGAGTATCTAAGTGTAAGTTTTTATGCCTATAACACAATTGGTTTTTGAAATAGTCCTGGGACGTACGTGCTAGGATTTGTACGGCAGCAACCCGAACCAGTCCAAATTTTTGAAATCGGTAACAGTCGAATTTCTGTATTTGTGAAAGAGTATCTAAGTGTAAGTTTTCATGCCTGTAACACAATTGGTTTTTGAAATATTCCTGAAACGTACGTGCTGGGAGTTGTACGGCAGCAACCCGAACCAGTCCAAATTTTCGAAATCGGTAACAGTCGAATTTCTTTATTTGTGAAAGAGTATCTAAGTGTAAGTTTTTATACCTGTAACACAATTGGTTTTTGAAATATTCCTGAAACGTACGTGCTGGGAGTTGTACGGCAGCAACCCGAACCAGTCCAAATTTTCGAAATCGGTAACAGTCGAATTTCTGTATTTGTGAAAGAGTATCTAAGTGTAAGTTTTCATGCCTGTAACACAATTGGTTTTTGAAATATTCCTGAAACGTACGTGCTGGGAGTTGTACGGCAGCAACCCGAACCAGTCCAAATTTTCGAAATCGGTAACAGTCGAATTTCTTTATTTGTGAAAGAGTATCTAAGTGTAAGTTTTCATGCCTGTAACACAATTCGTTTTTGAAATATTCCTGAAACGTACGTGCTAGGAGTTGTACGGCAGCAACTCGAACCAGTCCAAATTTTTGAAATCGGTAACAGTCGAATTTCTTTAATTGTAAAAGAGTATCTAAGTGTAAGTTTTCATGCCTGTAACACAATTGGTTTTTGAAATATTCCTGAAACGTACGTGCTGGGAGTTGTACGGCAGCAACCCGAACCAGTCCAAATTTTCGAAATCGGTAACAGTCGAATTTCTTTATTTGTGAAAGAGTATCTAAGTGTAAGTTTTCATGCCTGTAACACAATTCGTTTTTGAAATATTCCTGAAACGTACGTGCTAGGAGTTGTACGGCAGCAACTCGAACCAGTCCAAATTTTTGAAATCGGTAACAGTCGAATTTCTTTAATTGTAAAAGAGTATCTAAGTGTAAGTTTTTATGCCTATAACACAATTGGTTTTTGAAATAGTCCTGGGACGTACGTGCTAGGATTTGTACGGCAGCAACCCGAACCAGTCCAAATTTTTGAAATCGGTAACAGTCGAATTTCTGTATTTGTGAAAGAGTATCTAAGTGTAAGTTTTCATGCCTGTAACACAATTGGTTTTTGAAATATTCCTGAAACGTACGTGCTGGGAGTTGTACGGCAGCAACCCGAACCAGTCCAAATTTTCGAAATCGGTAACAGTCGAATTTCTTTATTTGTGAAAGAGTATCTAAGTGTAAGTTTTCATGCCTGTAACACAATTCGTTTTTGAAATATTCCTGAAACGTACGTGCTGGGAATTTTACGGCAGCAACCCGAACCAGTCCAAATTTTTGAAATCGGTAACAGCCGAATTTCTTTATTTGTGAAAGAGTATCTAAGTAAAAGTTTTCAGGCCTATAACACAATTGGTTTTTGAAATATTCCTGGGACGTACGTGCTAGGATTTGTACGGCAGCAACCCGAACCAGTCCAAATTTTTGAAATCGGTAACAGTCGAATTTCTGTATTTGTGAAAGAGTATCTAAGTGTAAGTTTTCATGCCTGTAACACAATTCGTTTTTGAAATATTCCTGAAACGTACGTGCTAGGAGTTGTACGGCAGCAACTCGAACCAGTCCAAATTTTTGAAATCGGTAACAGTCGAATTTCTTTAATTGTAAAAGAGTATCTAAGTGTAAGTTTTTATGCCTATAACACAATTGGTTTTTGAAATAGTCCTGGGACGTACGTGCTAGGATTTGTACGGCAGCAACCCGAACCAGTCCAAATTTTTGAAATCGGTAACAGTCGAATTTCTGTATTTGTGAAAGAGTATCTAAGTGTAAGTTTTCATGCCTGTAACACAATTGGTTTTTGAAATATTCCTGAAACGTACGTGCTGGGAGTTGTACGGCAGCAACCCGAACCAGTCCAAATTTTCGAAATCGGTAACAGTCGAATTTCTTTATTTGTGAAAGAGTATCTAAGTGTAAGTTTTCATGCCTGTAACACAATTCGTTTTTGAAATATTCCTGAAACGTACGTGCTAGGAGTTGTACGGCAGCAACTCGAACCAGTCCAAATTTTTGAAATCGGTAACAGTCGAATTTCTTTAATTGTAAAAGAGTATCTAAGTGTAAGTTTTTATGCCTATAACACAATTGGTTTTTGAAATAGTCCTGGGACGTACGTGCTAGGATTTGTACGGCAGCAACCCGAACCAGTCCAAATTTTTGAAATCGGTAACAGTCGAATTTCTTTAATTGTAAAAGAGTATCTAAGTGTATGTTTTTATGCCTGTAACACAATTGGTTTTTGAAATATTCCTGAAACGTACGTGCTAGAAGTTGTACGACAGCAACCCGAACCAGTCCAAATTTTTGAAATCGGTAACAGTCGAATTTCTGTATTTGTGAAAGAGTATCTAAGTGTAAGTTTTCATGCCTGTAACACAATTGGTTTTTGAAATATTCCTGAAACGTACTTGCTGGGAGTTGTATGTCAGCAACCCGAACCACTCCAAATTTTCGAAATCGGTAACAGTCGAATTTCTTTATTTGTGAAAGAGTATCTAAGTGTAAGTTTTCATGCCTGTAACACAATTGGTTTTTGAAATAGTCCCGGGACATACGTGCTGGGAGTTGTACGGCAGCAACCCGAACCAGTCCAAATTTTCGAAATCGGTAACAGTCGAATTTCTTTATTTGTGAAAGAGAATCTAAATATAAATTTTCATATCTGTCACACACATAGTTTTTAAAATATTCCTGAGTCTTGGTAAGAGTTGTACGGCAGCAACCCGAACCTGTCATCTGATGGCTTTGTAAAGTACCGCGTTATTTGCATACCGGTACCATGAATAACTGTGCAAAATTTCAGAACTCTATCTTTAAAACTGTGGGCGTGTATAGCGAACAAACAAACAAACAAACAAACAAACAAACTTTCCCTTTTATAAGTATAGATTATAAATTTTATAAAAATAGATATAAAAAATATGCTTATAATTTCATAGTAAATATTGAATACATAGTAGTCTAGCCAGACTATATTGTCCTTCAATGTCTACTAGGGCATAGTGACAACAAAAATGTTTATATCGTCCAGTTTTTTGCGTGATGTTTCCAGATTCATATGTATTGTGCCTAATGTGTTGACTCGTTTTTTATTTTTATAAGCCGAATTTGGTATGTTCAGTGTATGGTCTTCTTATGTTACTTTTACATACAACTATCATCCTCTTCGTTTTTCCATACCGGCATTATTCTTCTATACAAGCTCAAATATTTTAGTTTGTTTTCGATTTCCTTATTTTATTGTGAACTGGTGGTTATAATCAGTTAGAGGTAATATTTTGAAAATACATATAACATTACTATTAGTATTAGTACCCAAAAAAAAATTGTAAAAAACAAAAATTAAATATTAAGTATCGAGAAAGAGAGATATTTATCAGTTAAATTCTAAGCCTAATCATTTTACATTACAACCCAATTTTTAAGGTGATGAACACACGATGATTATTTGATACAAAATTTTATAGATTCCATTTTAATACGATTTCATTTTTATTAACTTGCTGTCTGTTTCGGTTCGGTATAAATTTTGAAATCGATATTAACTTTGATGATGTTATCGTTGTATTATGGACTCAACTTGGATCTGAGTGACAACTCTTTATGTGAAATTATTTGGGAATTGGTTCCTACCAAAGCCCTTAACATAAACCTAAATTCATATCTCAGAAATAACAAAATTAATATAATTCAAATTTGCTACACATCTTGGTGCACTGGGATGGGTACACTTTTTGTCAAAATTTGAGGGATCTGATCGCTGGCCAAATCACTTATTTAGACCTAAATTCATATTTTAGAAGCTACTAATTTGATAAAAATATGGTGCGTATTTTGGTTTCTAATAGCAAAACTTTTTCCCAAAGTTTGGAGCAAATAGACGAGTTTTTATCCATACCTCAGTAATTAATAATATACAAACACAGTCATTACAAAGTACGCAATCTACATAAAGAAAAAAATTTAATAAAATTATAGAGTTAACCTAATTTGACTTAATATTTATTAATTGTTGTGACTAAAAACGATAAAATACCATTTCAAAAAATTGTAAATAATGTTTTATAGTCCTCTATACAGATTCCTGGCTCCATACATATTGTCTTAAAGATTTGAGACTGTGAATTTTTAATAGCTATGAAATTACTTGTCAAATAATAAGAAGAGTTATAGTGTCGTTGAAAAACTCTACTCAACAGGTCATATCTATTGCAAAGCCATTATACTGTTAGTGAATTAGGTAAATTACACACGCATCAATTAAATATTGGGCTTAATTTGAACCTTAGAAGTATTTTTATATATTATATTAACCTTTATTCAGCTGGCATTTCAAAACCCTTACTTCAGCTGGAAAGGTACACCTGTACCTTTAAACAATTTGTATGGATTTTACTATGATTTTTAGTATTTTTATCATATCATTGTGATTATTTTTGTATTTGTCCTACTTTTACTCTTAAATTTAGTTTTATTACTTGTGGGAATCTATTCTCTAAAATATATTTTTCGAAGTAACGCTATTTTAGGAAAAAGAAGTCTATTAAGCATTTCTGTTTGTGGCGAAGTATTAAGTATAAAGTTCGGACTTGAAATAGCAAAAGAGCATCTAATTCAAAAAAATTTATATAAAAAAAAAAGAAACATTGTTCTAAAAAGGTATTTGATCATACTTTAAAGCTTTGCAACCAGATGGACAACTTTGAAATTTTATCTGCCGCTCAGGTAGCAAGGAAAGTCAATTATATGGTTTGTCGTAAAAACACGCAAAAAATGTGTTTTTTTTTTCATCAAAAAACCTATTTTTTAAATTTTATATATTTTATTTTACATATTATTTAAGTTCTTCAAATTTAAGCAAAAGTGTTCAAAATATAGTGAATTACAAAAAAAGTACCAGTTTTTTCGTTAATTTTTTTTTCATGGGAATTTACTAAAAAAACACAAAAATAAAAAAAAAAAAAAATAGTTTAGAGAAAAAACGATACAAATTTTCATATTATTTTATATATATTATACAACATTTTCATATTATTTTAATATGCAGCATTAGGTACCGAACTATTTTATGTTTGGATGATAAGACATCTTCTGGGTACCCAACTACCGTTAGAATTTTGATTACTTTGATGTCGATATACGTTTCAGACCAAGAAAATTTTTATTTCACATCTATAACAAAATTATCATTAGGTATACCGAACTATTCTTATTTTATATTTTGGATACCCAACTACCGCTAGAATTTTTATTTGTTTCATGTACCTACTGATGATGATGTACTTTTCAGGTCCAGAAAACTTCATTTCTATAACAAAATTATCAATAGGTACCGAACTAATCTTCTTTGATGTTTTGATGATGAACTGTCTTTTTGGTAGCCAACTACCGTTATTTATTATATAAAATGAATGAAAAATGTAAAATAATATTTAATTATTTTAACACAAAAATTTATATAAAATACATTGTAGGTACAGGTGTACCTTTCCAGCTGACCACGTAGACAAAAAAAAATGGCTGGTTTGTCCAGCCGACAATTATTTTTTTTACTTCAAAAAAGTTTTGAAATATAAATTTTGATGAAAAATGAATTCTCACAAAGATTCAAGTCTCTAAGTCAATTTGCATCGAAAATATTCAAAAAGTAAAATGCAAAAAGTACAGGTGTACTTTTCTAGCGAAATAAAGGTTAAAAATGCACAATCACATAATTTTCACGATATGGAGTCAGATATAGAGCTAAAGAAATTTTTTTATACTTTTTAATCCGTTCTAAAAGCATAAAATTTCAGTAATTATTTTTATAACATGTTGACTTTAAATTTTCTTCATTCATCTTTCATTTTCTCTTATTTAACGGCCTTATTTAAATGAATTTTGACCTCTAGGATTAATGTCACGTTTGTTAATGTTTCTAAATAGCAAATCTTGGGTTTTTTTGAGGAGGTGAGGGGAGATGGAATATGCCGTCATTGCGTTCCTGAGCAAAGTATTACTCTTAGTAAGCAAATGACGGTATTTACCGTTCTGACGGTATTAACTTAATTGATCATGAACATTACTAACTTTATGATCATCACTTTCAAGCTCTGAATCACTTTGGTCCTCATCTGAATCTTCTCTTTCAATGCCGGGATTTACATTTGGGATCATTTCTAAATTCCCAACCATCACTGGAAAAATTTTGTTCTGACTCCGATTCAGAATAATAATTAGGTGTTATTTCTATTTAGATCTTCACCACTTTCTTCTTCAAATATTTCTAATATTTTTTGTTGTTCTGTAAAAAATATTACACAAAACAAAAATACTTGATGAATCATAACAATATAAGGTTTTTGAACAAAATAATGCAAATACAACTTAAGACGGTATTTACCGTCATTTGCCACCAGACTCAGCTCTTTCCATCAAAGGGTTAATATCAGATACACTTTGTTTCAATGTCGCTGTGAGATTTTTGCTGTTATTACAAAAAATTGCAATTTTATCTTGTTCCAATTATATAACACTTTCGATTTAAGAACTTATCCAATAATTACATCAAAATCCCGTTATCACTTATTTTAATATTTCTTTTCTTTAAAGTTCATAATATTAAAATTAATCTGAATAAAGTTTTTTTGTATAAACATTTTCCTATTTATACATATACATACATACATCATACATATTTATCCAAATAACCATTATTCTGTATAATATTCACTTTTACATAGAGTGAATAATTATACTCTTAATTCATATAAAACCAATGCTCGTATAACTGTATTTGTATGGAACTTCATTTCCAAAATTAACCACATGAGTCAATTTAAGATGTCGAAACTTTCTAATATTTCATAAAATTTTCTTATTTTTTGTTGTTTTTTTTTTTCTATTTAATTTTCTTTCTGAACTGTAAATGCATCCCCACTTTAAATAAAATAAATAAAAACAAATATAGAAAAAATATAATAACATAACCTACAATTTTTAAATTGCTCTGAATACTTCAAATTACAATAAAGTGTTGCCACATTCTATTATACACATACACATCATATATTATGTTGTATGTAAATTTATTATATTTACCCAGTTCATATGTACTATGGTACTATGTAAACCACATAGAAATACATAATAACTAAAAAGGTCAATCAATTTGTGATGGTGTCTTCTTAAATAGGAATAAATTTATTTTTATTCAAATATTTTTTTTTTTTATTTTTTTGTTTTTTTTTTGTTTTTTTTTTGTTTTTATAAGGACTAAATAAGTATAGATACGTTAGTTTAGTACTCAAAATTTTCTAATGTTGTACTTCCTGGAATTGAATTTAAAGTTTATACAAATAGATATATTTCTATTCACATGATTCTGTGGCTATTTCTATTACAATTAAACTAAATTTATGTTTTAGTTTGTTACATAAAAAAAAAATTTCCTTAAAACTTTTGATTATTAGATTTTTGGGGCTGAAACAAAAATGAATGAAAAAAAAAAAAATTCTTTTTACTCTAACAACTTTGAAAATTATAAGGATATAACTTTTTTATATTTAAATTTTATTTTATTCTCATTACGTAAACTTATTGTGATATTGTATATGTGTTAGTGCGATACAAAGTTTTATAACAAAAGCTCGTACCGGAAATTAAAAAAAAATGTTTTTCTTAAAATTATTATTTTATTTTGTATTACCCAGTTTGGATCTAAAGCTACATGCAGGTTGATTCGAATTTCTAAATCGGTAATTTTTATTATGCTAAAATTAAAAATTCATTAAAAACCATCAATATCACAACGGAACACCGAAATAATTTCAGTAGACCCGAATATTTCAAGAAGAATATTATAGTATCTTACTTTCGTATAATTCTAACACATGCGTCTCATGAATTTTACTTAAAACTATTGTCTTTGGACCAAAATATAAAACTATAAATAAAAAAAATTTTTTAAAAAGGTCAACACTTCGAAAGGGAAAAGGGTTTATAAGTTAGCCTACAAATTCTATCGGTAGAATCCACTGTCAAAATAAATAAATAAAATTTGCTTTTACTTTGGGAAACCATTCAAGCACCCACTTTGATTTTTATGAATTCACCTCTTTATTACACAAATGGATAATTAATTTATAACTTCTCTATATTTTATTTATATTTGTATTATAAATGTTGTTTTGTAGTGAACTAAAAAACTCTTCCAGAACATTTATTTTGTGGATTATATTATTATAAGGAATATCTACAGCTTCTGTGTACTCTGGTTCACATATACTTTATAAGTCAGTTTTTACAGCTTTTCAAGAAATCAAATATTCTATAATAATTAGCTGTATGATTATCTTTGACAATAATTTGATTCTGCTCAGTGTAAGAAAAATTACTGTTGTCAAATTCAACCGATTATTTTCTCTACAGAAAAGATGAAATATATTAAGTAGGAAATGTTCAGGAGTAAAATTTTAGTCGAAAAATTTAGATATAAGACTTAATACAGACTTTACACGCTGGGTGTCGCTGTAGGTAGACGGCCAACCTTTCAACTGAAAGGTCCCAGGTTCGATTATCGATCAATTAAAAAATATGGTTTATTGGTTTTTCGACCTGGTCTAGGACCCCTCTGTCATTGGGATGTAATAAATCACTAAAAATAATTGAGAGTAGAATCTGGTAACAAATTAAATAAAATGAAACTATTCTATTGAAGAAGGGTTAGTTCCTGACAATAGCAGTCCACATTTAATGAATAGCTAAGCCCGTAATTTGTCAAATAAATATTCGAAATATTGTAGATATTTTATAGTGTAAAATTGCAATACCGTATACTTAATTAAGCACGAAAAAGTGATTCTAATAACTAAGTTATTGTCAAGAGTGTAAAAAAGAAAAAAAAAAATTTGAAAACGAAGATAATTATTTTTATTACTTTAGTCAGTAACATGATATTTAATAATATAAAATGTTAAGTCTTATTATACTGTATTACAATAATATTGAATAATTTTGTTTAAATATAGTTCTACTACAACCGTTTAAACCTTTTATAACCACTTGATAAAATATAATACAATAAAACTTTTGTTACATTTTGGAATACCATTTTCACAATTTAAATACACGTACATACATTTTGACGTTTAAATTATAATTTTGTGTTTTGGGTATTTTAATATAAAACGGTAATAATTTGACTTTTTGTTGATAAATTTACTTTTTGATTTATTTTTCGTTACATGAAAATTAATATTGCCAGATCTTCTATATAGATCGGAACATATTTTTGGTGGTAAAATAGATTTTATTAACATATTTTGCTACAATTTGCCAAATATCTTGTTTTACGCCAAAAATATATGCTAACCTATAATTTAATTATAGTTCTGGGTAAATTTATCTATGACATGTATACTAAATGAAGTACATATTATACATTTTTTATACTGTGCACTTATTTTACATTTCTACTATGTATTTTAAATATTTTAAAATGGCATACAAAGTCAAGAGGTTTTAATATACATTTTAGAAGATTATATACTTTACGGTTTCACTGCATTTTGGAAGTCACTGGATTTGATACAAAATTTGTTGTTATAGATATGTTGTTATATTGGGGGGCCAATTTGATTTTTAATTTACATTAATTAAATTTTTGTTCAAAATTTTAGAAGTAAATTAACTGAATTTGTTGACGACTTGGCTTGTGCATATGAAAGCATGAATCCGTTGAATTTAGTAGCTGATATTAACTATGACCTTGACATATTTAGAAAATGGTTTCTTTTGCATAAATTAATAATTAGTAATAAAACAAAAATAATGTTTTTTAGTATTGCAGGGTCTTGTTTAAAAAATAATTTTATAAAATATCACTCAAGTAATTGTAATAAATATCCTCTGTTTCCTGTAAATAATTCATCCTTGAACATTGAATTAACTTATCAAGAATATACTAAATGTTCAAATAAATGTTTTTTGATTGAAGAAATTTCTGTTTTTAAATATCTGGGTGTTTGGATAGATAATAAATTAAAATGGTTAGATCATACTTTATGTTTAAAATAATATTTTTTGTCTTTTATAAGACATATTTTCAATCTTAGAAATTATTGTTCTCAGAAGATATTATTGATGGTATATTATGGCATTTTTCATTCAAGACTTCAATATGGTTTAACGTCATGGGGAGGGGCTTATAGGAACAAAATTCAACCATTAGTGATTGCTCAAAAACATGTTATCAGAATTATTTGTAAAAAAAATCGTCACTATAGTAGTTTTGAGTTGTTTAGGAATTTAAATGTTTTACCTATCAGGCACCTCTATTATTATAAAGTTTTAAAGATATTTTTTATTAGGAGTGGATATCTATTCAGTCGACCCTCTTCTGTTCGTATTCTTCGGAGTGGCTTGCAAAGTTTAGCATTTGTTCCATCATTCAACACAACTTTATATTTTAATTTCTATGATATTGTAGCACCAAAAATTATTTAATTTACTTCCTGAATTTTTAAGAAGGATTAGAGTGCCATCCTTTTTCACAAAACAAGTGAAAGTATGGTTACTCTTATATAATCATCTTCAAGTTGTAACAATAATAAATATTTTACGGTAACATGTATTTTTCTGTATTTTTTTGCCTAAATTTTATTGCAGTAAAAACAAAAATAATCTTTAAATAAGCTTCTGGCCATATGATGTAATAAATTTAATGTTTTCTTTCCAAGTTCTTTAATTTTTTGTTTTTTAATATCTCTAAAATTTTACATTTTGCGTTAACATAATATCAATTTTTAATTTTATTTTTTAATTATTATTATTCTTTATTTTAATATTTTCTATTTTTATATTTTTCTGTTGTTTATTTTTTTTTTCTCTCTTTTTTGAATTATTATTACAATCAAATTACCTCAAATAATTTGACTATACTTGTATTTGATTTTTTAATGAATTATACTAAAAATTGAGTATATTTATGATGTTTAGAATTAAACTGAAGATGCATTCGTAACAAATTTGTTATATTAAATTTTAGAATGCAAGCTAACTTTATTCTTTTAACAAAATTATGAAGTATATTTCTATAATTTTAATAAAAAATTTTTTGTTAATTATAAATTTATGAAGAATAAAGTAAATAAATAAATAAATAAAACATAAAAATTTTGTCATAAAGCAAAACATCTCATGTCGACATAAGCTAGTTTTTATAGTGCTTTTTTATGCAACTACAGTTAAGATATTATGCTTCGATATAATTATAATATAATATTTGAGGAATTAATTTGAATTAGTAGGTGAAAGATGTCACTGTTTCTTGAAATCTTATTAATTGAAAATTAATGGAAGACATAAAATCCGATGGCGCAATGAAAATAACTATAAATTTTATTCTGTTATTTTTATTGAAAAAATCTAATGAACGGGGTGCAGTGCCATTCATTAGATTTTTTAAGGTAAATGACTCTGTCAGATTGGTTTAATATATCACTTTAGTTACGTAATACATTATATGCGTTATGATTAACTTTATGTATTGATTAATCGATATTCACTATCTACTCATAATCATGATTGTATTTATTGTAATTTCTTACATTGGAACAAATTAATTAGAAACAAAATCCCTTCCAACATCTCTCCACTCTACGAGTGACTATTCAGTTATCAGTTATTTTTTATTTACTACTGCCAACATTTATATTTTTGCGCCATAAATGCATAAGACTTTTAAATTTTTATAACTATAATATTTTTACCGTTAGAAAATGGGTTTGTAATACCTATGCTCATAATAATTTGAAAAAAAAAAACTGTTTTTGATTATTCCGTCATATTACCCATTCTCAAGAAAATGATTGACATGAGTCAGTAATAAACAAATAAATTATCATATATTATAATAGAGTTGACAACTAACATTTCACTTCAAAATTATTCAATCTATTCACCAAAAAATAGAGAAAATAAATCACCACACAACGACCATCCTACACCAGTACACCATCTTATTTATACAAATTTCAAGAGAGTGCATAGCATAGGTAGCATATGAGTTTTATTTTCATCATTAAATGTAGGTAGGTACTTAAACTTAGAAATAGACAATGTAATGTGTATCGTAGTGCCTACTTCCAAACGGGTCAACTTTTATCACTTTTTTCCTTTTGTTTCATTCCCCCTTTTCTATAAATTAATTTTGCTAATAGAAAGGTGGGAATGAAACGAAAAGAAAAAAGTGATGAAAGTTGACCCGTGCGGAAATAGGCAGTAAGTTGTAAAAAAAATTATTATTGTTTTTTTTTTCATTGATAGTGAAAAATATCAGTATATTTAAGTCGCTGTTCTGTTAAAAACGTTAAATTTGGGTTTAACTTGAATTAAAATTAATAAATAGGAATCTCTAATTTAAATATAATGTACACCACCGTATAACTCTTATTACTCAAAACTAAATTTTTTGTATTTCATTCATTAAGCTTTTTTTCAGCAATTTTTTGTAAAAATTCTGAAATACATAAAAATTTGTTACACTTATTATGAAAGAGAATTTTTTTTTTCTAAACATAAAAAAAACTTTCTCTTAACTAAAATGTTGTTGGTATTTTATATTGTGAAAATGATGAGTATGAGTGTTTTATAAAAAATTTTCGCAAATAAAATAATACTGTTATAAATTTACGAGTGAACCTGTAACCTGATTCGTCCCTTTTTTTGTTTTTTTTTTGGTATTTTTAGTAAAGAGTGTTTTTTTAGAGACTCAGAACTTTACGTAGAAATAAAATACAGAAAAATGTTGCACTAAATTGGATTTTTTTAATATTATGGCATTTGATTGCGGTCTACTGACCGCGGCTTTACTTCGTAGTAGATCAGGCTATTATTCAGCAAGAACCCGTCGATTAGCTACCAAGTACTCAATTATTTGTCGTTTATCGGCGTAGATGCTGCTTTACATAGCTACCAAGAAAATAATTTAATTGTAACAAATCGGACGAACAAGTGGCCAAATAAGAGGTTCATTTCGTTAAAATAATTGTTGGTAAAAAATTTCTTTAATTAAATTAATTAGAATATAATTATTCTGCTAAAACCACTATTTTTAAGCATTAATATACCTTCCAATTGAAGCAAACAAAATTGGCAATTATGTTACCATAGCGACGCTCATCGTCGACTGTAATGATCTGACCAACATAATTTTAAAAGACATATGAACCAATGATTCCATCGCCAATTCTGTTTATTAACATTTAACGAAAAGCGGGCTTCATCACTGAACAAAATATTCAAATGAAATTGTAGATCAATGCAATGTTTCTTTCAGCCCATTCACAAAATCTACGGCACGAGTGACGATCGTGTACAACTTGAATCTTGCAAGCACATAAGCCAATATTTTTACTCAAAATTTTCCATAATGTGGATGAACATAAGTTTAATTGTTGAGTACGATATCGAATTGCCACATTTGCACTATCACTTAGTTGCACACTATCAATCGCTTGTTGTGTGTGTTACACCGTACGACATCTTACGGAATGCGTATTATCGTTTAAAGTTGACGTAAAGACGCCCCCATGGACAATTATAAGCCCCGTAAAATGTACGTAATGCCCGATGAATTTCTCGAACATAACCATGTTTTTCAAAATACAATAATTGAACATTTTGCAAACCTTGCTCCAACGTGAGTCTATTCATGATCAATTACGAATCAAAACTAACATAGAAAAAAATAATATAAAATCTGTTATCATAGAAAACAGTGTTGCCAATTTAAAGTTTTCCACCTTCAAAAAAAAACAAAAACATCCTTTATAATAAAATAACAATTATTGTTTTTTTTTTTCACAGTTCAACTATCCTGATCCTAATATGTAAATTAAACACAGGCTTATGAGTTTATTTACGTTAAATAAGAATGAAAGTTGAGTTAAAATATATTAGTTGGGTGCTAAATTAAAATTTTAGTGATTTTATTTTTTATGTAAGTCGTTTTTGCTTTTTTTTTTTGATGTAAAACTGGAATTAAATTTCAGTTATTTTTTGAATGTAAAGTAAAAAAAACAAAAAATAACGAGAAAAAGAAAAACAAACATTGTAGGAATTTTATTTTTAAATTTTTTTTTCATTTGTTGTAAGGAAGTAATATGGAGTAGCCAGAGTTCGAAATTTTTATAAAAAAAAAAACGATATGTTCTACCCACATTATCTAGCTATCCAACATACCATTGAAGAATATCTTGGGTGTGATCACAAAATACAGGTATCCTTAAGGACTCTAAGACTTAATAACAACACACGCTATCACAATAAGCACATTTGTGGCTTCGGTGATATAGAGATTGAATCTCTTCTGAAATTATAAATCTCCAGGGAATAATAACTTATTATGGTATCGAAATTTTTAGATTAAACTGAAACTTATCACTATACTATAAACAATTAACTAATTCCATATGTAAAATATTTTACTATAATCATCATCATCACCTTTGAGATTACCACAGGGAAGACAATCTTCAGGAAACTGCATCCAGGACCATTCATTGGACCTTATTTATCGATGTTGTTTATTTCTTTCACTATATACGTAAAATATCATCTCTTATATACTGAAAATCTTGATATCCATTTTTCCATGTAGATTAATTGTTCATACGTACCAACCAATAGTATAGCTTGTGTTTGAGCATCACGTAAAGTAAAAGATTTTATCTTTAATTATTTTAAATATTTAATTATTATTACTATTTATTACAACTACATTGAAAATAAATAAAAATTTGATTGAGTAATCGTTAAAAAAATATATTTATGATATTTTTGATGATGTGGTATTTAAAAATTTTAATTTAAAATAGAGCTTTAATTTCAAATTAATAGATGTACATGTACATATATTCAAAATACAAATATGGAGCTACACTCATTCGATTTGTTTTATACATATAAATACTAATAATAAATTTAAATAAAATTAGGCTACTGAAGTCATAATATATTATTTATTAATTAAGTATTCAAAATATCGTCACTCATATTTGTTAATAATTTATATCAAAAACTATTCAAAACGATTGCAATACTACTTACTACTCATTTGAGAACAAACGACATAAATTTATTTTTTGTCGAGGCTTATATTTATTTTTATCACACAATTGTACCATATTTATACTGTAGGATTAATGATTAGAGCAAGCACACCAGGCGAATATTATTAGACGAAACTATATTTGCTACACTTTGTTGTGCAATATATAATCATCCAGTATAGGATTAGCAAAACATCGCCACATTTAATTAAAAATGTTAAAATAAACTAAACCAGATACACGCTGTTAGCAGAAAAGTAAAAATCATAAGTTAATAAATAATGTCAATAACTATACATTAATTAAAAATACTTTAAAAAATTAGGCCGAACTGGTAAATATCAAAGTGGGAAAAGTAAAATTTGACAGTTAGTTTCAGTCTCAGCTATACGTATACATTCTATTATAACGTAATAGTTTTTTCACATTCATGGAGCATTCTAGTGATTGACTGGAATTTAAGCAAAAATAGTTAATTTTTTAGTTTTCATTGAAATATTTCGATTTTGTTGACTCGCATTATTAGATTTTATGATTTTTTCAATATAATCATTAATATCAATAGTATTCATAAAATTGTAGTAAACAATCAATTGTGATGGAACATAAAAAAATATTAAGGGAACCTAGGTACTCCATTTATTTACCTTTACAACATTCAGTTTATGCCATGAACCTCGCTAGTAATAGCAGGGTAGTAATCTTCATACATAACAATTCTTTATCTAACATAATTAATGAAAACCATATGGCAATTCCATTAGAATTTTTTATTATTCAGTTCCAAATATATTTTGATAAAGTTGAACTTTACTCTTTAACTGCATGAAAGAATGAATGAATATTCTATATAATGTTATGTACTTCTTGCCAAAATATGATTTAACAAAAACTATAGAAATATTTTGGTATTTGAAGATTTGTGAAGATATATCTGTGTAACTAAAATTTGATTTAAAATTATTTTATTTACTCAACATGTTGTTACTGTTGTTATTTACTTGTTGAATTCCTTTTTTTTTAATAACTTTTTTTATATTATTTCTGACAATATCAATTATTCTGCAATAGCAACATATATGAGATCATAATATACATATACTACATATAAATAAACATAAATGGATATACAAATGTAGATATAGATACTATGAACTCAATCAATTTATTTAATTGCTTTAGTAAATTTGAAATTCAAATTTTTTTTTTTTACTAATGACATATACTCCTTATACACTACTCAACTATATGAAATTTAAGAAAATTAACAAATTGAAATTTTGAATTGATATTTTGTACCTTCTTAAATTGAAAATAAAATTTATTTAATTTATTTATTTTTATTTTTTAGGCCACAAAAAATTGTTTGGCATGGTTCTATGCCAAATGGTGAACGAGCTATGGACACATATTGTGATGCATGGCATTCATCTAGCCCAGATAAATATGGTTTAGCTAGTAGTTTATCTGGTAATAATATATTAGATCAAGAAAGATATTCGTGTGATAACAGATTTATTGTGCTGTGTATAGAAGCTTTATCACAAGATAGAAGAAAAAAAAGAGATTTAAGATATCGGTAAGTAAGAATATTGAAAAGGTATAAATTTAATTATTTTTTATTTAATTTTTTTTATAAATATTTTACAATTAAATAATATATAATATTCTCAACAATTTTTAATTTAAATATCGAATTCTTTTCTTGTACATAAAACAAATCACAAATTAATTAAAAAAAACTTCACAACTAACTCCATATAGTTATTCAATATTAAAATTAATTAGATATTTTAAAACTTAAACTCAGTTTTGCTTATTAAAAAATTTTATAATAAAATTATGTGACTATAAAAAAAATTACTTTAACAGTATTCATACCTAGCTTTGCATAATAATGAAATTGCAAATATTATTTTTCCATTTAATCATAATCAAAAAGAAAATTTCTTACAATGAAAATTAAAATATTTTAATTTTGTAAAATTAAAGTTTGAAATAATATTAAATTAATTTTCAAGAAAAAACACCATATTTTAACTACAAAGCGAATTCAATTTATAAATTTTTTAAAAATATTTTAACTGAAAAATCTTGTAATCAATTAACAACGGTTATTATCTAAATACTTGGAATCGTAGATTTCAATGATTTTTCAACTGTTTCACTTTGTTTCATGAATATTCTAAAACATTGTAACAAAATAAAACCACTTTGAAAAAATTTAAAATTTTAAAATTTTAGTATTTTTTTGTGATGCTAGCATTGCTAAAAAATTTCAAAATTAACAAATCAAAAAATACTCTAAAATCTTCATTTTTGGACCGATTTCAATGATTTTTCAACTGTTTCACTTTGTTTAATGAATATTCTAAAAGACTGTCACAAAATAAAACCATTTTGAAAAAATTTTTTAAAAATTTTCGTATTTTTTTGTGATGCTAGCATCGTTAAAAAATATTCAAAATTAACATATAAAAAAATACTCTAAAAACGTCATTTTTAGACCGATTTCAATGATTTTTCAACTATATATTCTTAAAGATAGTACCAAAATAAAACCATTTCGAAAGAATTGAAAATTCAAAAATTTTCGTATTTTTTTGTAATGCTAGCATCGCTAAAAATTTTTCAAATTAACAAATCAAAAAATATTCTAAAAACGTCATTTTTAGACCGATTTCAATGATTTTTCAACTGTTTCACTTTGTGTAATTATTTTCTTATATAAAAAACTACCTATTAATAATTACAGAACAAAAGAAAACAAAAAATATTCACAATTTATGAATGAAAAAAATTTTATTTTTCAACCTGTTAATTTTCTCTTCAAAAATTTTCTTTAACAATAAAATTATAATTTAAAAGTTCTTTATTAATTCCAATTAATTCCAATTCAATCCAATAACAATTTCCTCTAAATACCGTCAATCAAATTTCATCAAATAAAAAGTTAAATTCCAAAAGATTTTCTTTTTTAAAATGGAAAATTTTTTTTTCTTTAAAGTTTTCAATTTAATTTAATTTTTTCAATAAATCGTTTTCACATTTAAATTAACCCTGTACATCTGTTTGGTTACCACAGTACTATTTTTGTAAGTCCGTACAACCATTTCGGTTTAATTATCTGTTTATATGACAATATCTTGTTATGTATAAGTAATTTCGAATTTCGACCTAGTACGCAGTATATTCCTCTATATTTATTATCAAGCTCAAATATTTTCTTCTTCTGCTTTTTGTGTATGGCCCCAGAATAATATATTGAGCCGCACCTGTTTTAATAACTCTAATAGTACAATACTCTTCGTCTTGCTTAATTATAAATAAACTCTTTTCTAGATATGTTGCGAGTACATCTACGTATCGAAAGCTATACATTTAGAAATGTATATAATAGAAATATAGTATAAACCTGCTTTTCTTCTAATGCTTTTTCTATTATGTCTGTTATCTTATAATATTTGATCGATTGCCGAGTGCTTAGATATAAAACCAAATTGACAATATGAAATCAAGTTACTATTTTCTATGATCGGTTTAATTCGTATCTGTAGAATTTGACTTAATTTAAAGCTTTACCTGACTTTCGTATCATAAATACTCTCTATTTTCCACATATTCGGCACATAATTTATTATTATAGTAGCGTATATAATGTGTGTTAGCATTGTTATAGCTTGTTTCGGAAGTTGCCCATGTCCTTATCAATAATTCAATTTGAATAATAATACAAAATTACTTAAAAATCAAAATTAGACTTAAATATCTCAGTTGAATTGGCGACCAATATAGTGATACTCGATTACTAATCAGATTATTCAGTTTGAATCTCGCTTAGGGCATGAGTTGTTATAAGAAGTATTTACAATTTAAGGAGTTTCAATAAGCCGCAAATTTGATTAATAAATATTCCAAAAACATTTTAGTAAAATATTGTAGTACAAACTTACAGTACCGTACTTAATTAGGAAAGAAAAGGTAATTCTACCTAAGTTACAAGAACATAAAAAAAAATTAAAGAAAATACAAAAATTAATGAATTAGGAAGAAATGAATATGTCGGACAAATAAATTTCGGAAGAAATTCATTATACCGACTCTATATTTCAATTTCATAATATTATCATGAACACTAGTTTAGTATCTACTGATCATGATCATGACTAATGATAATTTGAACTTACTAGATAAAATAAAAGAACTGAAAGTGAAAATATATCAAAATTAGCGTGTAACTTAAAATATAATTTAAGGCTTAAAAAAAATTATACCTACTGTAAGTTTGTCATAGGTGCTAACAGTTTTCTTCATATTCTTCTTCATGACTTATTTGTCCATGATGACAATTTATTTTCTTACGACATGTGTCACTCCATCTATTTTTACACCTTTCATGCGCTTCTCATGACAGATATTTTCAATTTTCTTCATCCATTTAAATCGATGTACAATAATAATTATAGTAAAATACATTACATCATTGGTTTAGTACTATTTTGATCCATACGCCACTTTCACGGACTTAGAGATTGATTGCTAGGTTTTGGAGGCTGCTCTATCGAATTAGAGTGACAATTTGCGCCTATTCTTTTTTGAACAATTTGGAATGCATTTTGATCCATATCCAAAACCGATAACGTATGGATGAACATTCGATATATTTTAACGAAAATAAAATAATCATACTAATTTTATTCAAGAACCTTCTCATGCGACATTGGTGATAACATAAAAAAACTGATTTTAAATGCTTCATTTCTACACGTGCATATATCAATTTTTGTAATGAAGTAGGGATAAATAAAAATTTAGTTTTATATCAGTACTGCTTTGATCTATATTAGTTCATCGTATATGTATTACAGTATATAGTGTTAGTATACAATACACGTGGATCATTTTAATCTATAGTTAATTAGTTACATTCATAGTAAAGAATATAGTTAGTTATGTTTTTGACATCGAAATAAAAAAATAAAAACAAATCGATATGAAAAGTGTGATGTGGAATTTATAATATTCAAGTATGAAAAATTGTTTTTGGAAATAAAAAAAACTCTAACTACATCTAAGAATTTGTTGAGCTGCCCAGTACCAATATTGTCTCAATGCTGGAGATCAACAAAGAGAAAACAAATGATGTAAGGAATTTACTTTTTTATCTTCCAATGTAACATCAAAATTATAGATAAAGATATGAATCTAATAAATTATTTTATTATTACTTTTTGTATTTGTCAATGTACATGCCAAAAATTAATTAAACTAAGTTTAGAATAATAATATAATTAATTTGGATTCAACACGCTGGGTGGCGCAGTAGGTAGAACGCCTACCTTTCAACCGAAAGGTCCCGGGTGCGATTTCCGATGAAGCAAAAAAAATGCTTCATTGGTTTTTCGAGCTGGTCTAGTACCCTCTGTCATTGGGATGTAATAAATTACTAAAAAGAATTGAGAGTAGAATCTGGTAACAAATTAAATATAATGAAACTATTCTATTGAAGAAGGGTTAGTTCCTGACAATAGCAGTAGTTTTCCACATTTAATGAATAGATAAGACCGTAATTTGTCAAATAAATACTCGAAATATTGTAGATATTGTAGTGTAAAATTGCAGTACCGTACTTACTTAAGCACGAAAAGGTGATTCTACCTAAGTTACTGACAAGATCATAAAAAAAAGTTCATAAAAACAAAAACGAGTTATCATATATAATTATACCATATCCCATATTATCTACAGTATTTATAAAAATATATTTTACAATGTAATTTTGTTCGATTTTTATAACTCACAGATGTATTATTGACATCTTTTAATAAGTCATAAAGGCAATCAAAATGAAAATCATGTGTTTTAAAGGTAGTCTAACACAATAAATATCTACTAATGAGTTCTAGTAGTGTTATGATGAATGATAAAATTCCTGAAAATATTTTTTTTTTTTTTTTTTAAGCTATACTTAGGGATGTGTACCTAAGATATTTTTTTATTGATTTATGCTTATTTGATCCATATCCAAAACATTTTGATCCATGTCTAACAAATGTTATAAATCAATGTTATTATTAAAAATATAATTTTCATTTTTTGTTAAAATGTCTATAACTTCGTGGACCTTAACTCAAACTATGAAATTATATATACAAACTCTATAAGCACCTATCAAGCGATTAGCAAAATTTAAAAAAAAATCAATCGCACAATTTACTTTGAACAAACTTTAAACTTGATGTTCTGCGTTCCAATTAAGTTGTGTATAGATAAAAATAGTACTCAGTCGATAACATATATATAGATTTTGCACATAGTTTGAATATTCTAATATACTACGGGAATAGTATATATCTGCTGATATTAAATTTTTTAAAAATATATGCATAGGTATGTAATGTATAGAAGAATAATAAGTGTGAAGAGAATATCTTCTACATTACATTAAAATTTAATACATCCTCGGTATTCTGACATCCTTGGATATTTTAAAAGTCTAATTTTCATAACTCATCAAAGATCAAATTCAAACAAAATTAAACTACACAAGAACAAAATTGATTTCTATCCATTTGTCATTGTTTATAATATGAATTTTTATTTTATTTTTTATCAATTTTCAAATTGGAAGATTAGGCTTAGGTTATACTTATTCAAATTAAAATAATTTTATAATAAAAAATTTGAATCATTTAAAACAAAAATATTCTACAGCCACGTTAAAGTATCAGACTTAATAATAGATTTAATAATAAAGTTGAACTTTATATTATAAATAATTGAATAAGATTATAAACAAAATTTGTATGTAACTCATTTGAATAATAAAGAAAAGAAAAAAGTAGGTTTTGTTACAGCTTTTACGAAAAATTAAACGCGTGTACTTTTTCTATTAACTATACAATATACAAATCCCTATATTATTTATTTGTAATTGACGCTACAAATATAACCGCAGCTTAATTCATAAATACAAAATTATTTTATTTGATTTGAATTGACAAAATTAAAAAAAAAAAAAAATTAACAAATTTTGTTAATAATTATTAAGGTTATTTTTTTTTTTTTTAATTTACAAATATTTTTTTTTTATATTTCAGCACAAAAAATTTCACAACAGCACATGAATATGCCAAACACTTGGAAGATGTTTTAACTTGAAATTCTATTTAATAGGACAAATAAATAAATAATTAATAATATTTAGAATATTTATTTATAAGAAATAAATTATAAAATAATTAAATTATAAAATTCATAAAATATAAACACAAACAAAAAGAAACGAATAAGAAGAATTAAAAATTAATTTAAAAAATTATATTTGTACATTAAAAATGTATAATATACCAAAAAAAAAAAAGAAAAACACAAAATAAAATAAAAAAATTAGAAACAAAAAAAATTACACGAATTCCTTAAAATAAAAAAAATGAGTACACAATAAAAACCACTCATAATAATACTTTAAATAATTGTATAACTGTAAAATTAATAATTGTCTTGTCATTAATACAAATAATAATGAACGCCATTAAAAGGGTGCTGATGAAATATTAAAGTCAATCAATAACATACACTCTCTTTTACACAACAAAGAAACACATAAGACAAACTAAAATGAAACTTTCAATTAAAATTTAATTACTGATAAATTGGGTAAACAAGAGACCAAAATAATTAAATGTCATTTCAAAATTCAAATAATTGTCAAAAATAAAAAAAAAACTTAAATATGTCACACAATTGCGAAAATTATTTCAGAAATTTTTTTTGTGTATAAATAAAAGTTTAAAATTAATTTTAAAAAATTACAAATTTTCCTAAAATTGGAACGAACCCTAATAATTTGTAAACAAAAACTATATTATTCTAATTCTATATATTATTGTTCATAAACTATATATGAATTATAAATAATAATATTATGTACATACCATTTTCGAATAAAATGTAACCAGCCATCTTCAAACAAAATCAAACTAGGATTTTTAATTTAAATCAAACTATTTTCGAATTAAATAAGACTATTCCCAAACTGAAGAAATCCATTTTCGAAATTAAGCAAAACCATCTTCAGATAAAAATGTGTAAATACTTTTGAAATTAAATTAAATTGATAGCACTTGAATTGTTACAATGGCTGCATTCAATTAAATTCAATGGCTCGTTTTGTGGCACTTCTAAGATTGAAAGTATTTAATTAGGTTTGATTTGTCAATACAAACTTTATTATATTATTATGTATGTACTAAATTAAATAATACATTACATATATTGTATTATGTTACCCGGGATAGTGACTAATATGTTAGTTGAATAGCTATTAGCATTTTAGTTATAATTTTTATATTGGATATTAACTAGCAATTCATTGAATAGTGACTAGTCCGTTAATCTGTATTTAAATATGTTAGTCAATAATTCGTGCATACTTAATTATATAAATTGTCATTTGATATACTCAAAAATATGCATGATGATAAAATATGCTGGTAGAGATGATAGTCATGAGGATATAATTATAGAATTTTTGGTGACTTGTCAAATTAGAATTTGAATATTATTTGAAAATTGTAGTAAATAAAAAAAATTCAAAATAAATAAAAATAAATATTTTAAGCTGAGAAGCTTAGAACATAGTAGGTCAAATTTGCTAAAAATGCTGAACTACAACTATCCTCTTCAGACCCTTACAGATTTCAACCTACACAAACTAGCATACAAGTTACTATCTCATATAAGTACTGGTTAACCTTGAATCGAACATGAATTTTAAATTGGATAGTTAGTAACTAGCATGTCAATAGGTCAACACTTTTGAATGTAACTTGTTTTTAGAATTTGACTTCTAATGTCATCACCAAATCTTAAGTTTTTTACACCAAGATATTTAACACTTTTTTACATATGAGTTCTAATTCCGTTTGGTAACGAAATTTGTTTCCAGTTTTGTCGAATGTTTTGTTTACTTTGTCTGTCCTACTGTATTGTAAATTTCAATATATTACATTTAAACTATATGGCCCTAAACAATACAATATTGAAAACATAGGTAGATAAAGATAAACATACAAAAACATTATTTAATATTTTAGCTAATTAATAGCAAATGATTAATTGGCAAATATTATTATTTAATTCGAAAATAGTTTTATTTAATTGAAATAATACATAAATAACCATCAAAATCATATAGGGATAACACATAACATAAATACACTATTAAAAAAAAAAATGTCATAGTATTATATTACATCTATATATATATATATATACATATTACATAAATATCAAAAATAAATAAAATAATATTATTTAAATTTTGTAAATATGCAAATTAAAATAATTTAAAATATAGAATCATTTAATTTAAGAATATTGTAAAATTAACAAAAATAAAATTAAATATAGAACTATAAACTAAGAAAACAATTAAAATATTAAAATATATGTTTAAATTACATCTATAATTTTAAATGTAAAGAAATAAAAATATTATTTATAATATGAAAAATAGAAGAAACAAATAACTAATAATTAATAATAATTATAAAATAAAAATAAAAAAGAAAGAATATTTTATCAGAATTAAATTTTTTATACAAGAATTTAAAATAAAAAGTAAAAAAAAACACAAAAAAAAAAAAAAATTACAATAATTAATTTAAAAAATAAATAATAAAATGAATATAAATAAATTATAATATTAAAAAAAATTATAAAATAATATTTTTATATATGTATTGTTAAAATTTTGTTAAAAATTTTCATTTATAAAAATTACCATTTCATCTTTTGATTATTCTATAGAAAAAAAAATTATTATTCTAATAATTATTTTATTACTTTATTTAACCTCCTATTTAACAATCTTTTAATTATTATTTATTTCTTATTTTTAAAATTTTTTATCTCAAAAACAAAATTGAATTCAATTGCAATGTTTATTATTTTGATCTTTTACAATTCACTTATAATTATTATAATTTTTATAATTCTGTGTCAATAAGGCAAAACCACTTAAGTCGACACAAGACTAAATTGAGATTGTACTATAATTTAGTTTCTCTATTGATTTAATTTATTTCTATCTGGGTTTAATTAAATAATTCATACAATACAGTTCACAATGTAAAATAAAAACAATATCTTATGTCATAAAAATGTCACCTTGTAAAAGGTAAAATATCTTGTCTCACAATTTCTTCTTAAGTTTTGGATTTATATAATACTAAAAATGGCAAAATATCTAGCTTAAGTTAATACCCGTACTTAAAGAATTATTGTAAATTTTTTAACAATTTCTTACACAATCAAAAGATCTTAAATCTACATCAGATATTTTGCCTTAAGACTTTGAAAAATTGTTTGCTTAAGCTAACATAAGAACTTAAGCTAACACAAGAAGCATGGCACAAACATTCATAATTTGCCAAAATAACTTAAGATACATAAGTTGCGTAAATTATAATAAACTGAATTTGATAAAAAATTAACTATTTTTCCATGATATAGTCATTATATCCGTATAAAACTTTACATTGTTCAATTTAGAGCAAATCTCCTTTTTTTTAGTCAAAATCTGATAAAAAAATATGCAGTCGATTTTTTCACAGATTAAAACAAAATTTCAAATTGACGTATCTCAAAATATTTGAATTTGACTTAAGTGGTTTTGCCTTATTGACACAGAAATAATGTATTAGGTTTTATGTTATTATTTTGCTTATATAACATTAAAAATATTTTAATAATTATGATTCAATTTATAGTGATGGCTTTAACGTTATATTCCACTAATCTATTGTGAATAATGAACAATATTCACAATAAAAAATAGATTAGTGTAAAAAAAATTAAATTTTAGTTCAAAAAACATTAAAATAATTAATTATAATTATTATTATTGAAATTGATTTTCATCGGAAGTATAATAATAATTAGTATTGTTCACTTAACCACGCTAAGTAAATTTTTTTTGACTATAAAAAGTAAATCAAAAAAATAAAATCATATGATTATAAAAAGTTGATAATTGTGATTTAAACAATTGCAATTTAAACATAAATTTAAGTATTAAACATGTTTTTTTAACTTAAGTATTATTTTTAATTTATACATCTAATTTTACAAAAACAAAAACAAAAACTTTGCAGTTAAATTCAATTTGTTTGTTTTTTTTTTTTGGTTGTAAAAAAATAGTTATATTTCAAAAATTAACAAAACTTTCGGTTTTTCCTAATTGAACTGCTAATATAGTTTAAGTAAACTTTTGATTTAATAAATTTCATAATTTTCAAAAACAAAATATCATATTATTTATTAATAATTATAATTAATAAATATGTCAATTAATCAACCTGTTACGTAAAATCTAAATTATATTGAACTTAAAAGTACTTATTTGAATACAAACTGTACATGCCTAATAGTAAAGGTTAAAAATGAAAAATACTGTAACTATATAACTCAAGGGTATAAATTGAATTTTTTGTCCAAGCAGCAGAAATATCATTTAATCAAAATAAAAAAAATAATTATAAATAATATGTATATGTAATTATTACCCATGTTTTTATTTTTCTTATTGCTGAGATTACAGAAAGAATACTACTCTAACTACTTTTACGCAATTATTAATTTAATTAATTAGAATATATTAAATTTTTGCTTGAGTAAATCAAATTATCCTGTAGTTTTAGTATTTTGGCATTAAATTGCACATGTTTGCTACTTGAGTCAAAAAACTTCATTAATAATTATTTAAAAATATTATTATTTTTTTATATCAGAAGCTTAATTTATATTCAATTACTTCTTTACATTCGGGTCATTAATATTCCGTTTTTTCAATGGTTTAATTTTTAATCGAAAATTCACTTTTTGAATTTTGATTTTCTTTTTTCAATATTTTAACAGTCGAAAACATTTAGTTTTTGACAAAATTAGTGTGGGCATTTCTACTTTTAAAAGATTTACTGTTATAGTAAATTTTTACTGTCATACTACAATATTACAATTTTAACTGTTATTTTTAATTTTGAACCGCGTACCTACATATGTATCTTTTATACATCTATATAATTTTTTTGATTAGCCGATAAACTTTTATTTTTTAATTTACCATATTTTTTACTATTGTAATAAAGTTTTAATCGCCCTTACCAAAAACAAAGATGAAACTTTAATTTTATTTATATTTAACATTTTTTGTCTATTAGTAATTCTATTAGTACCGAAATGTTTACAAACCAAAATAAATATTTATTTTTTTTAAGTCAAATGTCATGAATTTGTCAATTACAAGTGTTATAAAAAAAATATTTTAGAATGCATATTTTTACTAATTGAATTTTCTGTGTGTGATTCCGATGATGAAAAAATTTAAATCAAAAGTTTACCTCATTATTTATTATCTATACTTACAATATTATATTTTTATGTTTAATATTAAGTATGTAATTAATTATATATTATATATAAAAAAAACAAACAATCAATATTATTTACATTCTCCAATACAGCATTTTTTAATTGTAATATAAACTGCCATTTATATCAAAATAAAAAAAAAAAAACAAAAAACGCATAACCAAAATATTAAAAATTAAAAAACAAAATTGAAATTAAATTTTTTTACAAAGAATTTTTCAATACAAGACTTTGTAATAATTTTTAAAAATATTTGCATTTTTTCAAATTAAATTTTTATAATCATTTTGTGTAAACAATTTAAAATTATTAATTAAATATTTTCATTATGTTAATTTTAAGAATATTATTAATATTATATTTCATATTTTTATTTGTTTGTCAAAGTCATTTTATTATGTTGTGTATAAATGTATATGTAATAATATTATTTAAAAAAAAAAAATGTTATTTAAAATACTTTCAAAGTAGTTTTAACATTAATAAAAAAAATATTATTATTATTATTCACTTACCCATACTTACAAAATAAAATGTTATATAAGAAAAATTTATTTCAATTTAATTAAAAAAATTATTCAAAATTTTTAAAACTGTTCATTTTTTTTTTAATACATTTATTTTTATTGTTTAATATCGAAAACCGATTATCTTTTGGTCATGAGCAGATTTTCTTCTGTTGGAAAACACCGAAACTAAATTTATAACAAAAAAAAACAGGTGAGCAACCTTTGCAACATGGTTTAAATTCGAAAATTTTTCCAGCTAAGCATTTTCTACTATTCTATATGATTATTGACCTATACAGTGAATGTCTTTTGATTTAATTTTTTTTGTGTAGGTTTCATGATACAGCTAATATGGTATTATATCTTCTGTTCTAAATCTATTCGTTAGATGCAGGAAATTTTATTCGATAAAAAGTTTTTCGTTCGAAGTTATCAAGGCTCGTTTAGTTATGTTTTTCACGATTCAGAACCATATAGCAACACTGAAAGGATTAGCATTTTGAATGTTTGTGTTGTAATATTTCAGGACAGAGTTTTTAGTTTAGTTTATTAATTTTTCTGTATGTTGATGTTGCAGGTGCTGTTTATGTTTGTTTTAAGATCGAAACATTTTTGAACGACCTTGGGATTATATAAAAATAAATATCATTACTTTTTTATACTAATTTTAAAAATTTGATATTTCACCGAGTTGGTTGACAATTAATCGAATTTGAGTTACATAATAATTTAAGTTATATACCTAATATTAGAAATATTTCGTTCATTTCTAATATTAGGTAAATTAAATCCCACCCACAACTTAATTATCTTAATTTTCAATTGCATTTTTGTACTTGCCATTTTCTGTTTGATTTTTTGTTAGTTTTAAAATTTTAATATAAAACAAAAATTTCCTATCAAACGCAAATAAAAATTATTATCAAAAATACCTTTACTAAATTTAACAAAATTTCATAATTTCTATTAAGGATGAAATTGAAAAAATTAACAAAAACTTAAAAATAAATACGAAGTAACAAAATTTTATTAAAATTGTCAATTAAAATGTTGAAAATAAAAAAAAAAAATAAATATTTTTAGCTACGGTATGAACGAAATCTGTGAAACTAACTAATTTGAGCCAAAAACATATAACTCTAGCTTTACAAGCATTTCAAAATGTTAATACAATATTTGAGGGTAGTATAAAAAAATAAATAAATTCTCTTAAAAAATCAATCAAAAATTCTAGTTAAGTTTTTCTAGTTAATATTTGGCAATAAAAATTCATGCTGCCAAGGTAGGCATTTCCAATTAACCCTCATTGTGACAGCTATAACAAAGACGACGAGAAATAAACTCTTAAACACTTTCTGAACTTTAGGTAAGACCTTTCCTAAGCATATAGGAATTATTGCGCGAAGCAAAAGTAGATGATATAATCGATTTTCGCAATCGCACAGGATGGTTCTAGTGCTGAGTTCTGGCACAGGTTATCATTAACCTATATCAGGTTATCAATTGATTCGTGGCATCAAAAAGGCATAATTAGGTCCTAGTCATTCCCTAGTTTTTAGATTTATGGAATAAAAGTCGAGTTTCCTTTCACTAATCATTTGTATTTATTTTGCAAATATCGATATTTCGGAAGCAACTTACTTCCTTCATCAGTGCTTTGCGACTAATTAAAAGACTTTTATTCCATAAATCTAAATATATCACTAAAAACAAATCTGATTATCAAAAACAATTCCCTAGTTTTTGTTTATTTGAATTAGACCATACTCTTTTTTTTTTTTTTTCTTTATTTAGATAAGCTTTTTAATTTAACAAAAATAGTTTTCTTAGTGATCTTAGCCTTAGCTGTTTGATCAAACAATAAATTTTATCAAATTATTTTTAAATATTACTTTAACTAAGCTTTACAGTTTGTTATTTTTTAATTGTATTCTAAACATTAAATAATCAATATAAGCATGCATGCATATATATACATACCATACTATATACATATATTATAGATGTTGTACATACATTTTTTTTTTGGTATATTCTTCTAAGTAAAAATTCTTTTATCATAATTTTAAACTTCAACAAATCCGTAATCTCTCTCAAATCGCTGGGTAACTCGTTAAAGAACTTTAAGCATTGGTACAATGTATTAATATTTTGATTACTAGTTCTAAATAGTGATAAATAAAAATTTGTCTTATTTCTTGTATGGTATGTATGTATATTTATATTTCTATTTAAAATAAAATTATGTTTTATAAGGTTGTACCAGTTGTACTCTATCGATACCTCAAACCCAAAGCTTAATTTTTTTTTTCAATTTTATCGTTTGTTTTTAAAATTTTTAACCTTTTAACTTTTTTTAATAAAATTATATTATTATTTTACTAGATTATTTGGCATTGAATTTTTATAATTATTTTGATAATACTAAAATAAAAATTGGATTGTATTTTTTGAATTTAATTTTCCATCTATTTCTTATTTATTAATAATTCGATCTTCATGTCTTCAGAATTTTGGTAAATGAAGAATTTAATCTTCTTCTGTAAGCAATCCATTACTAGATATCCATCGATATATATTTAATATGATTGTATGATAACAATTGACATTTTGTGTATCTATCTTAAACTATTGACGTTTGAAGCATTTCTACCATTATAGTTATCAATATCAGTCCAATGTCAAATATTTCTCTTGCTTTCTACATATTGCAATTTTCTTTACATTCCTTTTTACAAGTTTTCTTTGATTGAAATTGTACAATATGAAAATTTCCATATAATTATATTAGTCGTAGATTTATTATTTATTGCTTTCGGCATATAACTCTCCTTTTCTAGCTTTATTAAATTTTAGATATCAATTTAAATTTACGCTTGAAGTAATGAAAAACCAATGTAACATGAACAACCAAATAAATGAGTAAAAAAAAATTTTCAAAATTATTATAATTGGTATCAAATAAACACTAATAGTTTAAGTAAATTGTCATTGACCATGATTTAAGGATCACTGAACATACTTCACAAGTTGTTATTTCGATAGACAAAGCAATTTAAATGCATAATCGAAATTAGATTACAATTCAAATTAACATAAATTGTATATAAATTGTTGATACTTTTGACACAATTTTTAAAAACTAAATCAATAATATGTACTAAAACAAGGTATACCAAACTAACTAAGAGCTATATAACAACTTAATACTATAAGAGTCGTTGGAGAAATGCTTTATCGACAAAGGAATACGAGTGTACAGAACCTTTAAAAACTTTCAGTATCGAATTCCAATATGAAGAAGATATTATAATATTGGTATTGCGATATACAGGATGAAACAATAATAATTTAAATTAAATAATTTAATTGTTGTCACGTTTTCTTTCACTAATAATTTTTTAATATTTGATTGCCTTCATAATAATTTGTACAATAATTGTTTATTTTCCAGACTAACATAACCATCACGATTCTTTGTTTATTTTGCTATAATTATTATCAAATCTAGTCTTTAAATATATAAATAATATTTTTTTTATAATTTTAAGCTTTTTGTTTATAACTATTGCTCTAAATAATAAAGATAAAAAATTTTAGATACTCTGGTAAAAATACCCAAAACCCAATTAATACTTAAATTTTATTTTGAATAAATTTCTAAAGAAAATTCTAAACTATTGAGAATTTAACTTGACATTTTAATGTCGATTGCATAAATTCCATTTCAACTATGAATTCAATTTATTTAAATTTATTACATTTTGTCTCTATGTATATTTTGCGACATTAATTCACCTTCAATAATCTAAATTTATTTATTTAAATGAATCAATTTGTAAATAATTTTATAATTATTTTTAATACTTTACAGCTCAAATTAGTAAATTTTCGAAATTGGTTTAAAAAAAAATCTAAAAAGAAATTATAATAAAATAAAATATGAACTGGTAAATTAAATCGAATAGACTTTCAATAATTTAATCTCTACACGAGCTTTTTAGCTCCCTTGAGATGTAAATAAATAAATAAATATATCTAGAGTATTTTATAAATATACCTACATCTATAATAATAATAATAATAAAAATGTATATGTATATATAATTACATATATGTTCATTTCCACTCCTAGTAAATAAGAATCCATAACATATATGTAAATATATATGTAATATATATATATATATATAGATTTAATTAAATATGAAAAATAATAAAAATAATTAAAATACATAATAGTATTAAATAAAATGATTTTTTTATGTGAAAAAAAAAAGTGGTAAACTCAGTTTTTGTATCAAATTTTTAAATTGTAAGCATTAAATTAATGAAATAAAGTTAAAACAAAACAACTTTAATTTAAGTCAATTAGAATTAATATAGGAAAATTAATGTGTAAGAAATTAAAATGAAGTGACACTTACATGAGTATACTAAATTTAATAAATTAGTTGGCAATAGAAATATCAAAACTTTTAAATAAGGAGTTGACAATCATTGACTCATACATATTCAAGAATAAAAAATAAAAAAATAAAGACATTTCCAAAATAGTATATAATTTGTAAAACAAATAAAATGGTCATTAATTGTCTAAATCAATTTCATCTTAGAAAACAATTTAATACATTTTCAAATCGATTTTATATTCACGGCCATCATTTAAATATTTTTGTTCGTACATTTATAATATAAATATATAGAAATTTTTAAATCTTGAAACATAATACTTCAATTTTCAAATTAGCTAGCCGAATTTACTTCCACTAATATGTAATTATTTTCTTCATTGGTTCTTGGGACTAATTTTTTTTTTTACAGACAATGCAAAATCAAAATAAGTTTGTTAGTGATGTAAAATGATTATAAATTCCTTCAGAGTATAACAATTACAAACCAGAACTTATATGACTTAGAAATTTTCACTCAATAAATCATAAAATTAGAATAGTTTTACTTTGGTTTTGTAGTTGGATTCCGTTTATACAACCACATTTTATACCAATACCCTTTCACAATTTATTTTAAACATTATATCAAATTTATAAACTCCAATTTCATTTGTACCCTCTTTTATAGTATCGGTATCTTCATAATTAGCTTGGAATTTGATTCATCGCAATAATTTATCATATTTAGTGTAGACCCTCATGTAAATGTCATTAAAAATCAAAAAATCAAAAACAAGAAAAAAAAAAGGATCAAAAATTATTAGAAAATGTTACGGTAACGAACATCGAACAAAAATTGAAACAAAAAATTCAAACTAAAAACTTTCAAAAAAATTTCGAAAAAAAACTATTTAGAAAAAAATTTTAAAATTCAAAAAACAAAAAAAAAAATATAATTAAAAAAAATTATTGTGAATATTGTGAAAATAATAAAATTAAAACAAAAAATTGTAGAAAGAATTAAAAATAAAAAAAAAAAACTTTAGATTTAAGTTTATTTAACAAATTGAAAATAAAGATTGAGTTAAATTGAAAAATTAAAATTTTTGATTTTCATTTCAATTTTCTGAACAGGACCCACATTAAATAGAAATTATTTACTTGATTATAAATTTAATTTCCACCATATTATAATACTGATGTTATTATTACAGTACTAATAAATTATAGTATTATTACAGTATTAATAAATACTAATCTTATATACATGATGAACGACGTGGGGAGTAAAAAGCCAGAATAGCTGAATAGTAAATTGCACCACAAAAATATTAAAACATTGAAAATAGTTACACCAAATAATGACGGTTATTTCCAAGTTGAGCGCCATCTATATTGCAAAATAAATTTCAATCATGGACAATTGTTAAAAATGCTTCATAAAAATTGTGTCATTTTAAATAGCCACACAAAATTATAGAAAAAAAAAAACAAGAACAAAAACAAAAAAAATTGAAAACAAAACAGAAAAATAAAAATCAGATCAGGTCATACTCTTCAAAAATGTGTACATATAATAAATGTTAGTTCATTTGCTTTTGCTATTTAAAAAAATATATACAGTAAAACACGGTTATAACACGGTTCGCTAAATTTCAGTAATAGTAAAAAAAACAATAGTTGAATAGTAAATTATAAATTTAGCAAGTTCAAAAAAATTTTATCCAAAAATTAAAAATATTCAAAAGGGTGTTGAATAATTAAAACATTTAAAATAGTTACACATTCCTCAAACCAAAAAAAAAAAAAAAATATTTAAAATTAAATACCAACAAACCAAAAATAAAAAATAGATGTAATAGTTAACATACAATTATTGTATATTTTACGGCATTCAATCATGGGGTTGTCATTTAAAAATGAATTTTAACGCTCTGTGGTACACAGGTAATACAAAAGTGAAAAAAAATGCACTCACAAAAGAAGTAAAAAAATATGGAATAAATAAAATACAAGAACATTAAAATGATCATATTGTTTATTTTTATAATTTCGAGACTGAACGGCTAACATTCTAAAACTAATATCTACAAGACATGGCATAACATGGTCTACTTCTTATCATTTTTTTTTTCTAATATTTGGTACAGCACTTAATTTAAATTTGGAAAACTACATCTATTGTAAAGTAAAACTTTGCCTTCATAATAGCAAAGTTCCATTTTATTTTAAATGACAACGAACATGCATTCCAAATTAATTTCAAAAAATAATTGAAAAACTTTGTATGTACTTACATACATTCTTGATATAAGCGAAATTCGAACTCGAAATGCCCTTTTACTATTATATAACAGAGTGGATAACATAACACAACATTATCTTAGTCCGTTTTTAAATGAATGGCTGTCTTTAATACTGACGAATATTTTTTGACTATATAAAGAACCAAATCTGATAAATTATTTGTTTAAATACACTTCAGAATACATTCTACAATAAAATTCTAAAATCCACTTTGATATCTTATGCGAAAACACTAATTTATCGATCTAGATACTACGTTGAGAGTAATGGGATTTTATTGTGTTATGTTATATTGAAATTAGTATTCATTTCGTAATAAAGTATTAGGTATATTATACTTTGATTTCATTATAAAGTATATATATTCAAGAATCAAGCGATTCAGGAAACAACAACAATTATACCAAAACAAATATTTCTTTTTGTATAAAATTATGTCTGAAAGAACTACTTCTGTGCAATTGCACAGGGGATTCCCTAGTAATATTATAAACTAATACTAATAGTCCTTATATTAATAATTGCAGTTTCAATATTATTTATGATTTTTTTATAATTTAACATAAAATAAAAAATTTAATTTGCAAGATTTTTTTGTGCCGAAATAGTGTACATATAGCAAAAATTTACTATAGCTTTAAATATTATTATCTCGGAAAAGTTCTAACAAATTATTTTGATTGATTGAAATATCCTCTGCAACTTCGTCAAACACACTTTTATGTTAGGTTTGCCATTTTTCAGATAAAGTTAAATAACTTCGAAATAAGAATACATTGGAATGAAATTATACCTATACAATTACAGCTTTATGTTTTATTTCTTTTTGCTCATAACATCGGTTAAAGTCTTTAATTCATTGAGTTGATTCACCATTTGTAAAAAATTTTTGTTTATTTTTCTAGATTCCAGATATTGCTATATGGCAATATTGTTACATACTTTATTTGGTAACATTTATTTGGTAAACTTTAATTAATTTCTGAAAAAAGTCTGCTTTGAGGGTATCCGTCGCAAAACCGTTGGTATGTTATTATACTAGTAGTAATAGAGTACTTTTTAATTAAATGTACGATCACCGATTCGATAGTTTGCTCGGCAGAACTTCTAGTTAGCCCAAATCTTACTATAGCTTAGAGAAAGTAGATACAGTCATCAAATGAAGATTTTAGCAAACCATTGGATTTTGTAAATTTGTTGGATTTAACAAGTTTTTTGACAGTTCTTTCTCACCAGCGATAACTAAAAACAGAAGCTTCAATTATGCTTCTATGAAATTCTAATCAGCCAAAACTATAAAATATCAGATTAATAACATAATAATATAAATATAAACATATTGCGTCCTCATATTATTAAAGCACAAATTCAAATAAATTAAAACCTACTACCGGGTTTGAATTGGATTCACCATGTGTTCAAATATTTGTTCTGGAATACCTTTTTTTCAGGAACTACTGAGTTTTTAAATTAGATTCATAAATAAAATTTATTGAAGTAAATTTTAAGCATGTGTGTTTTGGACCCGGACACAGTGGGGTGACTTTGATATAAGTAAATTTTATAAAATTTGTTAAATATAATTTTATTAACTTAAGTTCTATGTCATTTGAGTAAACCTATTTCCAGACCATGTTAGTAGTAGCAGTTTTCCAGATATAATTATAGTCGATATAGCAGAAAATTAATTAATAAATAAATACTCATTCCACTTTATGCAATAAATTACAGTATTTTTAAATATTCATTACCATATTTACTGATAATAAGATTAAAAAAAAAAATAGAAATTCAAAATTACATCCTATATTTATACGATACACCAACCATAACGTAACCATATAATCACATCTGATAAATCTATTTCAGGAAATCAAAATTCCATTTTAAAATATATATAAAGAAAAAAAACATTGGAAGAAATCCTTGCAAAACTAGCTAATGTTATTTCGAAAAGTACATTTATTCGTGAATCTATTTCTGTGAAAGGATATTTTTTTCCTAAAACTGATGGAGCAGCCGTTATAGTTAAATTTTGGGAGGTATTTCCTGATTTCCATTTACAGTGCTACACACATGGAGTTAATCTGGCTGTTTTGGATACACTTTTTGGTTCTGCTAAGACAAAATTATTATTAGGAAAAAATCATAAGCAACAAGTACACCAATTATTAGATGATGATAGCGACATTGAAGGTAAAGCAAGTGATGATAATGGTCTTGATAAAGAAGAAAATCCAGCATTTGAAGACATGTTATATGAATATGATACAAATATATGTGACCTTAAATTCAACGAACTAAAATCACAAATTCAGGATGCAATAAAACAGATCCGCAAGATATCATCATTTTTTAGGAAATCGCCAGTGCGCAACACAATTCTTTAGCAAAATGTTAAATTAGAATGTAGTAATAAACTGATTATTAGACTGCACGACAACGTGGAATATCTTGGAAAGATTTGAGCAAATTAGCATTCCGATTAAAAATAGTCTATGTGAAATAAATGCTACACATCTACTTGATAACGAAGATCAGCTGTTCCAAATAGTAAGAGCATTAATTTGCTTGCTTACGTCCAGTAAAATTAACGACCGAAGCATTATGTCAACGTGATATGGATTTAATAAAAAGTGAGGGGATTCTGTCGTTTGTAATAGAAACGTTAAATGCGTTAGATAATTCAATATCTCGAAAATTACTACACAATTTTAAATTGCGGATGATAACTCGAAGACCAAAAATTTGAATTTCATTGGTAAAATACCTAAATAATCCAGATTTATTGTATTCTAAACAAGATGATAATTTTTTTCGATAATAAATATCGTCGAAATCTGAAATTATTAATGTATCTAAAGAATTGATACACCGCCTATTTCCAGTTTATATCGTTCAAAACACCGTTGAGCTTGAAAATGAAGATAGCGTCTTAATTTCCGATACGGAAAATAATAGAGAATCGGAAATGCCAGCAAATGTTTTGAAACGAAAGCTTGAAAGTGCTATAAATATGAGCACCAAAAAACCAAATACCGGAGATACCATTAACAGAGCGAAATTTATTTAAAGCCAGTGGAGAATTAACAAAAAATTTACAGATGCTATTAGATCTCTTCTTTGCATTAAACCAACCTCAGTGGAAAGTGAAAGAGTATTTTCGACTGCTGGCCTTTTTGTCAATAAAATTAGGACAAGACTCAACGGCAAATCAGTTAACGCGTTAGTTTGTCTTAGAAATCATTTTAAAAACTGTTCTGATAAATAAATTTTTTTTGTTGTATTAGCAATTAAGTTTTCTGTTGTAATGAAAAAAAAATGAATGTATTAAATGTTTTTTTAAATTCAACATTTTTTTTTAATTAGTATAGATAGTATATAACCCGGGTTTCCCGGGAATATCTTCGAAATATTCTCGTTTCCCAGGATTTATTATTTGCCGGGAAATGAGAAACCCTACCATCAACAATGTCGATGAATGAACTTTCATTATACGTTATTGTCAGCAGTGCTGGTTTTTGCAGGCCACTGCAACTATTCCGGAAACCTAAAATTTATTTCATCTTGATACTTAGTCTACGTTCAACTTTGCAGTATTAATTGAATTATTTTATAACCGACTATAATAAAATAAAATTACAATAGTTCTGTGCTTCAAAGATTTGGTATTAAAGAATTGGAAGACGAATAGTTTAAATTAACTAATGAACATTCAATGCACTCATACATTTCAAAAAATATTTTTCTAAAATAATTCCAACACTTATGGAAGAACATTATAATATATTGCTTCTATATCTTTTTCTCAAATTTTATAAAATTTCCACGATATATTAATTCACAATATTGTAAATTTTATGGTGTGTTTTGTTGTTATTGCTTTTGTTGTAATGTTGTTGTGACTCAAACAGAAATAGGATAATACAATGTATACTTAAAGAGATGCTTGAATAAATGCAATATCCTTTAATGTCGTGCGCGCCTTTAGCATAAAACTGATTCATATCACAACAATAACAACAAAAGACAACTAGAAAACAAAAATAAAAATTAAAAGATAAAAAAGAACAGCAGCAAAATAAAGTGGTTAAATATTCGTCACGTACGACCTCTTTTTAGATAATTTTTGCCTAAATAAAAATGACAGTTTCTGTACAACAAAAATTTATTGTCATCTTCAAGCCGATACATAGATTCATTTTCTCATATTCTTTTATTTTAACTTGATATTAAAAATTTCCACCATATTATGCTCATGAATGGATCTACAAAAAAAAAAATATTGTCGCGAGAAAATAAAAAGAATTTAAAAAAAAAAAACAAATCATATAAAAAATATATTATTATTTCTTGCCCCAGTCTAGCAATTCAGGGTAAATGAGTATTAAACAACAATACGTTGTGATTATATTTTTAGCAAGAAATTTATTTTTAAAATGTACCAAATTAAGTTTTAGAAGTATTTAAAGATTTTCAAATCAAAAAATTATTTATTTTTAGATCATTATTTGTGTATATCATTGAGTGTGCCGCATCATGCTCGGTTATCATTGAGTAGAAAGTTATAACACAAAATTTCATTTCTACTACTAGAATAATTGCTTTTGCGTTACTAGAGTATTTGTGCATTTGTTTGCTGTGAGTAGATTGGTAATGTGCTCTACGAATTAGCGGTATACCAGTATTGGCCCGCTCTTCGATGGAAGTTCGATAAAAATCCTACTTAATTTAATTATAAATTGTTTTCTATCGTTTCAATTTATTCCATAATTTTTTATTGAGTTATCTTAAACAACAACCGCATATGTAATACTTATTATTTAAAAAAAAAAATTTGATTTAAATTTCAATTTGGCGAGAAAAATAACTCTGTACATTGGCGATTTGCGGTAATTTGATAAATTAATATGTTACTATGTTAAGAATTATGCGGATACTTATATATGGGGTAAAATTTTAAATTGAAAGTTTAATTGAATATCACAAAATGTTGAAAAAATATTTAGTTTCGCTATGTCTCGTTTTAAATATTATATATTATTTAAAATAATAATAATTAAAATCGGTTGTGAAATTGTTCAAATTTTTGTATAAGTTAATAAAGAAATATAAGTTAATAAAGAAATAAATAATAATAATAAATATTAACAAAATTCTTTTGTGTAGATAGGAATTCGATATGATTATAATTTTTTTTTAAATTAAAATTACGGAGATTCTGAGGGAAATTTAGTATCGGTGTAGGACCGAATGACCATATCCCAAGGATAGTTAGAATTTCCAAAAATATGTATCTAAAGGCACATAAAATAATTTTTTTTATAAATCTTTATATCATTAAACTGTTCGACAAAGACATAAAGTGTGCATGTAGGAGTTATAGAAAAAATTATACCTTTCCAGCAGTATATAAATATTGGAGGAGTTTAATGGTAAAATCTTGAGGTATTTGGTTTTTCAAGAAAAAAACTAAAGATTGTATTTTTTTTTCAAAATTTTCTACTTTAAACAATATCTCTATAACGAAAGCACCAATCATCATCAAATAAATGTTAAAATGCGCTTCAGACCGTTATATTGGTACACAACTGAATACATATATATCTAATACATCAACAGATATAACGGTTTTTATACAAAAACATCAAAACAACAATGATACTTTCAAATATCCTTTTCGTCCTTAAAGGACAAGATGCGTCACTAAAGATATATATTTTTGGAAAGCTAGCAATTCCAGTTGTCCTTGGAATATGGTCAAAAGATCCTTCGGCGATACAACATCTCCCCAAAAGAGCCAAAATTAGATATCGACATTACGGGTTAGAACCTATGCACTGGAATGTCGTATTGAAAAAACATATCTTGATATAATTTTAATGAGATATCCTATTATTTTGTAATACGACATCCTATTTGTTTAATAATGCACGCGTTATATTATATTTATGTTCTATACTATTGATTTTATATTAAGATCTCTTTAACATAAAATGATCCTTCCATAATTATATTGATGGTGTGTTTTATAGAAATAATTATGTTATTATTTTGTTTCATGATTATACTAGAATAATTATTTTTATAGGGCATACTATTGCTTCAATAGAGCGATCAGTTCAATTCAAAAAGACAATATTATTATTGTATCAATGGTAAATACTATAGAAATAATTATCTTCTCACATTTTTTTTAAAAAGGTTATAACATAACTAATTTAATAAGACATACTATTACTTCAATGATGTGTCCTTGTATTTTAATTAATTACTCTCTTCATTTCAAATAGTATCAGACTTATTATTTCAATTATATCATAGCTTCAATTTTATTTAAGGCCAGATTATATAAATAAGAAACATATAACTCACTTTTTAATACTAATTTGTTAATTTTATTACTAATTTCATTGATTGGAAATAAAACTATAAACAGTAAAAAAAAATTAAAAGTAAACATGCATGACATAGAAAAATATTAAAAAATGTAAATGACATAAATATGTAATATGTTTTAGACTTGTGAAGCTTTGGTAGTTACAAACTTTTAGTTCTAAAAGATTTTCTACCGTCAATTAAAACGTGAAAATTAAAACTATAACACCTTATTTGATCAATATTTAAATTCATTGATTTACAGTCTAAAATTTATGATTGAAAATGTTCGCAAAAATTTGACACTCTCCATGGACAGCAAATCTAAATTAAAAATATCTAAATTAATCAATGTAGTAATGTTAACATTATTATATTTAAAAAAATTATTGTAATCAATAATAAGCAGTGCAATAAAATAATTAAGAAAACATATATTTTGCTTACAAATTTAACTCTGAAAAACTGTCTCATCAAATCCAAATTTACGGCAAATTAAATTATTTGGTTCATCGTGTTGATATATTGTATAGATGTATCACAATTATTCACTTCTAAGACACGATTATTGTCAGTAAAAATAACCATTGTAGTTTACCGAAACAGTAATTTTTTTTATATCATATAGGTATTTTCTTTAAAAAGATCAAATTGAAATTTATTTTTTTTACTTTAATAAAATAACTATTTTTTTTAAGTCACTAGGTACACCACTATAATATTATAATAATATATTTTTAATATTTTTTACTGATTTAACTATTTTTAATTTTTTAAGTCTTCACTTTTATAAAACAAACTTTAATTGACGATCAGCGATTTATAAATGACTATTATTTTCCAAAATCGTTTATAAGTATTGATATTTTTTTATGAATATTTGATGCATATCAAACTCTAATAATAAGATCAAATTCTATATAAATAATATAACGTCAAATCTATAATTATAATTGAGAAGCATTTAAGGACCTACGCAGTAGACACCTCTTCATTTTGTTTCGCTTCTCTTTAATGAACTCTTAATGTATAAATAAGTTGTATATAAAACAATGATGGGCACATAGTTGAAAAATTTTTACTCATATGGTTTTATTATTCAGCAAATACATTATGCATATGGGACGGGACTTCTTATTAAAATGAAAACAAAAATAAACAAATCAGTTATTATAAAATTACTTGCAGTGAACATAATGTACATTGTACATAAATCAAATAAAAAAAAAAAAAAAAAAAAAATTCATCTGAAATAAAAAATATAAAAACAACAAAAATAAAAAAAAAATCAGTTGAATTTTTCATATGACTGACCAATTCATTTTTATATAGTAGAGGTATAGATCTATAATTATAATTAACAAGCACTTAAGGACCTGCGCAGTTAATTTTATTTCGCTTCTTCTTAATGGACCCTTAATATGTAAATAAGTTGTATATACAACCGAAATGCGCATACGGGTCAAAATTTCTATTTGGTTTTATAATATTCAAACTGTTAAATAAAATGTAACCATTTTGTTTTATTCAACATCTTATTATTTTTATATATAACTAAAGGAAATTTATTCTATTAATTTTTTTAAGTAACTGTCTCAAATTATTGTTTTCTATATTTTGGTCATTTGTAGTAATCATATACATAGTTTGCGTTAAAAATATGTATATGATGTATATACCTTTTTAATTATAAAAATATTTTATTTTAAGTGATTTTATCCATCAAATCCAACTTAGTATAGGAATATGTCGAAACGAAACAGTATATGAGGAAGCAGTATTTATGTTTCCTAATAAAAACTTACTAACCTCTAAATTTTTACGAAAACATGAGTGGTTTCTACTATAACGTCAGAAGCGTATGTCAGTAGGTACGTAAATTGCGTTAAAAACTTCAAATTTGGCTTCAACTTAAATTATAGTTACTCAACAGGGGTCCCTAGTTAAATTTATAATTACATAATATAACATTAATAATATATCTGTTAGAATTAATAGGATGTCATATTCGTATTAAGTTTATTGTGAAAATAACTGTATTTTATTAAAATATTAGTATAATTTTATTTTTTCAATTTAAAATTAATGTGAGTGACCTTTAGTTTTTATCTGAGCAAACCATATTGATAAACAATTCGAGAGAGTTTAAAATCAATGGTATGGTAACCATAAAAGATTCCGTTTAAAATAATATTTTTAATTTTTCCTTTGAAGAAAACTAATACTTTCAAAATTTTTGGATTAATACGACACATTTCAACAAATGGTATTTGAAACTTTGTAATCGTATTAAAAATTTTATAGGATATTTTTCTCTCAGTGTAGAACATTGCCTAATAATCCTAATGCATATCGTCTAATATTAATCACTACTCAGAAATAATATAATTTTATTTGATATAATATCTGCTCGAATAATTGTATACCAACTTAGGATTGCGTACTCTTGTATATTTCTCCTATAATTTTCGGTCTATGCTCCACGGATGGGGCTACAGAACAATGATGATAATGGTCATTTAATAAAATTTTAGTATTATTTACGTAAGCGGCTTAGAATGGTTGTTAAAAAAATGGTAAGTATTTAATCTATTCTAGTACAGGAATTAGTAAAGTTGGAAGAAAAAACCAACTTTACTAATTCCTGTACTAGAATAGAGTTGAATATTAATTTTATAATATTTGATTGCAAATATCGATATTGTTGCTTCCGAAATACTTGTTTAAAATCGAAATATTGTTACTTCCTTTATCAGAGTGCTTGTGACTAACTGTATATATTAATTAATTTTTTCCCTTTTTTTTATATCCTCTTCCGTCCCTACTAAATATCTATTTTACCTGTAAACCTGACAACAATTAAATTATTTAATTTAAACTATCACTAAAAATTAAAATTAGAAGTTCAATAAAAAAAATAAAAAAAAAAAACTGAATACTAAAGTTTTTATCTGAAAACATGAAAGTCTATAGGAGTAAAAACCCCCATATTTCCAACTATACCAATTTAATATCATAAATACTGTCCAAAGTTAGTGATGTTGTTTTCGAGAAGAAGAATTTTAAGTATTTTATAATAATTTAAGAAAAATTTTAAAACTATCAGTCAAAAAACTGCGTCTGCCTAATAAAATATGCAAATCTAAATATAAATTACAAAAGTTCTGTTCAGTCTTTATTAGTTCTGTCTTAACCTTTGTTGCAGAACCGGAGTATCTGGAAGAATAATTTCGAATTTCTAATTGCAGGTAAACTACTTGAGTTCAATTCAAAACTATAATAAATCAATCTAAGGAGTTGTTAAACAATGTTTACATGGTGGAGATAGATGGATTTCCAATGTTATTTTATAATTCTATATAAATAGAAATAAATATTTTTTAAATAAAAACCAAAGCACAAAAACAAAATATTCACTAGCAATACCATTAACGTGTTTCTAAATTTACATTAAAAGATGTAAAAATCAGTAGGAGCTCCAGATCAATACAAGATTTTTTTTTTATTATATTAATGACATCATTACCTACAGGAATTCCGAATGTATTTTTTATACCATTATTGTCGAATAATAATTTTTATTTTTACAAAGAAAAACAATAAACACCGAAAGGATATGACAATATCATGTAAACCATGTGCACGGTGCGTAATATTTTTTTTTTTTTTTTATTTCACATAAAGGAAAAAATGCCATTTATGTCAATATTGACTGCGATTAAAATAAACGATACTTTAAGAGCTTTTTATGATATTTTTTATTATTATTGTTATTATTATTTGTTTTCGACTACGTACGTAATAAACATTTGCAAATATTACTATGAACATGCAAAAAAAATTATGAATATAATATGAATATTAATACATATTAGTGAAGGTAGTATCCTAGTATGCAGATGCTTATCCCTGCTACAATGTTCTTTACTGGGAAAATACAAATACGTTGGTGAAATATGCCAAAATCGCTGTAATTATGGAATTTTGACTGAACTTCATTTAATTATTACTACACTAAAAAACAACATTCACTGTAATGCACTACAATATTATACTGTGTACCAATATTTGTATGGTAAAAGGTACATCTTTTGACAACACGACGCATGTAAATATAAATTCCAAATGACGATTGATTGTGATTATCAACAAATAAAATGTTGAATTCCATTCATTTTTTTATGCTATTGTCAGTAACTTATTACTCCAAATTGAGACTCAACTTATCATTTCAAATTGATTTCCAAATTCATTCAAACACATTTTCAACTGAATTTTGTACGACGTATATGCTTACGAAGCTTCCATTATTCTTTGTCATTTATGGTTTTACAATTTATTACATTAAGTTATACAAATACCTTTTGAGTACTTATTTAATAATTTCCTCTATAAATTATCAACTAACTAAATATGAAAAACTACCATACTGTTATTCAAGAACTAAGCCTTCTTAACTATTATCGGTATTACCTAGCGGTAATCAAATGACTTACAACATAAAAAAAAAAAACAAACAACTAGAGCAAAAAAAATTAATTGTGTTTAACGAAGCCTATAGTTTTAATAGAAGCCAATATTTTTTGATCATCATTTATTTACAATCGCAAAGTCAACACGATGTTCTATGTTGTTGTCATTATGACAATTGATAAATACTAAAATTAACATAACACTTTAATATACCATTCAATTTATATTTTATTATATAAATAGCAAAGTCACTTGGACAATGTCCGGGTTCAACCCAAAATGTAAACAATTTACTTCAATACAATTGCGAATTTAAACAAATGATTACGGAAAAATATTGTAGAAATTTCATAACAGATATTTGAACATATTATGCTGATGGGTTCAATTCAAAATCTATATAAGTAGTTGGTTTTAATTTGTACTTCAATAAGATAAGTATTACCGACTATGTTTATACGCATTTTTTAATCAATCACAACTATACAATACCAGATTAACACTAAAAGCATAAATATAAGTATATAAGTATATTTATGCTTTTGGTGTTAATCTGGTATTGTATAGATGTGATTGATTGAAAAATCCGTATAAACATAGTCGGAGTTCTTGTTTTTAGTTCAGGTTGGCTAAACAGAAAATGTCAAAAACCATGCTAAATTCAACAAATTTAGAAATCCCTTTCGATAGCTAACTGCTTCATTTTATTTGGTAACTGTAATGTCGTTATTTCAAAATTACCATTTAAGTCTTCACAAAAATTATTCTCTCACTAAGCGATAGTAAATTCTGATGTAATAGCCAGTCAGAAGTTTGGGAAATGGTAAATTGATTAAATAGGGATGTGTTTGTTAGTTTTTGAAAACGTATCTCATTACAAATTTTCCAAATTTACTAAGAGGTGTATGGCAGGTACTGGAAGCAATTGCAATTTTTAATATTGACATATGTTTGAAATTACTCGATGCACTTCAGAGGAGTTTCGGGACAAACATATACATATACAAAAAGTCATTTTCGTATATATTAAGAATATTTAATTAACATAATAAATTCCCTTTTTCACTTCAAGTTTTAGTCAAAATTGATTCAATAAAATTTTATTCAATAATTCAAAATATTCATAATATAAAATCAATTATTACTAAAGTCGGAAATAAAAGTTAAATCCGAAAAGAATCTTCAGATCATTAAAATTTTTAAAATTCATTTCTCGTTCTTGAATGAATATTTAAAATCCATCCAGAAAAATAATTTATATTTTCCTCTTTTCTTAAACATTGATTTATCAAAACTAAACACATATGACGCAATATTATAATATACAGAAGCGGATGAAATATGGGCAGCGGATTGCAAGGTGTATGTAACCATATTTATCATAAACACTTTATTGTTCAAATAATAAATTTAATTTGATCATAAAGAAAATTTTCACTCACGTAATGTGGTGAATGCAATGTCATAACCTTAAAACAAACCAAAAGTAAAAATTTTGAAGATAAACTAAAAATTTTCACGTGTTTAAAAATTTATGAAAAATAACAACAATAACAATAAAAAAAAAAAGACTATTAAATTGTATTGTACTCTCTGGATGTTACTCTATACTGAAAAAAAACACTAGGTAATATTGCCAAATTCTGCGTTAAAATAACAAAAACTAGGTAAATATAGCTTCAACAAAAATAATGAGTTAATATGACAAAAAAATACAATTTTTTTTTCATTCTGTAAATATGACAAACAGTGTTATCTTTATAACAATTTAAATCTGTAGAAATGACAAAACGAAATTTCTTAATATGACGAAATAAATTTTCATTATGCTAAAATTTTTCGTCAATGTAATAAAATAATATGTTGAAATGAAAATAATATTTTGTTGATTGGAGAAAATAATATATCAATTTAAATAAAGTTTTTATTAAATCAACAATTTTATTTTGTCAAAATAACCTCTATTCAGTTGTCAAATTAACACAATCATTTTGTCAATAGGATATATGGCTAGTACCTGATAAACAATATTTTTTTGTCAAAATAACATTTATTTAGTTATTGTATGCATATACAAATAAATAACTTAGAGATTAATTTATTATCAAAAAATGTCAAAACCAAAATAGGAGCTACTCCATGTAGCATTTCTAACTTAAAAATAACTTATTTGATATTTTATTATAATATTTGTTACTGCTTTATTTTGATGATAAACGAATCTGTAAGTTTTTTATTTGTATGCATACAGTACCTTACAAGTTAAATGTGGAATCATATCTTATATTAAAAAAACAAGGCAGCCCTTATAAACACTATATAATATATGTGCGTATGAAAAATAAATGCATGATATTATTACAGTTAGAAATAAAACAATAATAGTCTTGTTAATTAACAATTAATTTATTTTATAGCATTTCTATTATTTGAAAACAAAAAAAAATTACAATCATTATTACAATCAAAAATTTAATATAAAGTTAAAAAAATAAACTTTTATTCATTATACAAATAAAGTTCAAAATATTTAAAACATGTTCAGACTTCAGCTTCTGATTGTTTCAGCTCTTTGGTTCATACTGTTTTTTCAAATTATTTATTTCATAAAATAGTAAAATTTACTTTTTTGCTTCTTCAAATTATTTACTATTTTTAATAAATGTTTTATTTGCAAAATTAAATAAAACTAACCAAATTCATTAATAACGCACTTTATAATTCAATACATAATTCTTTTTTAATTCTTCAAAATAAGTTTTTTTATTTCATTTTTTTTTTGTTTTAATTGATAATTATCTTATTTTAATTTCATTTTTCAAATGTCTTTTTTTATTTAGCTCTTCACTTTTTTTTAATTGAACGCTTTAATAAGCAAATTCAAAAATGCAACTTCACATAAAACCGCACCTTTACTTTTATATTTTCAACTAAAATAGAAAAAAAATTGTTGTTTGATTAAAAATTGTTTGCCAACAACACAATTCTTTTGTTAATCTGACTATGACAGCATCAAAAATTATAATAATAATTTTCTTATTAACAAAATAGATATAGTAGAATTTACAAAAATTTATTAATTGCAATGAAGTGCATAGTAAAAATTTTGGTCAAATTAAGGTAAGTTTTGTCTAATATACATATATTGATTTAAAACGGTTTTTTTGTCAGGATAACAAAATTTTAGTCACTTGGATAAAAATTATTATTTTTTTTTGTCAATTTTATAAACTTAATTTTCAAATTTTTACAAATTTACAAATTATAAATTTTGGAAAAATTATAAAAAAGTATTCACAAATTAACAAAAAATTGTTGAGCAAACAAACATTTTTGATGAAATAGAAAAAAAATTGTTGTATGATTAAAAAATGTTTGTCAACATTTTACAAAATTATTTTGTCAATCTTACCAAGAAAAATTTTTTCAGTGATAATAACCGATTTACTGTGCCAAATATAACAAATTTGCGGCTATAAAACGATTATTGTGGTTTTTCGTTTTGTTTCATAAATTTTTTTAATTTTTTTTTTTTATAAATGTTTTTTTTTCTTTGAAATAAAAGCAACAACTTATAATTTACGGCTCTGTAAAATTGTTTTGAAAAATGAATTATTTTAGCAGCATTGGGTCATATGATATGGTTATGTAAAGGATCTAATTGATGGTGTATTTCAAAAATATATTTCAGACAGTTACTATTTCCGGGTGATGAAAGACACCTTTGAGATGAGAGACACCGTTGTTAGAAAAAAACTCAGTGGACCATTGAAGAAAATAGAATAAAATCTTAAAATCTGTAGTGGTATATGTAAATTCTTAAAAATAGTTATAAAATAAAAAGAACAATAAATTTAATAACAAAATCTGTGTAAAATAAATAAATAAAACATTTTAAAATTAACTAATAAATAAAATTTGTGGAAAATGAATTAATAAGAGTATTCTTATAATCACTATAATAATAACTATACAAGTTAAGAAACAATATTTCGAAGAAGAAATATTAACTATTGAATATAAATAAAAATAAATGGAATAAATAAAAATATATGGAATTTGAGTAAAAAGACAAAAAAAAATTCTAATCGAAAGTAAAAAATTTTAAATTGAATAAAGTACCTTAGGCACATTTTATAAAAAATCTGAGGAAGGGTAGTAACCTTTCTGGAATTTATCCAAAATAATTAAAAGCAAAAATAAATGTATTCCCACTCTCAAAGTAAATGATACTATCTATTCTACAGCTAAAGAAAAAGCCAATATTCTAGGAAATACATTCTCTATAACAAACACCAAATTACAGGAAATTAAAATGACAATAGTATCGAAAATAGAGTTAACGAGTGTATAGAAGCGTTTGAAAGTGAGGAAATAACCTTATTCTCACAAAATAAAATTAAAAGTCGAACCCATAGTGTCTCAAAAACAAATTTAACAATAGGCACATAAATTTCATTCCAAAGAATACCAACGATTCAGAGAAACTTTGTTTAAATCAAATGTTCCCAAAATATGTTAAAAATTCTTACTTTAAGGCTGCAGTTATAACGATCAGTAAAATGAATACGTAAAATTTTTGTTTTCGATTTTACAACTGTCGTAGACACAAAATTTGAGCAAAAAGTTATAGGAATGCTAAAGAATCTTTTAATAAACAAATTCTGTTCAAAATTTTAACATTTTAAGTTAAAATTTTAATAAAAAAGCTTTTTTATCATTTTACGGATACGTATTTTTTTTCCGAACAAAACAAAAAAAATAAACAAACTGTAACAAAATTATTTCAATGAAGTACATTTCATTTTTTCACTGTTTCACTTCATCAAAAATAAAAATTTTGATGCAATCTAACCTTAATTTACATTTATTAAGTTTTGTTTGTTGTTTACATTTGCGTAGTTGGTTTTTGTGTTCACTTGGCATATGTAATAGTAATAGTAATATTAATAAAACTTCAATTTTTCATTTTTAATTTAACTATGAAAACAACTACTTTTATTAATGCAAATTCAAAACAAGAAAACGTTATATCGAAATGACAACCAAATAACAAATTTTACGGAAGCAATTTTTCTGATCGCTATAACTGCAGCCTTAAATGAATATTTCATTAAAAATTTTGAATAAAACTTTTAAATAACGGATTATTTTCAATTCAAATTTAACGATTTTTTTTTAATTTCGTTGTATTGAAATGCTAGAAGCTTTTAGCATGTAAAAATGTAAAAAAAATATGCCTACCTACATTTAAAAAAAAAAAGCTTAAACAGGATTTGAGGGGATAGAAATTCGCAAAAAAAAAAGCTTTTACACGATAAGTTTCAAATTTCTTTCTAAATATTTGAAAATTTAAATTAACGAATTAAAGTTAAAAATAAGTTAAAGTTAAATAAAAGCTTTTTCAAATGAAACAAAAAAATCATAAACAAACTTATGGTTTTTCGAAATTCGAAAATTCGAGATTTGATTTTTGTTTTTTGATACATGTGTAAAACGTCTCCTAACATCAATACATGTAGAATGAACCTGTTGTAAGATGAATTTTGTTTCTAATGAATAAAAAAGCTTTGTACAGTAACAAATAATCTTTAAATGACTGAACCAATGAACAAATTTTATAACTTTGGACTGATAAAGTGTACGAGCTCAATAGACTATCAAACTATCAAACTTTAAGTAAATAAAAAGCTAAAAAATAATGTATAGCAAATGATTAAATAGTACAAGTAGAAGTGTTAAAATCATCTGTTATTGATTCAATATATTAGAAAACTAATACAGTACTAAACCATATGGTTGTAAACCATAATTTGAAATGAAGATCTTTAATAAATGAAACATTTCAAATTAATGTCATTTTTTTGCTATTCCCTAGAAATGTAAAAAAAATTTTTGTGACAAGTAATCCTTTTTTTTATTAAGAACATAAAAGAACAAAAACTTATTTGTGTATGATTGTTTTTCATTAAAAAGATTTGTGCACGTTTTGCAATATTTTCAAAATTAACGGATTGTTTTACTTTTTCGTAAATAGAAGTTTATAACCTCTGCAATTATGGTTACCAAAAAGTATTTTTTTATTTTATTTATTTATTTATTTCATTTCTCAAAAAGAGCTGTGTAGCTCGTATAGAGTATATATACATGTATGTGATTTAACATATCAAAAATAAAAGTAAGCAAAAGTATTCAGTGCAACATAATTATAATTTAACAATTTTAACAATTTAATATAATAAGAAAATATAAAAGATTTTTTTTCTTTTTTTTTTTTTTTTTTTTTTTTGGTTAACAATTCAAATATAATTCAATAAATATTCTAATTTTAATAATTGGACAAATACATTATTTTACAAGTTTTTTTGAATTTCTTACTGGACATATTTTTTACACTCAATGGCAAATTATTATATAACATTATTGCTGTATTCATTATAGGTTCTATACCATTCAAATTAGCACCTGCATTGTATCGTAAATTATTATTGCTTCTGGTGTAGTGTTCATGTACGTCATTATTTGACACCAGATTGGTGTTTGTTTTATTAAGTTATTCCTCATATTATGTATTTGATTCATTGTATTTTTTTGATTTTATTTGATTCTTTATAGTGTATTAATTTTATTATTTCATATTTTTTATGAATATAATCAGTTGAGGTTCTGTGGCGCAGTTGAAATAGGTTTTTTATTGCCTTATTTTGAATTTTTTTGAAGGCTGTAGATATTTTTCATAAATGTGTTACCCCAAATTGCTATTCCATACGTAATAGTGCTATGGAATAGACTATAGTAGGTAGAAATTTATCTCTAATAACAAGAATGTTCATTGCTTAGTTGACCTAAACCTCTTAATACAATTTTTATTAAATGTTGAAACAAAGAAAAAAAACATTAGTTAAAAGAAGTTAAATTCATATTTATTAATCAAATGCCAAATTTATTATGAGAGAGAAAATGTACGAAATAACTATTAGCATCTCTATAGGCTTTTTCATAAACGCAGTATGACTTGACAATTATATTATGCATTCCTGTTTTGTATTTTATAATCATATGATTTTAGTTTATGACGGTCACGCTATAATAATTTATTAACGTTTATGAACAAGCATTTTAAAATTTAGTTTTCATTGGTTTTATTTTTTGTATACAATTTCAAATTAATTTTGTTGAAAAATTTCAAATAAATCAATACGTACAGGTACAATAAAAATGTCCTTTACCCTCAGCGATTTTAAAAATTTAAAAGCAAATCTATCTCTAAAAAATATAAACTGACAAGAGAAAAATTTTTGTGCAGTATGAAATTTCATAATACGTACCTCACTTTGTTTTGCTATAATGAATTTTGTGTCATAAGATTGTTGCATTGCAATGTAGCTGTAAGCAACAACATGTATAAATTATTTATGAACACAAGACGAGATTAATGTATTGTATTAAGTGTTTTGTATTAAACATTTTTTTTCGCTCCCATTATTTTGTCTGTAGTATAGAATGGAACCGGATTGAATGTAAAAATTTAGAACACAAGAAGACTTTATACAATTGCTTGCGTTCCAAATTTCGGTTTGACGCAAGTGAGTAAAAAATATTTCTTTAAAAACAGTTAAAATTAAGTAATGTTAGTTAAGTTATAATAATTGAAGACACGAGTCGATGTATAAATCTATCTTATATTTTCAAAAGTGATTTTTTTTTCATCAGATAAAAATACCAAAATTTACCATAGATTTTCAGATTTTAATTATTTAATTTATTTCAATATACTGGGTAGTCCCTTACAGATTCTGGTTATAAAATACTAAAAGCTAAAATAAGATAAAATTAGAAAGAAAACAAAAAATTCTAAATATAACAGTAATTTAAAGTAAAAGATAACATTAATAATAAAATGCATTACCAAATTTCAAGATAATAATAACATTCATGAAGGTGGATTTCCTCTTAATGGACGAACGTCCGGACAAATTTTTTAACCAATCAAAAAATTTTATTTTGCCAACACATACACAAAAAATCCTCTCCGGGCATTTTCTTCATCCAATTTCTAAGATAAAATATTTTTAATTTTTGGCTCAAGGACGAAGTAAAAGAAAAGGATAGATATATAATTATTTGATAAATATTTATTGTTATCTCGATTTATGATTGAACGCATTCACATATAAAATTTCAAATGTTTTTTAAGAAAAAGGCATGAAGTATAATTTTTTTGTTTTTTGTTTTTTAGTATAAGGTTATTTTCTTTCTAACAAATTATTTATATTTTAAGATAAAAACAAAGCGCTATATTTTATTTTTTTCGAATATTACAATGTTATTATCCATTTTTACTCTTACACAAAATTTTAAATTTTTTTAATAAAAGTAATATCACAGCATATAAACATATTTTCAAACATCAACCTTTTTTAAATACATAACAAATGTCAGTCCTTCGCGAATTGAGAGGAAATCATAAAATTTTCTTTAATGGCATTTGTGTTTCAATTATAGTGTAAAATCAAATAGTCCGGACGTTCGTCCATGAAGAGGAAATCCACCATAAGTTAAGAAAAGAAGTAAAAAAAATAAGGAAAAAAAAAATTTTTTTTTTAGAAATATTTGCCTACAATTTAAACGTACTAAAACTACAAAAATAAACTTTAGAATCCCAGCTTGATATAAGGTTGATATAAGGTTCAAAGCAAATTATGACTGCAATTACAGAAAAATCAAATTAGCCGAAATTCTAGGAAGTCGTGAGATGAGATTAAGAGATTTGGTTAAAAGTTCGGCTAATTTGCTTTTTCCGTAATTACAATCATAACTTGCTTTGAAAATCTTATATCAAGCTTCGATTCTAAAGTTTATTTTTGTAGTTTTAGTACGCTTAAACTGAAGACAAATATTTCCAAAAAAAAATTTTTTTTTCCTTACTTTATTTTCGACTTTTTAGTGAAAATATTTTTTTAATGAAAAATAATATATTTTCAAAGAACAACACATATAATTAAATGGCACTAAAATTCACTCTTACGCAATTTGGTTATTATTGCTCATACTTCAAATGTGTAATAATATTTTATATTACTGTAACAAATTTTATAAAAATATGTATATTTTTAAAAAAATTTTGGAGATTTTTGATTACATACCTTTTAATTTTTTAAATTACGTATTAAAAAATTTTCATCAATTAAAAATTACGCACTTTATAAAAAGAAACCCTGTTAAATACAAAAAATATTTGACATAAAATCGTAGATAAAATCTGAGAAAAAGTCTGAAATGTAAACACTCATCCGACTTTATCTACGATAAAATTAGATTTTGTCCGACGTGTAAACGCTGCCTAAGCATAAATTGGCGTATAAAAGTATAATATATACATGCATACATCGAAATTAAACTTTTTTGCATTCGAGAAGAGTAATTTCTAACTGAGTGATAGATAACTGGTAGGTTCAAATTTTGTTTTCTTCCATAAATAATGTTTGTAATTTATTTTCAATTAAACTAAGCCATATGATTATGTATGTAACAAATGCAAACCCTATATGACACATGTACGTACATTTACATATACTTTGTGAAAGAAAGAGAAATAACAAAAGAAAGAGATTAATAAAATAAACCAAATTAAAAACACAAAAAAATATAATGGAAATGATGATTGAAAATAATTGAAATTGAAATATAATTGAATAATAATTAAAAATGATTGAAATATAATGATAATGATTTGTATTGCACACATTTTTTTGATATTCCTTTTTTTGTTTTTCTTTTTTTTTTCTTTTTTACATCATAGAAATGTTAATAAAAAATGTTAAAATTGAAAAAATTATGAATTTAAAGAGAAACCAAATTTTAACTTTATCAAATATCCATATTCCATTATTAGTACATACGCATATGTTAATTTCACCTTTGTTGAATGCAAATCATATCTATATTAACAAGAACATGCGCTCCCAGTTTACGTAATCCTAAGACAATTTTTAAGAAATACCTCCCATTATTTATATGAGGCAGAGTGGCAAAAAATGTTAGTTCTAATTTAGTTTGTTCCCTTATACGAGGATTAATTCTGATCTTTTATTATTTCAATCTTTACGTTTTAAACATTATTATTTTCTTATATACCTATTAAAAATATTAAATTATAATTACACTACAATAATATAAAATATTATTAACAATTTTGTTAGTAATAATTTGGAATTACAAACATTATTATTTTTTATTAATTAAATACTAAATTATAGTAAACCTAAATATTTATTATATTGGTATACGATTATAAAATAATACTGAGGACATCTATTTACAAATCACAGAGTTTAAAGAATATGATAACGCTGTTTTAGTTAGGTTTCCTAAAAATCTTATACATAGTTGATATTATTTAGAAAATAATATTGTTAAATATTTCAACGAAATTTTTGTCAAAAATTTTTTTTAAAATTATTAACTTTTTTTTATTTAATTTCAGCCAACTTTTTTTGCTACTCTCTTTTTTTTACACGTAAAATTCTTATTATCGTCTATTTCTTACAGTTTTTAGCAAATTTGCATATGAATTTGTGTGCAAACAAATGAATCCATACATGAGTTCATATTCTTTTTATGGATATGCATACTTTGGTTGAATGGTTATTGAAATAGGTATTTTGTTGAATTGAAGTAAATTGAAACAAACATATAAAGTCCAAGGCAAGTTAATTAAGGCAAATATAATTAATAAATATTAAAAGACGTAAGAGTATTTAGCGCACACTTGATGCATTCCATAAGAAGTAATGTAAAATATTTTTATAAATAGAGAGAAAATTTAATAAATAAACACACACAGTTAATTTGGGTCATTTAAGATGACCAGATCATAAACAATAAATCTATATTGTAAAGATATTATAATTGACCAGGCATTGTGGGAAAGTCTTATGGTATTGAACATTGAATGAGAAGAGGCCTTATGACCCATTTGTCATATCGGTTGCACTATTTCAGGCCTTGTGGCCAAGTTTACTGTAATAGAACTTTCTCTAAGAGCGGCCTGAAGGCCTATTAATTTGGCAACTCTTGCCATCCGTTATGACATTAGATTACACCACACCGGTACAATAGGTGACTATAAAAGAACATATGATGTGTGAATATAATAACGACAATTCTCCATATTTACGAACAAGGATTACTGCAATAATTATATACGAACATCAAATGTGCACTACAAGTAATAGTAATTGTTGTAATGGTATAGTACATTCAAATAATAATAGAGAATAAAAAATTGTAGAACAAAATGATAATTAATTAAAATTAGAAAAATTATTGTCACGTATCAAATATGTGATGATGTTTCTCCTAAAAACGAATCTATTGTAGTTGAAGTCAATTAGTGAAAAACTGTTGTTAAATAAGCGCTGAGAATTTGCTATAGGTGTTCGGAAAGTTCGTTCTATGATTATGAAGATATAAAAATATTCAACTTTTGAAAAGGCGCATTTTATGATAGATATTATAAAGACGAAGAATAGATGACCATTTTATTCTGCCAGATAAGATATCATAGTAAAACATCACGGAAGCAGCATTTTGGCTAGCCTCGACAGTAGAAAGCTTAATAAAATGATATTTAGCTAGATATCCAGTAATATAAGGTTGCCAGTTGAGTTTACGTAGACAAAACCTAATCATATTATTTTGAACAGACTCTACTCTCTAAATATTTTTATCATAATTAGGCATCCAAAATGGACAAGTATATTCGAGGTGTGGATGAACGAGTACAGTATATAAGTTTTTGAATGTATAAGAATCAGAATATTGCTTGTGAGTTTCGCTTTATGAAACCTAACATGGAAAAAACTGAAGTGGTTATGTCAATTACTTTATGATTGTGGCTTATTGTGGAAAAAAGAATTAATATTAGTTCAGTTTTATTCAGATATTTTGAAAATTTAAAGGATGAGTTAGTTTTTAATATTATTCTATAGAGTGTTAATGTTGAATTTCTAAAAAAATATTATAACAATAAAGGATAATCTCCAGGGCGGAACAAAAATTTATTATTTACATTATTTTTTAAATGTTTCACTTTCAACTTTGAAATATTCTACGGCTTCATTTACTACGGCTTTAAGAATATATTATCACCCGACTTTTACGGAAAATTTATATATTCATAGTAATAAGGAATGCAGTGATTCAGATAGTAGACAAGATGAGGTGTTGGAGATTGATAAGGAGGTCTATAGTGTTAATTTAACTTGGAAATTGGAGGATAAACAGTAACAATGAAAAAAAAATTTCTACTAAAGTATATGAAAAAAAAAAATAAAATCTCAGAGATGTGGAAGGTCTAGTGAGAGATATAGAACTATGTTACATCAATAAAAATTTCAATATAACAAAACTTAGTTAACTAAATAAAATTATAAAATTTCATTATTTTATGCATAATGAAAAAAAACTTAAATTAAAAATTTGTGAGCTAATTCAAACCCAGAATCTTCTATTTGGTAGTATATTAGCTGACTAATTTATATTGCTCCACCCATAGTGTAGGTGTAACCCACATCTAACTTAGCTCTCCAATTTTAAGAAAACTAACATTTTTTCGATTAAAATATTTTTATAATTGTAAAAGGTAGACAAAATAGTACAGTTTTTATGCTAAGAATGGAAATGATAATTAGGCAAATCAGATCGAATGTTTCGAAATTTAAATGTCAAAGTTAGTTTTGAATTAGCATTTGATAATTAATTATTTAAAATTTTTTTAATTAATCTTAAATTCCAGTATATTAATTTCAAATAATAGCATATAAAAACATTTATTTATAACTTTCAATTAATTTAATTACAAATATAACATTGTATATTTTTTTTCTTTTTATTTTTTTTTTTTTTGTATTCAATATTTTTAAAATACAATTTTTATATACATATATATTTTTGATAACGTTTTAACATTAAAATTATTTTCTAAAATAAATAAAATAAAATTAAATAAAAAATAAAATAAAAATATAAAAAATTAAGGTACGAGTAAAAGTTATTTTATTTTTAATTTTTTAATTTTAAATTATTTATATTAATAAATAATTAATAAAAAATTATTTTCTTTTTGTATAAATAATTGATATCTAGTTATATATATAGAAATGTATATCTAGGTGCAAACGATCAATTGTTACAGATATTGTATAAATAATAATATAAGTCAATAGGATCAATATAATTTTTTGTAATCAAAATATTTACGAAAATAATTTGAATAAAATTGATTCATTGCAACATGCATCACAGTCAAATTATAAGATATGTTTTTTTGTTGTCACCATAATTATAATGTCAGGAAATATTTTTAAATTATACCAACAATACTTACATAACACTTCAAAATTTAATTTATTGACGATTCGAAAAAAAAATTTGTATTATGCTTAAAATACAATAATTTCAAGGTAAAACTTACTGAGATAAAAAATATGATATCATGGAAAACAAATTTATTTATAAAAATGATTATTAATAATTTTAGTTTACCAAAGCAAAATATGATGGATTTTTGTTTTATTTTTATTAACTTTAAGGAGAAATACTGAGAAAACTACAAAACAAAAATCATTTAACATTAATTTCTTATTTTTTGTCGTAGAATCCGAATTTGCACAAAAAAAATACCCCTTCCCATTTTAAAATCTCAGTTTCGACCGATTTTTGGGCTTAAAAACCCTTTTCTGGTCCTTCCCGGAAGTTGAAAATATCATCAATCGATAGAGTACTCTCGATTTAGTTAACATTTTTTTTTTTAATTTTAAAATAACGGCTCCTGATACGCATGCTCTTGAACACCCGGTATATAGCACATTCTGCTATCTCATGTTTCCACACAAAAATAAAAATCTGTTAATTTGTGCATAAATTTGTGTTATTAGTTACGAGTATTTTCTATTTTCTATTCTTTTCTTATTTTCTTAATTTTTTTTATTCATTAATTTCCTACATCCTTCGTTTTTTTTCTACTAACTAGCTACGAAAATATTTGGTGTGTTTATTTCATTATTTTGGACATGTAAAAATAGAATATCATAAATATAGTAGAAATTAAATAAGAGAGTGTTGTAGACTAAAAAAGATCAATTAAGGCATTGTTATGGAGAAGATGGTTGAAACTAGGTTGTTTTAAATTTCTACTTTTATTTCAAATTTTTTATTCTATTAGAGTTCTGAAGTTTATTGCAATTTTAATGTGAACTGGTCTGCCAAATTATTAAATTGAAACCTTAAGATAAATTTTGAAATAAAATGCCATTTTCATAATGTATAACAAAAAAAAAAAAAACAAAATTTAATGTTTCTTTTTAATATTTTCAAATAATTACAATATTAATAATATTATGTGTTCAGAAATGTTTTCAAATCATTCATTCTGAATATTTTAATTTTTTAAATATTATATTTATAATTCTTTTTTTCTTTCAATTATTAAATTAATTTTTATAATAAGAAAATTTGATTAATTTTTTCTAATTTTTCTTCAATATTTTTGCACCTAGATTCGTTAGGTTCACTTTTATTTTCTGAAACCGGTTTAAAATTAATTTGATATTATTAACATTTATTTATTCATTTATTTATTTATTTATTTATTCTTTTCTTATAATATTTAAATTTTACTTCATTCTTCATAATATTGGTAATATTTTGAGTATATTACAAAATCATATTAAAATGGAATAATAATTAATTAAATTAATGTGAATAAAATTATTATTATTATATAATATGTTTATAATTAAATTTAATAATAATGCTACACGTATGATATAATTAAATGTCAAATTAGAATTAATATTATTTTAATTAAATAACAAATAAATTACAATATTCATCTAAACATTTTAATTAATATAGATAAAAATTACAATTTTAAATTAAAAAAATACAATTTATTAATATAAAATCAAAATTATTAATTAATTATACATAATGTATTTAAAATAAATATCTGATTATACAAAAAAAAAATTGGTTTGTAATATTCTCGAAAATAAAACAAAAAGTATTTTCTCTCAAAGTCATATCCACTTCTCTTATTTTATTAAACATTAATATTTTATTTGAATAAATTTATTTATTAAATTCTATCATTCACATTATTTTTATCAATTATAAATTTTCTTCAATACATATATTTATTTATTTTTAATTTATTTATATATTATTTATTATTTTATTAATAAATTTTAAAATAATTTTATTTTTTTAAATATAAAGCTCTCCATATTTTAATATTATATTGAATTTTCTATGCAATTTTCTATTATACATTCATACATATTTTTTTTTTGTTTTCTTTTTTTTGTAATAAGAAGCAGAAATGATGAACTAGATCTGAAAATATTGAAAGAGGAGAAAACAAAAAAAAAAAACATAAATCTAGCAATGCAATTATTATAATTCTATAATCGAGGTAAACTGATAAGCTAGCATGATATTCAAAAAGAGTAAGAAAAATTGTTGAGTTTGTCGTCTTCTAATTATTTTTCTTATTTTTGTTTTATTGTAAAGTTTTACGTAATTTCTGTGTACTGACAGGCAACTTGGTTTATTTTCAGCATTTCAATATTATATTAATAAACTTGGTGGTATAATCAATAACTATTTGGTGCATTTTTATTACTATTTCAACTAAGTTCTTTCTCCACTAATTATTCTATTTCTTTTGTCTCTATCATTTACAAAATACTCTCAATAGAACTACATCTACTGCATCTTGAATACTATTTATAATGTCCTTCTAATAGATTAACTCTGCTCATGGTTTTACATATTTTTATTCCATATTTACCTTAGTCATCTTTTATTTACAAATTTACAAACTTTATTTACTCTACTTATTTGTTTACAAACTGACATGTTCTTTTATCGTTTTTCACTTCAATTCGAAGTAATTGACTTCTGTATAAATCAGATATTATGTTCTGAAACTGTGTTTTAATTTTTAATCATCATTATTAAGTTTATTGTTTATTATTGGTATTCTGACATCATTCTGATATTTCGATAATAATTACTTTTTATTTGATATTTAAAAACAAAAAAAACATTGTACTAGGCCCTGGTATTTTTCAGTTCTCGAATAATATAATATGTTGTTCTAAAATAACAATAACAGTTCTTAGCTGTTGAAAAATATTTAAAAAAGTTTAAACATCTCTATTTGTGCCACCTATCTTCAAGTAGAAGATATAAATTTTTATTTTATCATCAAGGAGGTTTGACGTTGGGCTTTTAAATATTGCAGATAAATATAAAATACCAAATAACATTTCTGCTATCCTACCTATTAAAAAACATTTTCTGCAATGAATTACATACTGAACTCTTGTTATATAATTTGATTTTATTGCATTAAAAAATTTATTTACAAAATCACAATTTTTGGCTAACGTAGCAGAAAAAGGATGATTCCAGTTCAAGAAAATAATTCAATAAATATTAATTTTGCTAAACACCTAATTAAAATTAATTAGATTAATTCTCTATATAATCTTTTAATTTCAAATCTAGATCATCGTTTCTATTAAAAAAATAATTTAGGATAGTGATAAAATATTTTTAATATAACACCGAAGTAGATATAAATATATGTACCTATACAAGTTACAATTTAAAATATTTAAATTTAAAATATTTTTGTTTTTGTTTTTGATATAAAGAGAGTTACAAGATATTTAAATTACAATAGTAAATATTATATTAAAATAGTACAGTTTTAATAGAATAAAGTTTATTTTGAAAAAAGTTATTCTAACTGTTATACAATATAGTATAATATAATAATATTATTATGATATTTTTTTTTTATTTATATTTCTATACTTAAAAAATAAATGGTGAATTTTAATTAAAAAAAAAAAAAAATGTATAAATAAAAAAAATAATTTAAATTTTTTAATTATTTTAATTTTTTTTTTTTTTAATTTTTGTTACCCAGTTTCGTATTTCTTTTTATTGAAATTTTGTGATAAATTGTCGGTGGTTTGCGTCTCGAATTTGTTTATTTTAAATTAAACATAACATTTCAATATTTTATAAATATTATTTTCAATTACAATATGTACAGTTATTTTTACATTTAAAAATAAAAAGTATTATAAATATAATAATTATGAAAGAAAATGAATATATATATAGTATAATATTAAAATTAATTTTTTTTTTGAATTTATGTTACAGTGGTTTTTATTTTATATTTTGTAATGTTTTTTAAATAAGTGCTATGATCTGAATAGTATGCTGTTAACCAGAAATATTATAACCATGAAATTTTTGCTTCAAATAAATCTAGTTTATTACAATAATTCTTTGTAACAATTTCTTTAATATTAAATTTGCAAAAGGAAAAGATCCTATTTGGAAGAGTATAATATTAGCTGTGTTCTTTTCATCCGGTTCACGGTCTAGGTCAATACTTTAATATGAAAATACAATAACCGATTCAAAAGCGAGCCGAAATTCAAAACCCGATATTTATCTGGTTTTTATAGAGGGCTTAAATATTTAGTTATTATATTTGTCACGAGTAGCGTTTGTGTAATTTTTAATAATTTAATCAACAGGTTAGCAAACTTAAAAAAATATTCATATCATTAATCTACATTGTTCTTTTGAATTTAATATAACCTAGACCTTGAACCGTATGAAAAGAACATAGCTATTTTAAAAAAGAAAATAAAATAACTTCTATATTAAAGAACTTTATATAAAAATTTCTATAGAATATAGAATTGGCGATAGAACAAGCTATAAAAAAGCTTATTATTTCCGATATATAAATAATAATATATAATTTTTGCACACTGGCTTAAAACAGCGTTGTAAGCAAGCGTCAACACCATATGGAATTGATCTCATTTCGACACATTAAAAAAATAAAATTCCAGCACAATCGAACATAAGGCCGCACAAAAGTTATTTTACAATTCTCATTATCCCTGAATATCTCTGATATGAAAAAAATTTGTACTGCTAGCACTTAGGGATAAAAAACGTTATCAGATTATATTCCCAAAAGAAACGTTATTTTTTTTTGTCAAAAAGTGATTAACTCAATGTTTTTGACGTAAATAAACATGGAATATTTACCATATTTATTATAAATTTTATATTGAATAAACAAAGACAATTTTCAATATGTTTTTATACCGAAAAATAGCAAAATATAATCTAGAATGAATTCATATTTAATACATAATATAATTTTATACGTTTTCTAAAATTATAACATTTATTTTGACAACAAATAATACGTTTTCGCTATCAATATTCATAGTCGCAAAATGGATGTTGTTCATCAACATGCGCATTGCCAGATTGTGAATTCTACACTTGCAGTTGCGTGATTATAAAACTTGTTCTGACATGTTCAGTTCAGTTGATATTTAAGTTTCAAAACAAGAAGTACAATTTTTACTATATTGTGTTAAATTTTATAAAATTTAAATTGAATGTGTAAATTAAATATTATATAGAAGAAAAAAAAATTAAAATTAATATTAATTTACGTATACAATAAACATAAAAACATTTTCAAAATAAAAAAAATAAAAATAGATAAAAATAAAAAAACTTTTTAATAACAATAAAATAAAAAATTGATAGCTAATTTCCTAAATGTTGAAGAAATTTTAAATTTAGATATAGATTTATACAATTTACTTTTCGATTGAAATTTACCAACTTTGTGCACAATTTTACAAAGTTTGTACCAATTTTTTTCGGTATAGTTTCCACATGTATACCTTCCACATCTTTATCAAACAAAGAGGAAATTTTAGAACATCGAATAAAATTGACAGTGAAATCGATACACTTTCGTTTAAAACGTCTTTGGATACAGATGTTTCTGATTGGGATGCAGTTAAAGAAAAATGGGAAAAAATATTTGCTTTATGACAAGAAAACTTAAAGTCAGTAGAATCTAATTTGGAATTTCAAACTCAGACCTGGTTTACATACAAAAAAAAAAACTTAAAATAAATGATCTTATATTAATATTAAGCTAAATCTAATGTCCTTTAAAACCTTGGGATCTCTAAATTTTTCAATTATAAAGTTTTTTAATGTTTTGAACATTTATGTTATATTTGTTTATTATATCACTAGTTTTGTAACCCGCCATAAATGATGGAAGCAAAATAAATTCTAGCATTTCTTCCTTGATTAGAGTTTTCATATCAAGTTTAAGAAAAATATGTATTTGCTTACTAATTTATCAATATGATACCTTTGTTAGAACTATTAGAATGCTTTCAATTACCATATAAGCAGAATATTTGTAGTAAGGTGCAAAATTTACATAATGAGATACTATGTTTATGACAATTACATGATGTCACAATTTGTATATATATTGTAATTTGTATATGTGTTGGAGTATTCCGTCGAACTTACAAACATACAGATAAACGCAGAAAATTATATGTATAATGTTGAACAATTATCGTTTTGCATTGAATTCTATTGAAAAATTTTATAAGAAAAACAATAGTTCGAGTTAGTTTTATGATTTACTTAAAACCTATATGATAAAAAATGAATAATAGACCTAGAGGTAGGTTTCAACAATCAAAAACTAATCATTTTTGTAATTTTTATTATTTATTTTTATAGATTCGCATAAATTGTAATAAATTATAGTTTAGTAAAAGAATATAATTTTTTTGGGAAAGTGGGACGAATTCAAGCAAAATGTCTTAGAATATTACGAGAACCATATACACGATAAAAGAAGTAAACAAGTCTCAACAGCAATTAGATAGTTAAAAAATATAGTTAAAGATAATCAGATTGATTTCAGCCACTATACTAATTTTACTATTTTGTAATATTTACAGACTTGATTGATTATACATATACATAATTCTTTTTAACTCCGTAATACAACCAACAGCACGTTTCAAAGATGAATTTAAACCATCTGGAAGTAGAAAAGTAACTATGGGCGATACTATTACACTTTGCAAGCATTTACTTTACAAAAATATAAATAAAATTTCTATTTGAGAATGTTAATCAAAATGTATATTATATCAAAAATTAGTATGATAAATGTTGTGAAAAAGGTATAAATATTTTAGAATTATAAGAATATAATAAATAAAATGAATTGAAAAAATTTAGCTACAAAGTAATCCTGTGTAATCTTTGTTTTTAACTTTTCAGTGCATCACATACAAATTATGTATAATCCAATGTAAATTTAACCTCCCAACATTTTTATATTGATATTTTAATTATATAAGTTGATAATGTAAAATTTATTTTTACATATAATAAATATTACATGGTAAAATGATCAGAAAACATTGCAAATTGCCATTTTTTATATATCAATTCATAAAATGTGGTACTGTACATCTAATATTGTTTTTCAATGATGAATATAACTAGAATATAGCTAGTTATATGAATATAACTAGAATTGTCCGGTAATTTGTAATTTTCAATGTAAATTTTACCAAAAACGCGAATGGCGCCTTTTTATAATTGTTGTGTTCAAAACAATAAACTGTTCCAATACTTTCTAGAGTAAAAAAGAACACGTTTTTGTGTTCATTAGTTTCCGTTACTTGTTCTTTTTTGACTGAAAATTTTCTATTCTGTGTTCATTAGATTGTACGAAACTGTTTTAAATTGATCTTTTTGTTCTGAATTTTTTTGAGTTGAACAGTTTTGGAAAACTTTTTTTGTTGTTGTTTTTTCTTTAAATTTTGACAATTAAACAAAGGAATTTGAGATTAATCAAAAATTAGAGCAAAAAAGTTCAAAAAAGATAAAAAAAGATGTTCAGTAGATTTTTTCTATTCTAAGAGGTTCTAAAGTGTTTGATAGTTCATTGTCCAAAACACACAACTAATGTATCATTTGATTTATGTTTTATATAATCTTAAATTGGTTTTTCTCTTAGTGGATATTATTATAGTAAAAATTATATTTAATTTAGAAATCAATATCTTATTTTACTTAAATTATTAATTTTTAAATTAAATATAGTTTTTACTATAATAACATCTAGTTTTAGTTTTACCAAGTGGGAATTTGATTTGGTCTTTATAACTCACATATTGATTTCCATGAAATAACTTTTCGAATACAAACTACGAGATGTATAGGTAGTCCAACATTAATGTACCTAACCTACTGATGACATCCACGAATTAAAGAAAGTAATAAAAAATGGTTAAAGGATTATAAAATATATTATTTCATTGATAATTCTATGAGCAAGGACAGTTTTTTTTTGTTTATTTGTCTCAATAAGTACTATAGATAATATGATAAGGGGTGTACATAATATTGATGTTGAAGTGTGCAAATATTATTCTAACTAAATATTTATAAAAAAAATAATTTTAAGATAGTAATAAAACTTTAAATACCAATTAATTTAAAAAATATCAGGTTTTAGTACATTTCAATTACAGACATGAGTTTAAAATAAAAATAAAAAAATAAAAACACGAAAATTTCAAAATAAATTTTCCAAAATTACCATTTCCTAGAACAAATAATTCAAATTTTCCTTATTGTCTTTATAATTTATAATATTATTTTTCAAAATATTTTCAATTAATTCAATTAATTTATTTAATTTTAAATTAGAATTTAAAGCTATATGTTTTTTTTTTATTATTATTAAATTATGTAATGTATATATTTTTTTATTATTTTGATATTATATAGCCATTATAGATTTCTTAATATTAAAACAATTTATTTATAAAAGTTTTACTAAAATTATTCAGAGATGAGATTTACTAATAAATAAAATAATTAAAAATAACTTAAGAAAAATATTCTATCCTTATTCAATAATTAAAAAAAAAAGAAACTATTATTAATCAAAAGTTTTTACATAACTTTCTAAAATTTAGTACTTAATAAAATACTTAATATTTGGTTTTTTCTGTTTTTAACAATTTTTCTCAATGGTATTAAAAATGTTTATAATTATTGGTTCGTTTTTTAATAATTATTTTCAATTTTTTAAATAAAATTTGATAATAGTTTTGAAAACCCAAGTTAAATATTCTCCTGTGCCCAATATTATTATCGACATTGTATATTAATTTTATCATTTCACAAATTTGGTGATTGAAACTATTACCTAAATAAATTCTATTTAATAATTTTTATAATTTATTATTTCTATTTATATTGAATATCAATTTATTTATTTATTAATTTTTTCATAATTTAATATTATTTAATTTTTAGTAATGGCATTTTTATTTACGTTTTTTTTTTTTGATTTTGTATTAAACAATTTTTAATTTATTTAATAATGTTTTTTAACAAATTTTATTATTGGGTAAAAAGTTACACTTTTTTTTTATTATTCTTGTAAATTTCAAAGAAATTTTTTTTTGTTTTATTCTCTGCATGACATGTAACAGATACAATGTTAATAATAAGTAATGAATGAATTAAAAAAATATTTTTTCTCTTTATATTATTTCTATTTTTATTTTTTAAACCATTCAATTTACTAGAATAGATTTAATTTTTTTTTTGTTTTTTTTTTAATAAATAAAGCAGTTTTTAATTTTAGTATTATATATACATATATACTAATTTTGATTCTATTCTAGGAAGGACTGCCATTACAAAACAAAATTATTATAACTCTAAATCAGTTCGGTACATTATACATAGTACATTAGTTTGTCGGAATATATATCTTAAAATGTACTGCTATGAACATTTATTTTTAATCATTCTATTCTAAGATGGACCATCACTCTATCATACGATAGTGATCTGTTAAATTAATGATATGGCACTGGCAGAGTACTGAAACTAAATGGATAGTGCTATATCGTCGTCGTTCTGTGGAAACTCACTAAGTCCATTTTTTTGCAAAAATGAGTTTAATATTGTATAAAAATATGGATAGTCTAAAGTTTATTATATGAAAACTCCCGAAGTGTTATCTTTGTTAGTTTAGAAGTTATTCAAAGTTAAAAAGTACTTTTCCAGTCCATTTATGATGAATTTTTTAACAATGAAAACTAATTAACGAAACTTTGTGATTTTTATTTACATTTTGTTTAGAAATAAATGTATTTGTATTGGACTTAGTGATTTTATTCTAAAAAATTTTCGTATACATTGCAATTCGCAAACATGTCTAAACATGATTTTTTTTGTTTTGAATTGTTATAAGTGAGTATAGCTAATTTTTAGCAAACTGCATGTTATTGAAATCAGTCGATTAAAGATTTACGAATTGCGATTCGGTGAATGGTAATTTTCATCTTCGTGGAAAACATGCACCTGGAATAAAAATTCCAGAAGAAGTTAGACTTGCAGTAAAAAATCACATAGAAAGTTTTCGGCTGACAGAATCTCATTACTGTCGGAAAGTTTCTGGTAGAAACTACCTTGATAGCCAGTTGGCAATATGTATTAACTGTATTTGGAACAGCAGATAGATAAAGCTAATGTTATAAGTCTTACTTCCTATAGAATAATTTTCGGAACGGAAAACAATTATTTCTTTTTCAAGCCGAAAATTAATCAATGCAAGATATAAAGTGTACAAGATATAAATGTGCCAATAATAAAGAAAGAAATTCTTTGAAACAGAATATAATAAACATAAAGAACGAGACTCTCTTCAAGATAAATGAGATGATAAGCTCAATTAAGATTACGCTTAAACAAGCTTAAAATCATAAATAATGTTAGTTAATGAGCGTAATGTCTCAGAACCAATGGTCTTTTATCATTTATTTTGGAAATTGAATCAAATTAAAGTATTTCTGAAATTTTTAGAGGGCTTTATATATTAAAAGTTAAATATCTCGAAACTATCAATTTGGACTTAGTTAGTTTACACAGAACGACGGCAATATGAACCCACTATTTGTATTGTCTTCTGTTACGAATTTTCTGAGAAGGACTTGTCAGAATATAATTAAACTAGATTTCGTTTACCAATAGATGTCTGCTGTTCTTGCTCTAACAGTATAAAATTACTTCCGTGTAAGTCATTAGGTATATTATTTTACCGGAGCAGAATTAGAAACGTGTGGCTATAAGCATTTTTTCGTTTTTTTTTTATTAAAACGCACCTTATTTATAGCAAACGATCATGAATCAATATTATTGATAACAGGCAGGTTTTGTACAGAAATTGAATTCAAATGTTATTAAAATATTTAATTCGAAATTTATTTTGTTGAACCAGACTTTTTTTTTATTTGACTAGAAAAAACATTAATTAACATTTTCAAAAAAAATAACAACAACACGACAATTAGTTTTTGTAGCAGAACAATTCCCTTGAAACTTTTTATTTTATTATCGGATTTCTCACATCATCCATTAAAAATACAAAATATTCTTAAAATAATTTATTTTGACTGAAAATATTACAGAATATCAACTGACGGTTGTCACCAATACTTTCTAAACTTGAAAAACCATTTTTAATGAGATTCAACCCAGTCATAGAAAAACGAAAACTCATTCCAAAACACCAGTTTGGATTTAGAATAAAACATGACACCAAAAAAATGCTGTTCTACTGCATTTCTTGATATAAGCCAAGCATTCGATAAGCTGTGGCATTAGGGCTTATTATATTAGCTGAAAAAAGATTTGCCGTTATACAGAAAATCAACGAAAACGGTCTATTTCAGACAGATAAATTTTGTACACAAAACTCTTCGATGCTCAATCTGACGTGCCCATAAAATAAAATGCGGCCTATAAAATTATATAATAAGTAGTGAAGTGCTATCATAGTATAATCTTCTTCAAGCCAGTATAGTAGGTAAACTTTTTTTTGTTTTTTTTTTTTTTTATATTAAAGTCAAAAATTAGGTTGTGAACCGTTGAGTACTTGATGCGTACCGTTAGAAAGAGGAAGAAGAAAAGTTTTGTGGTAAAGAGCGAAGAATGTTTTTAATATTCGTCTTAAACCTCTGTAAATCATAAACAAAAAAAAAACCTTCTCTCATTGGGAATACTTCGATTGGGACGCAATTTTCGAATTGAGATGTTCTAACTATGAAAGAATTTCCATAACCAGACCAAACTTATTGTATTGTAAATCACTCAGACTGTAAATATTAAATGGAAAATAAAACTGACGATGGTTGAGCTATGCCAAACTTGAACAGAAAATTTGAAATTTATATTATGAGTCTCAAGCCAGCAAATTTTAATTTAAGAACACAACTTTACTAAGGTATTGCAGCCGAAAAATGAAATGAGCAAAGTATTATACCTACGACATCGGACATCAAATGACAAAATACAAGTTAAATGTGAAATTAAATTAAAAATAGTATGCAACTGTTCATGATTTAACTCTAATTTTGTGCAACAAAAACCAAATCATAAATAAAATTTTAATTTTTTGACCAAAATACATAATTAAAATTATTACAATTTAGAAATTAGTTAGAATGTATTTTAATCCACATAAGAAAACTTTTATGGACCTGCATTTAAGGACCTGCGCAGTAGACACCTTTTCATTTTATCTCGCTTCTCCTTAATGAGCCTGTGGCAGCGCTACAATCTGCGGCGGCGTAAAGAACTAATTAAAAAATAAAGCAGGCAATACTGTCAAAGTATACAACATAGTTCATCTCTACTCGTAAAAGAAAGAAGTCAAATAATATGCATGCAAGTAATCGGATGCTAAAAATCGTAAATATTATCGGTTTAATTTGTTATTAGTGTAGTAAATTTTTAGTTAAATAAAGTTATATAAAACGACAATTAAAGTGTATTTCATTACTTTATTAAAATATATAGGTTCTTCGAGAAAGTCGACCAAATACCTACCATCGAAATTATTATAGCAAAAAATCTATATTCGTCACCTATAATTGGTGACCAACCTATAAACTCTTAATAAATAAATAAGTTGTATATATACAACAGAAATGCGCATACGGGTTGAAAAAATTTAATCTATTTTGTTTTATAATATTCAAACTGTTAAATAAAATATAGCCATTTTGTGTCATTCAACATCTTATTATTTTTATACATAATTAAATTAAATTTATTCTATTAATTTTTTTAGGTAATTGTCTCAAATTATTGTTTCCTATATTTTGGTCATTTGTTAGTAATCATAATAGTTTTGGTTAATACCTCTTTAATTACAAAAATATTTTATTTTTATTAATTTTATCCATTAAATGCCACTGACTATAGGAAATATATCGAGGGAGGTGTATTTATGAGTCCAAAATAAAATTTACTACCCTTAAATCTTTTTATTAAACATGAGCGGTTTATGCCATATCGTAAGATGTCTATGTCAGTACGTAAATTACTGTTCTTTTAAAAACTTTAAATTTGGCTTCAACTTCAATTATAATTACTCAATAGGGGCCCCTAGTTGTATCATATAATAGATTAATATACTCTATCATCTTATATGTATAAAATGATAGAGTATTCCAAAGTCCCTTGCATCAATGAGTCATGCTGCTCATGAAAAAACTTCAAATTTGATATAAATACTTTTAATTTAATTAATGGCAAACAGAAAACAGAAATCTTCCGTATTTGATTTGCCAACCGTGAACATATTCCGCTTTCAGTAACATTTAATTTAAATTGAAGATAATATTAAAGTGCCCAAAAACTCCATCTAGAATCAACATCATTATAATATGTACATATACCATTATTTTTATTTAAATTATTATTCAAATTATTCCATTTTGTTATCCCCGCTCTCCCTTTCCTTTTTATTTACTTTAATTATTTTTTTTTTCACTCTTGCAATATTTTTTCCTTTTTCAATATATATATTTTTTTTTATATTTTATTGTAAAATACATCCAGGGTTATTTCGATTTATTCTAGCTAAACCGAATGCATTCGATGTACTTGCGCCTTCACCATCACCCAATGAACAAGTTTTTGTTCTCATAATCATTAAATCAGTTCGAATACTTGGTCTACGTACATTTGGTGCAACAACACCACATGCATCACTTAATCTTCTCTTTATTGATAAAGTACATTTTTTTGAACGATTTGATGCAATATGCGGTGGTAATGTACATGGTGATCCAAATGCTGTACTAACACGTTTATGATGATTTGGTGCCATTTCTAAAGGTAAATTTGCTGCTAAAAATAATTCATAGAATAAATCATCGACACGAAGATTTTTTTTTGCAGAACATTCAACAAATACACAGGATGCATCCTGGGTAGCACAATATGACAAAGCTTCTTCAGTTTGTACAGTCCTAAAAATATAAAAAAAAATTTTTTAGATAATTATTAATAAAAAAATATTTCAAAATATTTAAAAATATTTATACTTCATATGCTGATCACATTTATTGCCAGCAATAACCATTGGCACTTTTGGTAAATTCTTTTTTGAACGACTCGAACCACCAATTGCACCCATTTTTGTTTCAAGTATTTGTTCACGCAATCTGATCACCTCTTCAAAAGATTCTCTTGAGTCCATACTAAAAACCAATACAAATAAATCGCCTGTGGATTGAAAAAAAACAAGAATAAAATAAAATTTAACAAAAAAAAATATTTAAAATTAATGTATAAAATTCATGCTTCAGGGTTTTATATCAAAGAGGGATTTCTTGAAATCCAATTTAAAAAAAAAAATTTTAAAAATCAATTTCGAAAATTTATTTAACAGACAAATTAACATAGCTTAGTAATTTTTTAATATTTAATTTAAAATAATTAAGAATAAAATCCAAACAAACAAATTTTTTTTTGTGATTGTTATTCCCCCCATAAAAGCGTACGTTTTCAATCACAATTATTTTATTTTTAATAATGCTTTTAGATAGTTTTGATCATTTGTTGGCAAGGAAACCAGCAAATTTTTGCAAGACTTACACTTTATCTCCACCGTCTTAAACTTATCATCGGATGATTGCAGGCGTCTCTTTTACCTGCCAAATATTGTCGAGCAAAACATTGATCATCATCATCTTATAGCGCTACAGCTCTGGTTGAGCTTTGGCCTTCATCACTATACTCCTCCCAAAAGGTCGATCTTGTGCCACTTGTCTCCAATTTGGGATTTGTAGGGTTTGAGTATCGTTTTTCACGTTGTATACTCATCTACTTTTGGGTCTTCCTCTACCACGGCTACTATTGGGCCTTCTATTCAGCACCACTGCTTGTTTTCGACTTTCGTGCACTCAACTTACGTGACCAGCCCATCTTAGTCTTTCGGCCTTTGCAAATCATACAATCAAAGTATAATTAAACCGGTGTTAACTTATGCATGTCAAATATGGTATAATATTAGTGGATCAAAAATAGAATTATATAGAACATTTGAAAGAAGATGGCTTAAAGTATGTCTTGGTAAATATAGAAAACCGGAAACAGTTTTTTTCACTTCATAAATAATAAAACAATTTATGAAATGGAAAATATATCAAGGATTAATATTTTTATTATTAATCTTATCAGAACACATTTTATAAAAGCTCCGAACATTACACAAAATAGTTTCCGGACTACCAATACATTTCAAATACATTTAAAACAAGGTTTATTCCACCGAAAGCTTTCCCTATCCCATATAAAGAAAATTGTATACAGAGTGACAGTAACAACATACATATAATTTATCATGCTTTTAGAAGAAGTACAAATAAAACAATAGATTTTGCCCTAAATTTGAATCCAATCGAGAATTGGAGATATGAATGTCCGCTTCAAACAAAGACATAGAATTTAACCTTAACAAGGATAAATATTGTTGGTTGAAAAATTGGACAAATTGGCAATTTATTATAAGTAGGTAGCAATAAAAGCAAAATATGAACATATTATTAAATTAAAAATATAAATAAAAGTAATTTATGCATACTTGGTAAATTATTAAGCTTAAGGGTGGTTTTTTTTTCAGTAGAGTTAGTTTAGATTTAAGTAAAATTTAGGTTAGGCTTAAATTTTTTATAAAAAAAATTAATAAATTACTTTGTGGTTTTTTTAGCCTTTTCCGATAAAGAAATAAAAAAAAATATAAAAAATAAATATTTTAGAATTAATAATTAAATATAATAAGTAATGTTGAAATACAAAATTATTGAAATAAAAATTGTACCTTAGAGAATTCTATTAAAACGGATCAGTAAGTATTAATATTATGTCGGCTGAGTTCTGAAAGGCTCCATAAGCCATTTTAACTTGGTTTGACTTAGGAACAGATTCTTAGGTCTTGCAACACGCTCTTTATTTTGGCCCAAGCCGTTTTTCGCTATCTTTTACCGTTTCGGAGATATTTAGTTCCGGATTGACCCATATCCACCTTTGTAATACTTTGTTAATTATAAAATGACCCATACGCCTATTTTTTGGATATGGGTAATTTTTGTATGAAGTTTGACGTCAAAATTGGCTTATTTCTGAAATGCTCCATATCCATATGCCTGACTGGTAAATGATATCAAAAATTTGCTGGCTTACTTGCCAACAAATGATCAAAACTATCTAAAAGCATTATTAAAAATAAAATAATTGTGATTGAAAACGTACGCTTTTATTATGTGGGGAATAACAATCACAAAAAAAAAATTGTTTGTTTGTTTTTCTTTTTGTTTATATTCGTCAATTAATAATAATGATTATTGATTAATTGAATAAAAAACAAAAAAAGAACAACAAAAACATTGTTTTTGCTTTATCCGACATACATCCTACTCTTATAAAATATCAGTAACAACTGATAATGAAAATAAAGGTATTTTTTTCTTCTCTCAAATTTTGTCTATTTTCTATCTTTTCGTTTCACATTCATATGCATCACCTTGCACATGGATTTGTAAATTTGTAAATGAACGAGAAATAGAGCTATTGATTTTCTTATAAAATCGTTAATTTTATCTTCATACAAAAATTGTATATGGGATTATGCTTCTGTATATTATTTTTTTCTGTGGTTTAAGTCTAGTTTGTGATAATATTTAGGTTAAGATTAGTGTAAGTTAATTATAAAATGTGAAAATAAAGAAATTGGCTTTTAGCCGCAATTTTTTGCCAATATGTACTGTAAATAAATTAATAAAGTAAAATTACATAGAATAATTTACGTTTAAACTAAAAAATTAATTAAAATAGATAAATCATTATTAAATTTAAATGGGAGAACTGGTATTTAAACTAGTCATATACATTGTAATAATTATAAGATGAATTCGTTTTGTTTTCTTTAGAATTAAGAAATTATAATAAAAGGAAAAATAAAGAGAACATTAATTTAAAAATCTATAGGACAAATTTTTTTTTCCTAGTAGTGAAATTAATGTGGACAAATTTGACTTCGTTTACCTTAATTCTCCTATTTTTTAACCAGTTATTTATATCATCCAAGTTTCTCAAATGAAATTTAAGAAAAAAAAATTTTAGTAGATGTAGCGTGTTTGTAGTGATTGCTTAATATTGCTTTGAATTTCAATTTGTATCTACCAAAATAATAAGTCCTGAGAAATATACAATAATTCATAACAAAATAAAATATAATCAATAATCATTCAAGGAGTATTATTTTCTTTAAATTGTCTAAATTGTATCGTAAAAAAAATGCTACCCAACTATGGGTAAAGTTTAAGTTCAAATCTATCAGAAGATAAAATTCATATGTTACTACGTAGAATAAATAGAACAACGTCCATTAATAAATTTCATCAAAAAATTAATTGCATGAAACTGACACACCACTACAAATGAATAGTGAGGCTGAGGTATGCTGAAGTCATGTATTTCCAAAGTAAATACAAATCCAGAAGAATAAAAACAATTTAGGTAGGTATATTATAAATTATATAAAAAAAATAATAAAATAAAAATATTGGGGAAGTCCTTGTAAGCGCAATGCTAATATTAGATAATCCTCGTCAAAATTTCTTAAAGTTCATTCAATTTACAAACATTGAAAAATTGCCAGAAATTTATTTTTGTTTATTTTTGTTTAGTATTAAAAGTTTTCAAAAATCCCAGAAGGACTTTCATGATTTTACAAAACTTATTTTAAAATTTTACAATATTTTTTTTTTATTCTTTAAGAGTGTTGTATTTTAATACTTTTAGTTCACTCAAAATTTAAGAAATCTGTAAATTCTCTGGAGAGAAAATAGAAAAATTTTTTTTTTTTTTGTTTTAAAATAAAATTAAAAATATGAAACTGGGAAAACTGGTTTTAAAAATTTTATTAGAAAAGAGTGTATACGTACTTAGAAGGAAAAGGATTGAAAATGTTCATAACAATTGTAGTAGTAACGCACTAATCTATGGGGAATTGAGTAAAATTTAAAATTTCAATTCTAAAACGATTCAATAAAAATTTAAACTTTTCTTAGTGATTATTGAGCTTATTGCCTACACTTTTGTTCATAGTCATATCATGACTTCGTGACTTTCATTACATTATAATCGAAGAATAAGAATTTGTGTCAAAAGGTTTCTGTTTTAGATAATTTTCCAAAACATCTATTTGTGAAACTATTGTAGTTTGAAACACCTAAAAATGAATCTATAAAATGGTTCATACTTCCTGTGGATCTGGGATTCATCAATTTCGAATATTTACAAAATCATTAGAAAGAAAGTGTTAAAGCAAAAGACAATTTTTTGTTTTGTTGGTTTTTTTATTCACAATCTGTATGTTAATTAAAAATAATAAAATAAGTGAATATGTTTTTGACTAACTTAATTAATAATAGACATGTGAAAATACAATCCAATAAAAGTAATTTACTAATTTATAATAAAAAATATTAATATATTAATAATAATGTGAAGAAATTTCTACAGATCTCCTGGTGTATTTCGTTGTAATCCGTCGTGTTGTATTTATAAGTGTACTTGCTGTTAAATTGGGATGACTATTTAATCTATCACGATATCTCTGGCTGTGTCGATGAATTTCGTTTTGAACCGTCGCCTGCACTTGCAAATCATTGTGTATTATGTAATTTGGCACAAACCAAGGTGCATCGCAGTACTTTATTGTGGAAACGTTGTAATATTTCAATATTTGTTTTTTTGGTTGTTCCCCATAATTATATATACCATAAGTCCATATTGGTATTACCCTATATATCAGCAATTTGTTTTCAAATGTCATTTGAGACCTTCTGCCGACGAGCCAATACAATTTTCTGAAATTTGTGCTTAGTTGGATTCTTTTTCTATAGATGTGCTTTTTCCAGGTCAGATGGCGATCCAAATGCATTTCGAGATACTTGACACTTTTTGTTTGAAAAAAACATTACTGTTTAAAAATATTGTAGGACATGTATCTCTCCTTAATGTGAACGGAACGTGATTAGACTTAGCATCATTGGCTTTAATCTCCCATTTGGTCAACCATAATTCGATATTACTGAAGCACTCTTGCACGAGCCCAGAAGCCTGGTTCTTATCCTTGTGAGATGCGAGTATATGGCTGTATCATCGGCAAATGTAGCTATCATTCTGTTTCATGTTTGTGGTAAATCGGCAGTGTATAGCAAATAAAGCACTGGACCTATAACTCTACCTTATGGAACTCCCGAATGAATTTCTTTGACGCTGGTAAAATATTAATTTTGTTTGACAAAATAATGGCGATTAACAATTCATAGTATTGATATGGGGTAAATTTTGTTTTAATTTGTAGAGAACTGCTTTGTGCCAGACTTTGTCGAATGTCTGCGGCTTATGTTTAGTAAAACTGCAGAGTCATTTATTTTATTTACAATTCTATGTATTTGCTCCACTGTGGAATGCTTATATTTGAAGCCAAAATTGGTGTGCCGAGATTAATTTTTTTTGCTCAACTATTGGTTGAAGTCGTCGTAGGATTAGTTTTTCCATTACTTACTAGATAACACTGGAAAAATACTGATTGTCCGATATGATTTGACGTTTTCAGATGTTTTGCCTGGTTTTAATTATCATTATGATTTGCGAAATCTTCCATTGGTTCGTGAAAAATTTGAGCCTTACGACCGCATTGAAGATTTGTGTCAGTTGAATAAGACCCCGTGGTGAAATTTAGCGTAATATATTTCCACTGATCAACCCCTCTTTTTTATTAAATTTTTGGTAACTACATCTGATAAACAGTTTCCATATGCTCTTTTTCAACTTCCGAGCTTGTTGGTAGAGGCCTAGGTGTGAATACGCTAGCAAGGTGTTCTGCGAATGCATTGGCTTTTTCTTCATCATTTCTTGCTCATTTTTCATTTGGATGTCGAATTTAGCTGGTGGGTTTGACTTTTGAAGCTGTTTGACTTTTTTTTCTGCCTTCCGCAGTCAGTTGTTTTGGTTGCAAATTGAAAGGCAATTAACAGAAAAGCGAATGAAGGTGATCAGTGACTCATTAAGCATTGGCCTTTAATAAATTTAAATAAACTAAAAAATCTTGCCTTTGAAAATAAACCATTTAATACAAGAAATACTTATTGGTTCAAAATTAAATACTTAGAAATTGTTAAAAATTGTAATTACCTTGGAGCTACGGCATAGTCCGAATAATTAAAAGCATAACTCCAGACTTATTTATACTTGGAAGATTACGTAAGCTCCTATATACTTATCATTCATCAAATCCCATATTTGTTACCTTCACGCGATATGAAGCAGGACTCCACATATTTATCTAAACAAGCTTAATATAATAAATGCATACAAATAGCCCAGCATCTTCCTATATTACAGCATACCAGCGGTTTATATACTAAAAATTACGTCACCTTAACAAACTTGATTAAATTTGAACTTGTAACAACTGAATTCACAATTATAAACAATCAAATTAAGTTTCATAACAGTTTCCTATTAAGTAGAAGTATAGACATCCATAATCATAATACTAGAAATAAGACTATATTTTATCTGTCTCCAAATTAATAATTGTCTATATAATTGCTTGGTAAGCTCTTTTTTCAGGAAAATTAAAATTAAAACTAGATCTCCAGTTTTCTATAACTATGCTAGGAACTAATACTAATAAAAAGTATAAACTACGATGAGCACCTTACACCTATAACAAGAAAAGAAGTAGAATAAGAACAAAATCATGAATATTTCTCAATGTCTGTCAATTTTGCCTTGATGTTTAGAACAAAAAAAAATGTTTATATCGAAACAATGAACAAAAAAATCTTATGACCAAACAATGGCGTGAACTCTTATTAGGTGGATTACGCTGACCAAATGCAACAAAATGTTCTAACCAAGCTACAAAATTAAGTAAGAAAATAGCTATAAACGTAAGACGCAAATTTCATGTCCAATATATCCAACTGTAGAGAGCTAAACAGATCAGATATAGAACAAACATTTTTTATTAATCTGGTAAAGAATTTCCAATTTATTTAAAAAAAATTGTTTACAAAATGTGATACGACAAATGAAAATGTTGAAAACAATAAGCTTATAATTCTTTCATTATTTTTCTTTTTCTTTTGAAGTTCTTTGCTATTAAAAAATCCTTAAGCAATCGCAAAACAATTTTCAATTTTCCAATTTTCAGCATTTTTTTCATTGATTTTTTTTTTTTTTTTAAATAATCTAAGCTAAGACACCACTCCCGAACACAAGTACACAAAAGTTATAATAAATAATTGTATGGTGGCAATTAAAAACTTTCGTGTCCTTTGAGTTTGCAGATTGCTAAGCATAGTTGACAATTTTAAAAATTTAATCGTAAAAAATACAGATTTTTCGAATTTCAACTAAATCTATTAATAATTGTTTTAGATTATATTTGGATTATAGTGTTTTGTTTAGAATTATTATTTTTATAAAAAATTAAAGTGCAATTTAAATGACACTAAAATAAAATGATATGTACTATGTTTGTTTCTCAAGCTGTTAATGGACCTAAATTGAAAAATAATCATCAGATTTTTAGATTTAATAACAAACCAAACTTAAATCAATTTCCATATAATTATACTAAAAATGCTCAGCTATTAAAAAAATGTGGCTTTTACGAAAAATCGCAGAAATAATAACATTAAAAAAGCACAAAACATCAACATTTTGTATTTAAGTGTTTTCATTGGCTGAAAAGAGTAAATTTAATTCTTACTCATCTGTTCAGTTTTTGGCAAAAGCACTTAAATATTAATGAAACTGAGTCTATAGAATAATGTTTATGAAAGAAAATACGTCGAAAGAAAATCTAATCTGAATAAAAATTCATCCCTAATAACTTCTCTTGAACTAGTATACTTACACTGTTTTATATATGAGGTTTTTTATAAGCTCAACAAAACATGAAATTAAAAAATATCACAAAAAATTAAATTTTAATCAAATAATGTTAATTATTTGAAAGAACAACACTAAGCGTTCAAATGTTAAGAAAATGATTTCGGGCAAACAGCCATTCCGACTGAGAACAAGAATTATAAGGGCCACCACGGTATCAATTGTTGCTGGTTTACCAAGATAAGCCAATGACTTAACGTATCCCTAGAGGAACTAATCAATAGGTACTAAATCTCACAGGTAAATTTTTCGCGAAATCAACTTAACACCAACATTTTTTTTCCAATAAATCGATAGCTCTTTATAGGAAGAAAGTGGTATAGGAAGAAAGTGAATGCAGTATAAAAGGTAATTTAACAGTGTTAAACATTCTTAACTTCTACATAAGCAAAAAAACACCCATTGGATACTTCGTAGGTGAAATTATTTAGGTTTAAACTACACAGGTTTAAACTACACATACACAACAGTGCAGCTTGTAGAAATTAAAAGAAAATTTGAATAATATTATTTTTCAACTTCATACTAATCTATTTCATAATTTTATTTTTTCTTATTTTATTCTGTGCTATGGTAAACAAGATGTACATAAGTACGTGTTAAAGGTAATATTCTAATGCTTCGGGAGGTTGTATAAAAAAAAATTGTACCTTCAATTAGTAAGATGAAAACAGAAAATATAATTTTAAAAAAATTAGTATATACACTCATACCTCGCTTTACGGCCTAGATACGTTCCAGAAAAAAGACGAATCAATTATTTTCATAAAAACCTGTACAAAATCCATAGGATCCTACTCATAATAAAACTCATAAATTAATATGTTTAACAGCTGTTCTAACATTAAGCAAGAATATGAAGAACCGATTAGCTGTAATATGCTGTCGTCATCACTTTCCACTGTTGTGGATTGACGGGGTTTAAAAAACCGATTCAACGTAGCTTCTGTTTGCATGCCTTTATAGAACATAATATAGTTGAGTTAATTGCTCGAGAAACTTAAGTGCTGTGTTCTTTATCGGGATCATTTTGAAGAAGGATATTCATGCTTTTTCGATAGAGAGCTGCAATGTTGGTGTACAGCAGGCTCAGACTCAAAATCCTCATTAAGTGCTTGTTCTGTATCTAAGTGGATGAGTTCGTCGTGTGAAGGGGATTTTCTATCAGTTCTTCAAGCAAATCACCTTCTTCCAAATCTTCAAAATCAAAGTCATTTTGTCTAATTTCGGAGAGATCAACTTCAGGTTCATTAGGTTTTATGCATTCAGACCATATTTTCTTCGAAGATTCACAATCTGTTTCATTTATTAGTTTTCGAAAAGTTCTGTGTGCCTTAAAAGTGGCTATTGCACCTTGATCCATTGGCTGGATAAGAACTGTAGTTTTTTTGAGAAGATACTGCATCTCTACATCTTGAGATAATTCCAATAAATGGATGTTCTGGGGCATTATCCAAAATGAACAAAGCCTTGTTACCTAAGTTATTGTTTTGCAAATATTTTATTACTTGGGGACAAAAAAATTTTTTTAGTCAGTCTTTATTGGATCTCAAAGGTTCTTGTCCAGCCCTTTGAAGGGCCTTGGATTTTCAGAAAGATATACTAAAAGTGGTTTAAGTTTAAAATGCCCCGCAGCATTAACACCAAGAATCAACTTTTAATTTTTCCAAATATACGTTCTTTCGGGCATTCGCTTCAATAGAGTCCTTTTTCATTCACATTGAAAACTTGTTCAGGTCGGTATCCACCTCTTTTAATAATTCTTTTCAAAATGTTGGGATATTTTTTAGCTGCGTCACCTTTACTTTTACAGTTGTGCAAATTGTGTCGGATGTTAAAGTTTTCAAACAAACTACGGATTCCTTGGAATCTTACATCTGTCATAGACTTATTGTTACTCGCACTCTTTCACATCTTTTCAAAAATATTTTTAATCTTTTCTTGGGTAGTCATTTAGCTCATTGGCATCTTTCTTTGGTTATTATCATCAATCCATATAACCAATAATTTTTTAAATTATCCCGCTTCTTTGGCGCATTAATTTTGAGAGACTTAAAGGAGCGGCAGATTGCGATTATGCTTTAATTTGTTATTTTTTATCGCGAATAGTTTGAATGGTAGATTTTTCCAGGCCAACTGATCTACAAATTTGAAAATTTTATTACCAGCTTCAATACGACGCAAGGCTACTTGTTTATTCTGTAGCGTGCCATTTCCTGAACGCTTCGGTGGCATTTTGATTTTAAAATTGATTCTAAAACGAGTAAATGTGAAACAAATTTGGAAATTTATGATTTACATTAAACCTTATCTCAAACAATTAAATTAATTAATTACATTATTCCAAAATAATAACGTTGTTATATTTAATAAATTAAGTTTTATAATGAGAAAATGTATATAAGTTTTGGAAATAAGAACCAAAAATATTTTCAAGTGTTATCAATTATCAACACAAAACAATAATAAGACGTCTATTCACGTAGAAATAGATTGCAGCGACAACATAAAAAAAATATGTATACTCACAGCAAAACGTATTAAATGCAATGACGTGCTATATAATAAAAAGGCAGCGAAAATAGCAATAAAAAGAGCCGCCATATAGCGAGGTATGAGTGTACTTATTTCGTTATGTTGCGTCTGCATGTCCTACAACAGAATATTTGGATTTAATCCTAATTTAAGTTTTAATTACAATTTTCCAATAATACATTATATAATTTTTCACCATTTAGGTAAAGAAAAAGTTTAAAACTTTATATTAAAAAGTTATTCTCCTTGGAGCAAAATAAAATTTATAATAATATTGTATGAACCCTCAACTAAGAAGTAAAATTTAGATTATAAAACCAATTTTTTGTAAAATTGGGTAAAATTTTATTAAACTTCTATATATTTTAATTATTTAATATTCTTCGAATACCCAAAGGATTGATGTAGCTATTTTATTTTATCAATATTATTAACCCAGAATAATTATCACCGTTTATGCTAATAAACATGAAAAAGGAGGTATCGCAAGTCATTTCATTGGACAAGGACATGAAAATAAATAAAACAAAAATAATATGTATAATAATATGTAGAATTGAACATTGTAGAATAATTGTTAACAAACTAATATACAAAATTGACAAAAGACACTATATGCCAACAAAGCTAAATATACTTTTTAATAAAATTGAAGGCAAAACTTCACTCAAAAACTGTTTTTGTTTGCAAGAGACAAGAATTTACTAAAGAATTTTTTTTTTTGTCTTTATTCTATAGAACTATCTACATAAAATATAAAAAGATATTGAGTATAATGTTGGAATTAAAATTGACGTGATGTAATTGACATGTAATCTAAGTCAAGAGTCCATTGATTCTTGACTTAATATTCAAATTTATATTTATGGAGTCTCAGGTAAAGTAAATCTAGTAGATAAATCCAGCGGTCTAAGACGTCGTAATCTGCGCTCGCTTGTTCGTTCATTATTGATGTGTTAAGGAGCAAGTAAATTTGAATGGTTTTCCAGTCAACATAGTATTTTTTAGCTTAACAAATGGGATACTTAAATCTGATCTAAGTGTGTCATTTCGGACATACCAAGGCGCATTGACTATATACCTTAATACTTTTGACTGGAAGCGTTCTATTTTTTCGTTGTTGGAGTTATTAGATGCTCCCCATAGCTCCAACCCGTAGCTCCAGATTGGCCTGATGATAGCTTTGTACACTGCAACTTTACATTCTAGGGATAAATTGAAGAAACGACCTATTAGCCAAATTAATTGGTTGAATTTTAATCGTAGTTGTTTATTTTTGTTGATGATGTGACTTTTCCAAGTGAGGCGTCTATCCAAGTGCATATCTAAGTACTTAGCCGACTCTTGGTGAGCTAATTCCATGTCATTAAGGTGAACAGCAGGACAATTTCCCTTGCGATTAGTAAAGGTGATATAAATGGATTTCGATTCATTGGCCTTTATTCTCCACTTTTTCAGCCAGTTTTGAATGTCCAATAAGTAGTTCTGAAGAATTTCTGAAACTAAACTCGGATTAGTATGAGACACTAAAACCGCTGTGTTGTCAGCAAAAGTAGCAGTGAGTACCCTCGGTGATGTTGGGAGGCCCGCTGTAAATATCAAGTATAGTAGTGGGCCAAGGACGCTGCCTTGAGGAACCTCAGATATAATTTTTTTTAGTGTCGATTGTTCCCCGTTGTATTTAACGAAGAACCTCCTATCTGATAAATAGGTTGACAGAAGTTGGTGGTAGTAGTGAGGAAGTAGTTTTTTAAGCTTGTAAAGGAGACCTTTGTGCCAAACTTTGTCGAAAGCCTTGGAAATGTCCAGAAAAGCTGCAGAACAGTATTTTTTCTTGTTAAGTGAATCATTTATATGGTTAACTACTCTATGTATTTGCTCGATTGTCCCGTGATTGTGACCAAAGCCGAACTGATGAGCTGGTACGAACATGAATAATTACTATTATTTCTTTTTTTTTAATTGTGTTACATTTTATTTTAATTTTTCTTATTTTCATGAAATAATTTTTTATTTTAATCAATCTTTTGGCTATTATATTTTACTTTAATTTTTGTGAAGAAAAACAACTTATGTTTGTTTTTTGTATCAAAATGATTTTTACATGATGACAAAATTCACTTAAGTGGTAATTACTTATTGCCACAGATTTAGAGAATATGCTGTAGGCTCTAGGTGAAACATATTAAATTAATATTAAAACTCTAGGCATCTTTCACAATTTTTCAAACTTTTCAAAATTGTGAAACATATACCCAGAGTTTTAATATTTATTTAACATATATGTTAAATATAATAATTTAAAAAAAAAAAACGTGAAGTTTTATTAATCTGCCTAAATTTGAGTAAAAGCTTCATCATTAGTCTATGAACTCAATTTGAATTCATATGGTTATTGTATAGATATGAAAATATTGATTTGATAATTTAAATGAAGGAAAATAAACATTTTTAAAAAATTTATGAATTTATGAATAGGACTAGAGGGTAACGATGTAATAACTTTTCATATAGTTCAGCCCCAGCACGGTCAAAATACTTCGGCCATGAACCTTTATAAATTTGTTCAATACAAATTATGACACGATTATAAAACTTAATTTCTACCAGAATTTTTGTACAGTTTTTTTTTTTCTTTATTAACAAAAAATAATGTTTACATTATATACATTTGTATTTGTATAACAAAATTTTATCTGTTGAATTATTCATTATTGGAGAAAATATTAATATATAGAAAGATTCAGACCTTAGCCTAAGCTGTATGGTCGTATTATTAGTTGCATTTTAAGAGTTATCAACAAAAAATAAAAATAAATAAAAAAAAATTAAGTTTTAATTTTGAATAATAAAAAGTAGATTTTCTTAAATATTCAATAATACTAAATTTATTAATACTAAATTTGATAACTACCAACATTCCTTATTACATTATTTAGTTTATTTGAATTAAGTTTTAAAGTTTTAAAGTTTGTGTTCTGATTAGTTTTTAGTTTTTTCCTTTCCTTTCACACTTTCTTACAATATTTCTTCTTTAATTTTTATTCTTTATTTTTTTTTATTCTTATTTTTATACCGCAAGTAAGTTTTAAATTTTCCTTTGAAATAAACTGTATGAATTTATATTTTTTAGGTCGTTCGGTAGAGTGTTAAAAATGCTTAAACTGTTGTATACGCAGTTTGGTTTTTGTATATCTGATCTTAACTAAAAATTTGAGCGATTCCTATAGTGTTATGGCTATGTATGTCTATATTCCGATTGAGTAAAAATGTGTCTATAAACATATTGTTTATAATTTTGTATACAAGATAGTACATTTCACGTTTACATATGTTATTCAAACTTATCTATCGTTCACTATATAATAATTCCGTAGGATATCTTAGTGGAAAGAAATTAATAATTTTAATAACTTTTTTATGTATGACATCCAACTGTTTGAGGTATGTTTGTGGAGCGTTACTCCAAATGGGATTTAGGTATATAATATTAGAGGACATGTATGAAGAGTATATTGTATAAAGGGTATTGGTATAAATATATTTCCATTGCCTTTTTAAAATAAAAATGTAAGGAGTGATTTTTTTTATTACATAATCAATATGTTGTAGCCATTTCATTCTATTGTCAATAAATAATCCTAGGTAGTTGAAAGTTTTTACTATTTCTATGGTTTCATTTTTGTGTGTTATGTTTACGAAATTATAGTGTTTATTACTAAAAAGCAATATTTTTGTAACATTTGATCTCATCCTATTTTTTTGTAGCCATTTATCAATTAAATTTAAGTAATTTACGATCGAATTTTTTAGACCTTCCTCCGGTATTGCAAGAGTTCTTAATAACAGCATCATCCGCATAAAGTTGGATGATTCCATTAAGGTTTAGCATGGTGATGTTACCGATATACATTTTTAAATATATTAGGCGCCAAGATGGATCCCTGTGGTACCCCTTGTTTTATAGTTTCTAAACTACTATACACATTGTTGGTTCATTGTTTTCTATTGGTAAGGTAAGATTTAAAAAATTTTAATTGATTATCATTGCACTTTAATAGCGATAATTTTAACAGAAGTACATCATGATCAACACAGTCAAATGCCTTTTGTAGGCCGATAAATAAACATCCAGTATATTGTTTTTTATCTATGCTTTTAAAGATAAAGTCAGTAAGCGCTATACAGGCAGCCGTCGTATTTGATCTTTCTTCAAAACCATATTGCTCTTTATTTAAGACACCATTGTTTTTAATAAAATCTATAAGTCAGTTTTTCATAACTTTTTCAAAGATTTTTGAAAAGGAGTTTAGTACAGAAATAGGTCTATAATTAAATAAATCTGTTGTATCACCTCCTTTATGTGTTGGAATAACATTAGCCACTTTAAGTGAGGTTGGCAAAATTGAATTTTCCATAGAAGTATTTATTAATTTTACCAGGGTTGGTATCAATTGACTATTGAATTTTTTTATTAATTCTGCTGAAATACTATCATATCCCGTAGCCGTAGCTCCTGGTTTTAAAGATTCAATTATTGTTTTAATTTCATCTGGATTCGTAAAAGTTAGTTGCAGTTTTTGATATATATTTTTGGTGAAACAACCCAAGTAATTTTTATCAATGTCGTTTGCTATGGGAATGTTTAAATTTTTTGTAATATTAATAAAATAAGTGTTAATAGTATCTAAAATATTTTGGGGGTTATCATATATTTTATTATTAAGATGTGTTTCTGATAAATTATTTGAACTTTCGTTACAGTTTTTATTATACATAATCCTTTTATATAGAGCCCATAATTTTTTGCTATTGCTAGGATCGCAAGAAATGGCTCGAGAGTAATAGTTAAGTTTAGCTTGTCTGATTTCTTTATCAACAATTTTTTTATATTTTTCAAATAAGTTAGAAGTTTTAGCATCATTAGGATACTTTTTTTAATTGGAAGAAATAATCACGAATCTTTATTTTTTGTAGTATTTCGCTGTTCATCCATTCTTGTTTTTTTTTATTCTTGTTATTCTTGTTGTTTCAGAATTGTTTTGGTGTTATTGTTTAACTTTTTTGTTATTTTTAAATTCGTACTTACAAAGAGCATTTGATGGTCAGATAGAGTTGTGTCGGCAACGTGTAAGTTATAATTATAACTAACTAAGTCAGTAAAAAAATGATCAATTACTGTTTGTGTGGTTGATTTAATCCGAGTTGAAAACTTATTCGTTAATTTGTTGTATACAACATAGCCATTACAAAAGATTGTATTTAGGTAATTCTTAACATCAAAATTATTTTTATCTAATAAATTGATATTGAAGTCCCCTAAAACTAAAGCATTTTTATATTCATATGTAATTTCATCTAGCTTACTGATAAAATTATCTAATCTGGTTTTTTGTGATCTATAGAAACACATTATATTCACATATAGTTTTACTATTAGAATGTTCGAATTATTGCAGTTTTCCTCTAATACTAAGGTGCTACAAATATTGTTAAAGATATAAATTGCGGCATTACCATAAGCTTTATCGCGATTTGAAGCGTACGTACGTAATTTGAAAATTAAAGTATCTTATCATTGATCGGATACGTAATCAGAATAAATCTACTAATATTATTACTGTTATATAATATGTATAATAAATATTGTCCCTATATGGTAATTAAAACTTTTCCATTTTATTTTTCCAATTAATTAACTTTACTTTTAGAATTTTAAATGTATTTGCAATCAATTTTTTCTGAATAAACTGACCCACATTATAAGCTGAGGTATTTTTCTTTGGTTTTATTTTTTATTTTTTTTTTTTTTTTTGTTTTTTTTTCTATGATAGATTATCATCAAATACAAAATACCTAAATGCTTATTATGAAAAATTTTAAAAATGAAAACCGAGAAAACTTAAAAAAAAAAAAAAATAATAAATAAATAAATATTTATAGGTAGAATCAATTAAATAGATAAAAGGATGTTAGAAGTAAACATAGAAATGGTTTTATCATATGAAGGGTTTTATGGTTTTTTTATATTATTGTTATGGGTGATGGAAATTTTCAATTAACACATTTGAATAAATTAAGCCCTTTTTTTTATTTTTTTTTTCTTATTTTTCTTCTTAGGTTTTTCTTAATTTTTCATTAGCTAGAAACCACATAAAGGATAAAAATTAATATGAAAATTTTATTGGTAGTTTAGTCAAGTCTTTCTAAAACATGAAACAAAATAAAAAACAGAAAAATTATTTTTTTAATGTTTTCACACGTGTCACATAAAATAAAAAACTCATTGAAAGGTATAAAACAACAGTGTACCTGTTTGTGACAGCATACACGAAATATATATATATATACATATTTTTTTATTGTTTTGTTTGAGGCTTTTATTTTCCTGACTGTTTTTTTTTTCATCTCAAACAGTGGTTCGCAATTTTTTTTGTCTCAAATATTAATTTTAGGAATTTTGTTTATGATTCAATTTATTTTTTTCATCATTGAATTTGATTTAAAGCTGCTTTGAAAATTTAAAACGACAAGAAGAGTGACGAAACCATCATTGGTTGATCTCAAACATTAATATTATGGCAAAAAACAAATCGAAATTGCGTTGGGTCGAGATTAGTCCGAGGAACCCTGACAACAACATCGCGAAGCAATATTTCGAATGAAATCCTCCGAACATAATATGTGGCGTCGAAAGTAAGTACAGTCTTAGTCGAAGCCAGAGTCCAACAAAGGACTTCACCAAAATTTAAGAACTCAGCCGCAGATAATAGACGATGGGAGGAATTTATCTTCGCCCTATGCCTCACGGATGAGATTGCAGGATTTGAGTATTGGTTTCATTGATTACTTCCATTTAAATGTAGGTTTAAAATTTGAAGTTTTATTTTTAGAAGGTTAAAAATATTTTTAACTGTCATATATTTAAATTTTTTTTTTATTTTCAAATATGCCATTTTTCCAAAGGTTGCGGAAAAATATTTCTTTTGCATAGCAATTCTTGAATACAAAAAATTAAATAACTACTTTCTTTCAGAAAGTTATCTTTATTATTATGAAAATTTAAAAAAAAGATATTCGTTATAAATTTATAATAAAGAAATTAACTTTGAAAAATTATTATCAAACCTATTCTAAGCTGTCATCGTAGATTTTGTGCAATGAATTAGTTACGATACGTTGGAAAATTTTGAATTGAATTTTAAAGCTGTAAACAGAACCAAGACGAATGGCGATGACTAATAACAATTTCGCCATAATCAAATACAAAAACAGGACGAAAAACTAGGACGAAAGTAGCTATCAACGAAAATAAATTGATATTTTGCAAAAAACAATGAACAGTATCAATCAATTGTTAGAAATTAAATAGATAGTATTTTAAAACTAAGGTGCTATTCCCATTCACAACACAACCTAAAAATAGGTTGTAATTGACAACTTTGTTGTCTTTCTCTATTCTGATTCACAACACAACCTAATTATCTGTTAAAACAACACAACATCATTTTTAAGTTTAAGTTTGTTCAAGGTCTTCGGTCCCGACTTCTGAACCGCGGACCAATCCGAAAAGTTTTTAAAAATTATTTATAATAATTATTAATAACCTTTTCCCAGAAAAATACAATTTAAACCCGTGATATAGAGTTTCGGCCCCAATCCCTTGGCCCCGGATCTATTGTATTCATCACATTTAAGAACCATTGTTCTGATGACAAAAAAAAAAAAAAAAAAAAAAATCTTCGGTCCCGACACTTGGGACGCCGGACCTCTTGTTTGCATCGTGCTTATAAGCTATTGTACTAAAGACAAGTTAAAAAAAAAAAAAACTTCAAGCTCATCGGCCCCGACACTTGGGACGCCGGACCTCTTGTTTGAATCGTGCTTATGAGTCATTGTACTAAAGACCCTTTATACTAAAGACAAGTTAAAAAAAAAAAACAAAAATTCGAGGGCTTTGTGAGATGGGACCCACACCAATTTTTGATGGAGGCTGCTGAATTTCTTGAGTTTGGCACTTTCCACCAGTCACCACCTCGAAGATGTAGTTCATATGGCACGGTCCCGTTGAATTCACACACATTGATTCTACTCTATTTAATATTATTATTACTGAATTATTTACACTGTTATGTTATAGAACCTCTTTACAACAGGTAAAAGTTGTCATTCGTTAGTGTAGAGACAACTCAACTAAATACTGTTGTGAATGGGAATAGCACCCTAAATTGTTTAAATGAATTACATCTTTAGTAATTACTTCAATTAATTTCCCTTTGAAATAAATTTTTTTTTTTACTAAGTAAGTTTTAAACTAAATTTCAAATTATATTTTTATTTTAAAAGTGGTACACCATCTATTTTTGTGCCAAAAAAAAAAAAACACTGATTATATTATGCTGTCATAATCACCTGTCATCTTTTCGTTAGCGAAAAAATAGCAAATAGACTAATTTAGCTGCCAATAAAAAATTCAACAACGAAATTTGACATTGTTGTGTTCACTCTAATTTACATATGATGGGGAAATATGTTTTGATATTTCGTTATCGCATTGATTCTGTTTATACCATAACCTGAACTCCCCTCTAAATGCATAATATTTTGTGATGAAAACATTTTTTAACAAATTTCAAAATCAATTGTTTTGTTGATTTTTATTAGAATTTGGAGCTTGGATTAAAGCTTTATACAAGAACCCATCGCATAGTACGGCTTCCATTAGTTCGGTTTCACTATTACGGTTTTGAAATTTAAAAAAACAAAAAAACATAAATGAAAAGAAAAAAAATTCTTGGAAAACATTGTACATAAATAATATATAAAATTATTTTTATAAAAAAATTTTCGGTTTTTACCCTTTATTATCAAAACATAGACCAAAATCGTATAGCATTTAGTTTTTTTTTTGTCGCAATTCGATTCGCAATTCTAGAGTAAAGTTGATTTTTGTAAAATTAGATTTTAATTACATACTCATTTGGAAAAAAATGAGTGAGAAAACTTTCAGATCATATTCTGGAAATTGATCCTAATATCGAAAGTAACATTACAATTTATCGAACAATGCAATTCATCCAGATCCAGATATCGTTATTACAATTTTTTGTATAATTGCAATTTTCGATAAAAAAAAGACTTAAAACATAAGAATTTAAAGTTAATTGTTTTCCTTTATCTAATTTTTAATAATTTTAAATTAACTTGTTTGTTTATTGACTTGTTAAGTTATTTTTAATAAATATATGTACATTTGAATATACTACTCTGGTTTTCCTTATTGAAAAACAGGAAAAAACAAATTGTATGGAACAAATTATCGTTTTTAGTATGAAGTTAGTTCCTCGATTAGTCCGGTCTCAAATACTACGGCTATCCACGATTTAGCCGATTAACCGTACTATGCGAGGTGTTCCTGTATATTGGTTACAAATTTAATATTATAATTTTCTAAAAAAACCACTGGTACGAAAGAGAATTTGTTTAATAGATTTTTTTACATTTATTTTACATTATAACGGATGGATACTAATTTCGAATTTCGAAAAATAAAAATTGTATTATCTTCAACATTTAGTACTACACAATGGAATTTAGAATAGGGCTGAATACTCCTAACAGTTTATTTGCTCTATATAGAAAAAATAGTCCGATACATGTTAAAATTACTTGCATTACCAGCAAAAATTAACAATTTGGATTTTGTAATATATTTAGTTTCCCGATGATTCCAAGTTAGCACTGAATTTTGATAAATTCCATTAGTTTTACCTTAAAGTCAGTGTATGCTGTCAAAAATCTTTGAGTGTCAAAAAATGAATGCAAAAACTTTCATTTGTATTTCGATCAGAAAGGTTAAAACCAAATTCATTATTTTATATTTATTAAATATTATTATCTCTTATTTTTAAGTTTATGTTTTATTTTTTAAGTTATTATATTTTATTTTATTAAATAATACTTTTTAAGATTTACTTTAATAAGCAATATGACATGATGACCAAACGTTGTTAATTTTCTAATGTCAAAATTTTTCCGATCAAAAAAAAATTTTATATACCCGGGTATATAAATGAGGAGCAAAAATTTTGAAGTTATGACGGTCAAAACAAGAACCTAATTTTTTTTTGCTCAGCATACTACTAGCGTACTACAAAGCAAAATTTGAAGCAAAATTTTTGTTACCATTTTTGTATAATAACAAATTGCATGAAACAATGTCAAATTTTTGCACAGCGTACTAACAGCATACATAGCTTTAGGTGCCTATTATGTATTTCGATAACGATTACGATTTGATCGAACGAAATGTCAAAATGCAAAATTGCCCTTATGTATTTCGATATCGTTCAGAAGTTGTCGACGAAATCGATAAAATTTATCGATGTAAAATTTTATCACGAAAGAGACATCGAAAGAGAGATTTTGTACAAATTATTTCAATTTTGAATTGAAAAGATAAAATAAAAGAGTGACGCTTGGACACCTGACCTGATGTTTGTTTTATATTTGCGATATTTTTTGGAATGAAAATAAATTTAAAAATTTAAATGTTAGTAGGTATTTTACTTTATTCTTCATAATTATTTTGTATTGAAATAAACTTTAATAGGAATGAAAGGCCAGTTTCAAATAACATGCAATTGAAAGTTAGTGTATATAAATAATTTCAGTAATTCTACTTTAATCATAAAAATAATTATTTGCCTGACTTTTTTCTTCTAGTGCGTAATGGAATTTGATCCATTTTGGACATAAGTATAAACTGCAAATTTCATATGAAACTTCCTTAAGCACAACAGAAAAAATTAGCTCTGCTAGTCCGACATGAAAATCATTTCCTACGCTGCAAATCATTTCCTTGGTACAAACCGCACAGAATCTTAACACGCTGGCCAATTTAATTATATTTGGAATCGACGTGTTACTTATTTGGCTATTTTAATTTTTACCCTAATTTTTCTAATAAATCCATAAAAGCAATGTTGTTTAACATAGGAAATTTTGATCAAAACTGTTAATAAAATTAAGTTTTGTAGATAATAACTCATCAATTTCATTCATAATTATGTACGAATAATCTTACAAATCCAGTGGATTGGAATAATCCCGAATATATGTTGGTTTGTGTTTTAACTCTGCAATTTGATAGCGTTTCTCAGCACTATCAGAAACTGAAAAATTTAACTCTGCTAAAATCATTTTATTTATAAAAACTTTTAATTTAATAATTTTTATTTTTATTTTAACTTCAACTTAAAAATTTCAAATAGTTATAACACTATTGTTTTGTTTTTTTTTTTCGTACAATAATTTCAATTTGACAGTCAAAGAATCAAACATATGTCATTTTCATCGTAGATTTGAATCTTACAATGGCAGCATTTGAAAACACTTTCGATAAAATTTTCAGTGAAATACATAATGACACTAACGATTACAATCGAATAACTGTAACGATAACGATGAACGATTCGATGAAAGTCGATCGAAAGACATAATAGGTACCTTAGTTAATACCAGGACTTTCCAGTTTAATACCCAATTCAATATCAAGACTCCTTTATTTTTTATCATTTATATTTAATTCTATCTAGAAGAATAACACCATAACAATAACTAAAATCATAAAAACAAAAAAAAAACTCTCTCTTTACTTTTCAGTAGAATAGAAATTTCTCTTAATTACTGTCAGTTTTAAATAAATTTTTCATTCAATCAAAATTCAATTTTTTAATATTGAATTGAATGACCACAAAACTTCCTTTTTTATTCTAGGAATTTTTCTTATCCATAACATATTATTTTATTGTGTCAAATTTAAAGAAAATGTTTTCATCAAAAAGGGTTGAGATACAGAAAATATTTTCCAGGAATTGAGAAACCATGAGTAAAAATAATTTAAAGTAAAATAAATAAAATAAAATAATATGTGGTTTCCAAAGGATATTTAAGTTTGTTTTATTTTTAATAACTTAACAACACGTTTACGTTTTGGGAACATTCACAGATGTTCCTAATTTAAAAGATGATTTATAAAAGTGATTTTCTTAAAGACAACATAAAAATAAAAAATAAAATAAAAATGAAATTAAAAGTGATTTTCTTTTAATCAGTTGAAATTTGGTTAAATTTGTTAAATTTATAAAGTTTGAAATTTTATTTTTGAAAAATATTTTTTGTTTTATAAATAAAAATGAAATTATTACGTTTATTTGCTTAAATAACCAAGAGAAGCAAAAAAGTGATAAAATTGATTCCAAAAACTAGAAACCAAAAACTTTAGATGGTGATTCAACTGTGAGTCAATAGAATAAGAAAACGTATACAATAATATGATTGCATTGAAAAAAGTATTATAACAACGTTGGGCTCTTACACTGTAAGAGCATTCCATTAAAATAAAATACTTGACTTAAACTTCATTCCGATGTAAGGGACGTAGATCCTAATTCGATTCGATTCAATAAGACATTTTACGCGAGCTGATTTTTATTAATTTTTTACTTCTAATTGGATTATTCAATTTAACTACGTTTTCTTAAAGGAAATTTTTAGAATTGCTAACTTTTCCCTACAGCATTTTATCTTACTTTTCAGAAACAACCTATTTTAAATTATTAAAAATTATAGCAAAAATAGACTCGTTTTAACTTGATCTTAACTGAAAAATATACCTTATTTAAAATATAAAATCAATATTATTTTGTTTTAATTAATCTTAATTATTAATTTACCCGTTAAAAACGATAACCTTCTCATTGCTGGGAATGGATGATTACCAGATGTATCTAATATATCCAATTGATGAACTTCACCTCTTATTCTATATAACTTTCGATGAAAATCTTCAATCGTAGGCGTATAAGATTCTTCGAATCTACCACCTAAAAAACGTGCTACTAATGATGTCTTCCCAGCTCTGGCAGATCTAGAAAAAAAAATAAAAATTTATTTTTTAAAACGTTTGATCTTTTTAAAATAATTATGAATATTAATCAATTGATAAATATTAACTTTACAAATAAATTTTTTTACGAAGGTATTAGTGATTACCAATCCGATACCTACAACTAAAATCTTTTTGCTTTAGTCAAATAGATTAAAAGTAAAAGATGACCATATAGAAGAATCATGTTTCGAAGATAAATAATCAAAAAACAACTAAAACAGAACTTGATGAGATATTCTTAAAGATCATCACACGGATAAGAACAGTTGAAATACAAAAGGAATAATAAGATATTTTTATAGAAAAAATTGTAATTAGATGGTGTTTTTAACCCATTCCCGCCGGTGGGCCTATGTATAGGACAGCAAAACATCTGTCATACAAATACGTACAACTTCCATTAAAATTAACTTGGCTCGGTCAAAAATACCTTATTTTGAAGTTAAAAAATAAAGTAACATTTTTCAATACAGTAACACCAACTTTTCTGTATATAAATAACATTTAAACTCAATTCAAAATATAATTTTTTCAAAAAGTTAAAAATAGTAGAGGTGAATGTATAAAATGTTAAAAAATAAATACTAAACAATATTTTAATTGTGTTCAAACTACCAAAATTTATTTGCTTAAGCATTAAAGAAGCTTTGACAACTATTAAATATTGGATTTTAGTTGAAAATATTAATTATTTTTTTATTTAAAAATTGGTGTCCTATATATAGTCCAAACGGTATAAGTATGTAAGGATTTTTATTTCGTTGTAGTTTTATTTTGGAACATGTAAAGCGTAATTATGACACAAGTAAAAGCATTTGTATGGTAAAAGTGAGTTCAAGGATCTTCAGGTAGGTAGCTATTGAAGGTTAATTGGGAGTTCAAAATAATTTTTAAGATCATAATGTCATAAACGTAAACATTTTCCGACCAGAACTAGATAAATTGACGAATTGTGAAAAATTTTATGATCAAAATCTCTTTGAAAACGAATTGCCAAGAGATGTTCAAAGTGCAATAGAATTGAAAATTTGGGACGAAAATGATGGAATCGAAGATACTAATGATAATTCGTTTTTGTTGTTAACTCAAGATAAAGATATTTGTGATTGTGTCTATCCTTGGCATATTTAACAGTTTGTTAAATGTGTGGATAATTAATAGTGTTTATGCAATGCTATAACTAATGTTGACTTTATAAATCCTATACATTCAGAAAAACGTTGGAATAGAGAAACGCATATAGAGAAACGAGAATTTTGCAAATTTTTACGCTGATATGAGTGGTGATAGAATTGATTAAAGTAGCAATAAGTACAGACTCATGCTAAAAGGTAAGGATTGTAGTGGGCGATTTTTATTTACCTAATTGGTTTAGCAGTTGTAAACGTTTGGCATTTATACTTTCTATCATCACACGAATAATCTCAACACATCGCAGCTATCACAGTTCTATATTTTGTAAATATCTTCAAAAAGGGAAAATTTTTTAAAAGAAATCCTTCCTCAACAGTAGACTTCGAAATAACAAATCGCCTTCTTCCGAAAATGAAGGAATAGTTTCGCTCATTATTCCATCATTTGCACAAAGATCTTAAGCGTTAGTCGTTTATGTTTTACGAAGTATACTAAATTTTTATCATATAAATGAATTTCTTATCTATTTTTAATTGTTTTTATTCCATTTCGGGAATATAATGTTTAATAATTAAAAAAGTTTCTAAAATTTAAATAGTTTTATTTTTCTTTATGTATTTTTAATTTATAATATTTAGTTAGTTTGTTTCAATGAATTTATTTTCGTCATTCGAACTCTAAAAAATATAATAACCAAAATAATATTTTTATTTGTTTAAACTTTTTGTTTTAAAATTATGCCGGTTGGCCTATTTATAGGACGGTCCTTAGATCCGGACCCTACAAGGGTTAGAAGAACCAAACTTGACTTTTGGCTTATCTAGCCAAATATTACTCTGGATTTGAAATATTATTCGTTTTAGACAACGGGAAAGGGTTAAAGTAGACAATACAGTATACACTAGTGAGATGAAGAAAAATTTATTCAAACGAATAATAATCAAATAATGTGTTAAGTGAAATACATTGGATAAAAATGGTTGGTACATGTGAAATGGCTACAGATAACGTTTATGGATAGATGCATAGGTTAGTGCTAGGCAATCGACACAGTTCAACCGAGTGGTCTATTTTTATACCACAAAATTAAATTTCACCGTATTGTTCCCCGTATTGTGTACATATTGTCCACCTTAAACGATTTCAACCTTTTTACGAAGATTCTTAATATTCAGACCAGATCAACAAGATCTCCCGGTGAATCTAAGATATATCCAATTAGATGATTTTTTCTAAATAATTTCAACTTTCACAATAACAAACAGTATTTCATTTTTTATAATTTCATTTGTCTGATCATCCTAGTATTGTTAGTATCGAGAAGTAAACAATATTTATCCCAATATTCTGAATATTTTATTGAAATAGTGAATTATTTTCATTTGATATCATATTTTTTTTTTTGTAAATTTTATTTTCAGCAGAAGGTTTTTAATTAAAGTATTTTGTTTATAAATAAAATCGAAGCTAATTACAGTGATTCTAACCCTACATATAATATAATGTATAATTATTAAATTTAACGTATATGAAAATATTATAATACTAGTGAATGCCCTATGCAACTGCACAGAAGTAGTTCTTTCTGCCACAATTTTATATAAAAAAAATTAATTGTTTGGGTATAACTGATGTTGTTTTCTGAATCGCTTGATTCTTGAATATTTATACTTTATAATAAAATTAAAGTATATTACCTAATATACTTTATGACTATTATACTAATTTCAATATAATTTAACACAAAAAAATCCCATTACTCTCTACTCAATATTTTAGTGGTGTAATTTCCTATTCAATTATTCTTGCTTTTTTACTCACCATGTCGTTCATCTTGTGTATTATATTATATAAGAAAATTTTAATAATGTTATATAGAAAAATAGTATAGTACAACTATTAATCTCTAACGGATTAGAGGTGCTTCTAACATATTAACATTCAAATTTATTTTTTACAATATTCTATACGCCAAAATAATAATTTCAAAAACCCGGTGAAATAAATCAAAAACCAGTGACTGACAAACATTTAAATGTGCGAAGCTTGTTCAAAATATTACCGCACAAAATGGTTAAGATCTGGTAAATCTTTTGGTAAATCTAATGGTAAATCTTTTGAACTGACTGAAATTCAAATGAATGCGTCTATTTTTTAAAGAAAAATATTGACAAAAAAAAGTTTCTATTGTTGCCTTGGTGGTGAATCTTGCTTTGTTACTTTTAAAAATTCACTAGATTTGCTAAAAATCTTTCTTATATAAAAAACACCAGAAGCCAGATAGAAGAACATATCGATCGCAATATATTGCCTAATATCTTAAATTGGTGCTGCAATTACAAAACTACCATCTTTTTCCTCTTGAGATGGTGTCTCTGTTGTAGGCAAAAGAAAATTTTAAGCCAGAATGGATGTTTGCATATCGGTGAACCCACAGAGATTAGATTAGAGAAAGAAAAAATGTCCTATATAATAAAAATTATATGCTTAAATTAAACGATACGACAATAAAACACTTTGCGGAAAAAGAAAACTTTGTTTTGGGTTAAATATTTAAATGAAGAGGAAAGAAATTTTTTTTTATGCTTAACCGGCCAATTATACGCCGGGACTAGATAGTTAACACTAAAATCTGGAGCTATATATTTATACTTTAATAGTACACTTTTGCACAAGAAGTATTTATCAGTTTAATTCCATAGCGATGAAGTAATTTCCATGTTGATCAAATTTAGTGGCAGGACGTTCTCTCCGTTCAATAAAAATAATCAACATATACATGCAAATAGATAGTTTGAGTTTGTGTCGTTGGTTCATGAAACAAAACTAACAGGAGCGGAAAACAAGCAAACCAATTTAACAAAATTGAAAATAATAATTTTTTACTACTATTTGTCATGTCTTTTTAACTTTATAACTCAATAGCGAAATTCCTAAAATATTTTTTTGTTTAAATATGTAATTTCTAAAACCGAAAAGCCTATACCGCGATCAGTGTTTCAGAAGTTATGAACTATTTTGGCCGAAATGAGGGAATTATGAGGAAGAAACCGAAAGCCTATACGGCGATCAGTGTTTCAGATGTTATGAGCTATTTTGTTCCCACACTTCCTGTTGTTTTGCTCAAAACTTTTTTTTTTCATTTATTTTTAATAACGAATTTTTATTTTATACAAAAAAATAAACCAATTTCATTTAGTAGGTAGGTTATGCCAATATCATTTAGCAGCATCCTTTTATTTAGTAAGTAGGAACGCATATTATGTGTATGTTTTTTTTTATAATTTACTTTACTTTTGTACTTGACTTATTTTTATTTTATGTGTTAGAAGAATCACAAATTTTTAAACTATTTTAATTTGATCTACATCATAATCATATTCATAAAATTAAAAAAAATATGAAAATAAAAAATATACACACATACATATACATTTCCATACATTCGAATGTAAAACAAAAAATAATTTTGAGTGACGAATTCAAATTGTTCTTTTTTTTCAAACCAAATTTTTTTTATAGCTATAAACAAACGCACACTTCTCGGGGAAATCATCAAAATTAAAGTCAAAAATAAACAAGGAAGGAGAATTATTGAAAATAGAAAAAATAAAACAAAAATTTTGTAGGTGTTTCTAATCCTAATTTTTTTTTTCTCTTGGTTCTTTTTTTCTATGCAGTAAGAATAGGAAAAATAAGAGTTAAGAAATTTAAGGAAGTAATAATATTATAATAAAGTATTCCCATCAAAATTATGTGACAGCGACATCAAAATTATGTGACTCGCATGGATTTCGCTTTTTCAAATACATAGACTTGGATTAATAAAAAAATAAAAATAACAATATGTGCAAAAATATTCTAAAAATTTAAGAAAAAATAATATGCGAATATTTAATTTTTTATGTTTTTTCAGGGTTTGAGTTGGTAAAGAATTAAATTTTGTTTTATTTAATAAGGATTATTTACGTATTGATTTTTGTTTGCTTTCTTTTGATCATTAGAAATTGTTGGTCTATCTAATCTACTATCTAGTAATCAAAATAAAAATATTTTGAATCAAAGTTGCTTGATTAATATTTTTTATTTTGTAATTATGGTTCGGTTGTTGTTTTTAAGTTTTTCCAGTTGAAGTTAAGGTTGAGTGTTTTGCTTTTATATTTGGAAAAAACAAAAGAAAAAAAAGATTTGTATAAATAGTAGATTCATGTACATATTTTTAGCAAATAATTTTTATTGCGACCAAATAATGAGTGACGACTGAGTGAACCGACTGGGTTGGCACAGTGATATATGTAGCTTCAGATTTTTTATGAAAATTGTAGGAGGTTACTAGAGTGCTGTCATCTACAAAGCTATGAATTGGATTGAAAGTGGTTTGGAGCAAATTCTTGATAAATATAAGGAATAGGGTAGATAAGAGATCTGATCCTTGGGGAACACCAGCGTTTAAAATAGTGGAAAGTCAAGTTTTTATAAGAACCAGCGTTTATTTTGAATTGATCGGACTTAAACCCATCAACTAGGACTTTAACTAGGAAACTTTCAAAACATTTAAAAGAAGAGGAACCCAGGCCTATAGCTTGACATTTGGCTAATAATGCACTATTCCATACTCGATCAAAAGCTTTAGAAATATCCAGAGCAAAAATATATGCTTCACCCGAGTAAATATTTCTACTTTTCTTACAAAACAAAAACTTAAAATAACAAATAGAAATTTTGGATTCTTTTGTTCCGTTTGTGTTAGAAACTAGCTTTGTAATCCGCCATAAATGACGGCAGCAAAATAACTTCTAGCATTTCTTTCAAGTTTAAAAAAATACGTATTTGCTTACTAATTTATCATACCTTTAGTTTTGTATTATAACGCTTTTAATTACCATATAAACAGAATATTTGTAGTAAGGTGCAAAATTTTATATTCCATAAGGGTAATTTACTCGATCATTTTAGCGACATCCTTTTTGCCAACATTGAAAATTTATCGTGTAATTCAGAATTAAGTTAATCCTGTTAACATTCAATAACATTCGCTGCGTAAGCTTAACGTCAAAGTTTATAGCAAACAAATAATATTTTATAATGAGCCACAACTTTGAACGAAAACAATTTTAAAAGCCAAAATAAATAAAATTGTAAAAATAAAAAAACAATAATATTGTAGGTACACATATTATTTATTTTGATGAATAAAATAAAAACTGGAGAAAAAATTAAAATAAAAAAATTTTTTTTGCAAATAAATAAGTATTTACAAAACTGTTCATAACTTGTGAACCATTGATCGGTTATTTAAAATTTCATTTCAGTTCAAAAAATTCATTATCGAACTGTTCATGTTAAAATTCATACATAATTATTATTTATAACATTAAAAAGAAGAACAACAATCAATATGGTTTAACCGATACCTATATATATACCTACTTACTATATAAAAAAAATCATCACTCTCTAAGTCTCTACAACATACATTTCTACACACTTGAAGAAAACAAATGTACCTAAAAGTTATAAATTTACAAAGATAAGAAATAAAAAATAATAGTACAAAATTTCATTTAATTTCTTTAAAAATGTATAGGTTGTTATTGTTTTTATGTGTAAATCAGTAGAACCAAAACCTAACCCCAGAATACATACTAAATATTATATACGATCATAAATTTATATATCATATATATATTTAAAAAAAACAATAAAGAAAAAAAATAAAAATAAATAACAATTTTAACTCTTCATCGCATCACATTTCTGGCTAGAGTATATATATATCCTATACAGGCTATGCATACGGTATGGCAAAACTATGATGCTATGATCATTATCATAACAACAAAAAAAAATAAAAAAAAAAAATATGTAGACACATATGCATACACACATATGCATATTGTGTATAATTTTAAATAATAAGAATAACCTTTAAATGCATTATGTTTTTTTTTTGTGTTAAATGCCTTTTGGTTATTATACCATATTAAACTATTTATAAAATTTCTATTGGTCCTTCTTATAATAAATCAAAAAAATTGTTTGTTTTATTTATATTATTATTATTATTTTTTTTCCTTATTATTTACGAAGAAGACTAACATTAAATTAAAAAAATATATTTCATGCAATGGTATTTTTTCCTGCAAAGGTTCAGTATGGTAGATAGGGGTTAAAAAAGAGTACCAAAGTAATTTGTATACATATTGCAATTTGTATATGTGTTGGAGTATTCCGTCGGACTTACAAACATCCAGATAAATGCAGAATAATATATATATATATAATAATGTGTATGCAAATACATATTGCGAAAAGAGAATTGGTATGCTTTTTTTTCTTTTTCTATTGTTATTATATTTTATTCCCTCGAGATACTTTTTATTTTTTTTTTTTTGTTTTTTTTTTATAGAGTACTTATCAATATAATTTATTTAAATTTTTTTATTTTTAATTTTCCAAATTATTTTTTTTTGTCTTTCAATTTTTAAGTTTTAATTTTAATTTTTTAATTTATCATTTTAAATTTGTTTTCACTAAATTAGTTTTAAGCTTAGAATCTTTCTCTTATTTAATATTATTTTTATAGGTTTTGAAATTTGTAAGTTTTTAATTTATTATTTTTGAATTTATTTTTAATATGTGTATATACCCCACATTTATTTGAATTTGAATTTTTATAACTAATTGTATTTTTTGTTAATTTTTATTTTTTTTTCTCGAAAGGTGCATTCGACACTAAATTACTTAATTTAAATAATGTTTCCTCTCTCTTCTTCTTATAAGCTACATAGCTTTTAAGAATGAAATTTTTAATATACATTCATCTATTAATGATAATAAATGTGTATTAAAAAATGTTGTTTACTTAACAATTATTTTTTGTTAGTATCATACTTTAAGATTTAGAATAAAAATAAAAAATACAAAAAAAAAAAGGTTTTGTCGTAGAATAATTTTAATAAAAACTAAAAATAAACATAAATTATATATAATGCGCTATGTTATCAAGTTTAGAATCAAATGTTTACACTAATCCATAGAAAATATTAAAAGTGTTGACGACTGGACGCATGAATCATAACTGGACGTGTAATACTGAATTGTTGCATTGTAATATAAATGTAAAAACTTCTAACTAAAGAGTCATTTAAATACAGTTGAGTACTTACATACATAATGAAGTCCAGTGTTACCACCAATGTGATATTTTATACATTTGGATACTTTTTTTTCCAAGATATTATTTTTAGTTAGAAATGCAAAATGTCAAAAACAAACAAAATAATGAATAGGATTTTTTTATGGATGTGTTCGAATACATCATTATGGTCAAATTAAGCAATAATGAATATAAGCTTATTTAATTAATAATTTAAAACTAAAAATATTTATTGAACGATTTTAGATTTCAAATTATAATAAAAATCGAAAAATTTCGATCAGAGTTTGGTTCAATGAAAATTTTGAGTTAAAAAATTAACTAATTTTTAAATATTTATTTAATTTTAAGATACTGTCAAAATCAACTAATAATAATTTATTTTCTTAATTTTATTAACATGAACCAAGTGCATTACAGTGTTGACATAAAGTTTTTTATGATTCTTTACATATGTGACGTAAACAAGTGTAAAATACAAGTAAACAACTGTAAATAACTGTAAAAAAACTGTAAACAACTGTAAAAAAAAAACTGTAAACAACGGTAAACAAATTTACAATCCATGTATTAAATCAAATCGCTGTATTAAAGAATTAGTTGATTACCTTATTAATCTACAATTATAATTGACAAGCATTTAAGGACCTGCGCAGTAGACACCTCTTCATTTCGCTTCTATTTAATGAAATCCTAATATATAAATAAGTTGTATATAAAACAATAATGCGCACACAGGTGAAAAATTTGTACTCATATGGTTTTATTATTCCGCAAATATATAATGCATATTATGTATGTGAGTTATTATAAAAAAAAAACAAACAAATCAGTTATTATTATTAGTTACATACAATGAAACTTTAAATTTGGCTTCAACTTGAATTATAATTACTGAACAGGGGCCCCTAGTATTTTTTATAATACACCTTAATAACTGCATTCATCAAATTATTAAACATTTTAATTCATTAACTATATTATTCGTAAAGATAATAAATAGTTTTATAAATCTTCAATTTTTATTCAGAATATTGACGAATTAAATTTATTGATTTATCAAAACTTTTCATTAAAACAACAAAATATATGTACTTCCATTGATTTATAGATGTTTTAATTAATCTGCGAAAGAAATTCATTTGTAGTTCAATGAAAAATATTCATTAACAGAACGAACAATATTTATAGATGAATAAAGGTTAGTATTAATGAATGAAAAAATGTTCGTTGCCTCAATGAAAATATACATTGGCTGAAAACTAATTAATATTTCGTTTAATACATGAATTTTTTCATTATATCTATACTTGCCATTTTTTTTAATTACCTTTGTTCCCGTTATTTTTTCGTTTGTTTTTTTAGGGTTCTGTCCCATCTACATAAATTTTACTTTCTTTAATTTTTTTTTTTTTTAGAGTATTGCAAGATTAAATCAAAATAATCCGATGTATGTACAAACATCAGGTTTAATCTCTAACATTTCCAAATCTACCTAGACAGACCTACCTAGATAGACCTTCTTCGAATTCAACGTTTGCTTTAGCTGGATTTGTATCATCGAAACGAATTATTAATTTTCATTTCAATAACTGTTAATAATATTGATTTAAAAGTAAAACTGATTTAAAACATTAACCATTTAAATTAACAAATCGTCAACTTAAAAAAAAAAAATGTTAAAATTTGGCAAAACATAATGTTTATATTTGGCTGAAAATGACATAATGATTAACAAGATAACCTATTAGAAAGAAAGAGAAAGCTATACTATGCTGCCAATCTATATTTATTATATCTATGCGCCATACCAAAAATGCTATTAAAGTTTGGACAATGATTGATAGAATATAGATTATAAGGTAAGATATTTTAATAAATTGTAAGGTCTTAGAAAATTTTAATTATTTTTTGAACACAATCACTTCATATTCGTAAGTTTTCATTTATTAATATACAAATGTTGCATCTATTTTGAGTTGTTTACGTAATGTACACACTTACAAACAAAAAAACATTCTAGTAAATTATTAAATACTTTGCATATTAACAACTCTGTAAAAAACTAGACGTAATTTACTTTGCCAACACTGTGCATAGTGCACATAATGATTTTCAAACATAAATATGTATAATATTTAAACTTAAGCTACTACTATCTGTTAATAGTTAATAACGTTTCATCGAAAAAAAAAATATTTTTAGTTGGATAGTTTTTAATATTTTGGATTGGTAATAAGAGCACGCACCAATTTTCTCTCATTATAATAACTTGAATAACTAATTCTATTGCAAAGAGTTCAAACCGATGATGAACTGATGCAAGAATGGGAATGCTAACATTTACTCACATATATGAAGATACAATTTCAATTGATGACATTATCTAAAGGAAGAAAGCTGACTTTTAAAACAGATTTTGTTAACTGCAATTGTAATTTAATGTGAAGACATCAAATTATCGCGCGATCCCATTATTATCTGGTGTTAAGTGTACCAACATTATGTTTGATGTTGATAGATTACCTGGTGTAACTTCTAACTGTTTTTTATTTTGACACGTAGATTGTCACATACTCGTTAGGAAGATATACCAGGCAAACGTCAAGATGAAGGTTAATGGAGAAATTTTCCGAAGATTTACTTATCTTTCGAAAAGGAGAAATTTTCTCTTTTTTTGGATCACCACTCGCCACCCTCAAGTTTTCCAACATCATTATTTATTTATTAATTTATTATAAGTTGTGTATATAACATAAATTAATAATATAAAAATTGTATAAAAAGAATCCAGCGTAACATCTATGATGATAATTTTATTATTTCTTTTATCAATTAGAGTTGGTTTAGATAAGTTAAAATATAATTTTGTAATAAAATTTATTTAAATGATTGAACCGTGAGTGAGCATGGGATGTTCGACTAGTTTTAATAATACTAACAATAGTAAACTCTATTACAAAAATCACAAATAATCTTGAAATGAACTCAGTGAATGAAATTAAAGAAAATCCATATATGTATATTTTAATTCATATTATGATTTTTTAATTTAACAGTTATGTACCTATATATAGTATTGTTGACAGAATTCAGTCTACTAGGTTTATATTGATATTTTTTTCGAGGCCATATTTTTCTACACATCAGAGGCGTATATTTATTATATTATTAACTAGATTTTTTTTCTGAATCTTATCACAAAGAAAATAAAAAAAAAACGTAAAATCATAGATTTTTGTCTAGGGAATTGAAGCACGTGCGTACATTTTAATTTTTCCTGTTAAAAACATTTTTTTTTTTTTTGGCAAAAAAACAGGAAAAATTCCTTTTAATTGTGTAATTTTTCTTGGAAAATTTAGATATCTTCAACATAAAATCAAATATGAAAATTAATTTTAATATTATTATCTAACATTTTAGATTTGAATTTTAAATAAAGCAAAATATTTCAACATAATAATATAAAATAATATAATAATATAGAAAATCATCATTGGTTAACATTGATTTTGAAATAAAACCGATAACCTATACAATTATTATTAAAATTAATTATTATTCATTTAATGAAATATAATAATAATTGAATATATTTGAGTTGAATAAATTAGAGGTCATAAGTTCAAAAATCAGATTACACAGGGTTTTTCAGATGACATGAACTAATATTATTCAAATAAATAATTAAGAAGCCAGACTTTTTATTAAATCTATTTACATATAATATATTCTATATGATAATATATACATACTTTACTAGAATATAGCATTTTACAATCAAATTCAAGGATTTTTATTTCATACAATTATGTTATTTTAAATATTATTCCAATTAAATTATTCAAGATTTGTTTTCAAATGCATGAAACAGAACCTAATTTCGGCGCTGCGTCATAAGTAAGGAAACTAAAATTGAAATAGGTGATATTTTTTTTTTGTTGAAATAGGTGATACATAATTATGATGATAAAAAGGAAGCTACTCGATGCAAAGCAGCAAATTGTGATAAAAAAACGCATGGTTTTTGTGATAAATGTAAATTCATTTATGCTTTGTTGTAAAACAACGAAATTGTTTGGCAACATATAACCAGGCAAAAAATTGGATTATATAGTCAGTTATAAATTAGTAGTCAGTTTTTTAAACAAATTTGTAAAATGTTTTATTGATATTTTTTTCATTTTTATAATATTGCATAAATTATTTTCTTTTTACTATTGAAATATTCTCTTTTTTTTTGCACCATGAATTGTTAAACTAAATTAATTTATAAAACAAATACATAATAAAATTTCATTTGAACTTAATTTAGAATAAAAGAATTTTTCAGCAAATGCTTTATTGTATATTCCCAAATGTTCATTGAGATGGACATACTCCAAAAACCTTTAATTTCGTTTCCTGAAACCTAATTGAACGCAGATTCATCAAAACAGAATACGGCAGAAGTCAAATAGAAGTATGATTTATATGATGAATAGAACCTATGATTTTTCAATTTTCGACCATTATAAATTACTTTCAAAATTACATTCAAAATTTGTAATTTTTTAAACCGGTTTTTTTTTCTAAACATCATCCGATAATATTATTTTTCTTATTAAAATTTTTAAAAAAAATTGTTACTAATAAGTACGAAAATTTTTTATTTCGTCAGTACCAAATTTTAATTTTTTCGGATTTATGTCACAAAGAATGTAAAATGACATAAATTCAAAAAATAATAACGATTTTTTTTTTGCGTAATTATGTCATTCTTGATTTTGGAATTATGACTGTCTGAGTTTTATTTTTAACCCTTGTCAGTACCTTAGGTAGAATCAGTCACCTTTTCGGGCTTAATTAAGTACGGTACTGCAATTTTACACTATAATCTACAATATTTCGAGTATTTGTTTAACAAATTACTGGCTTATTAACTCATTAAATGTGGAAAACTACTGCTATTGTCAGGAACTAAGCCTTCTCAAATAGAATAGTTTCATTTTATTTAATTTGTTACCAGATTATACTCTCAATTATTTTTTGTCAATTATTTTATGTTATCCCAATGACAAAGGGTATACTGAACCCCGTCGAAAAACATATAAAGCATGTTTTGCATCAGGCAGGCCCTCTACCTACTGCGTATGACAGATCGACTCTAATTTCATAGTCATATAAAAAAAAAACCAATTATTACTTCAATAATAAGTAAAATAAAATGGGGGTTTTTTAATTGTAGATTATACGACACGTTATTATTTATTGCATTTAAATAAAACAACAAAACATAAGACAAAATTTGAAGTTCTCTTCTCATAGCGTCACAGTGTGGTCACACATTTAGAGCAACAATTCAATGAAAACAAAAACCATTCAAGAAATTACGTAAGCACAAGTGTATCTATGCATGAGCTTTATTTACTTTCTTTATTTACTAAACAAAACCGAGCAAAATTGGAATTGAATTTTACATGACTCATGCTTTTTTTTAGAATTAATACACCTAATTAACGGTATATGTTGAATGAGTATATGTATATGGAGTGAATATGTTGAATAATAACTGCATAAACTTAAAATTTTGCTTTTAAAAACTGAAAATTTTGTAAAAAACGTTGATAATCTCGAAAAAATTCGCTAATTTTTGTTTTTATTGTGTTAATGCGCTACATCATCCCCTACAACTTTTTCATACACAACTTTCATATCAGACTTGCCGTTTTTCATGTAAAGTCATATTTATTATTTGGGTAACCCGCGTTTTAGTAAGAAAAATAATAACTGAGAGTTGAATATTGCAACAATTTTATTTTTTAGTCAAAATTACTGAAATTAGTTAGGGTTATTGAAATTTTATATTAAAGCTGTGAAGAAGATGTTGCTCTAGTTTCAATTTCTTCTGAGCTGTAGTTGATATTCTTTAGACATAATTTTTCTAATCCGATTTTCTTTAACCCTCTGCAGCCCAGGTAAATTTAAAGATAGACCTCTCTTCTAGAACAATTTTTTTCCTAAAATACTCCAAGGAATCATCCCTTAAAAACTTTTTGCTCTAAACCGGACCACCCTGTATATTTAAGTTAAAATACTTAGATTTGAAGAAAAATTTGTAAAAACATAAAGTATTATTAAAAATATATAAAAAAAAAATTAAGGGTAAAGCAAACTAAATACTATTGACCTAAGTCATTTAAAGTTTGTGTATGGTATAAAAAAAAAAATTATGGCATATACTTAAATTTTGTGTATGGTGTGTTTGTGTTATATAAAAAACAAAATATAAAACAACGATCGATGCAGTTTTTACACGATATTTACATAAATTCCAATCAAAAATTTTTGATTTCTACTTCAATTACAATGAGCCTATTGTATCTTTTTTAAAATATAATGAAAATTGTCTAATCTAATCGACCCTCAGGCCTCAATCTCAATCATCTGCATTTAAATGTTGTTTCACTTACTACCGCCAGTCCCATGACTGGACTTTATTTTTTTTTATTTTTTAAATAGTGCTATATAATTTACAGATTATATCATACCTAAGGATAGATTGGGTAAGAGTGTTCATTTTATCATACAGTAATTCAAAAAGTAAGTCTAAGTATCCTTTTTATTTCGTCTACAATTTACCATTATTAATATCATCAAAGTAATTTTTGTCTTACTTCCTACATATTATTTTACAATACAGTTGATTGTATTACAACAGTTTGTGTAACATAACAATTTTTATAGTTTGAAAATATTTTGCTTCTTTTTGTTTTTTTTTTTGTTTTTTCTCTTTTTATTTTATTTTGAATACGTCAGTGAGCTATACAATTAAGAAATTAAAAAAAGGATACAAAAAAAAATAATAATTATAAAAAATTAATTAATAATCCGCCCCCAAAGTAACAATTACAAAAATAATATTCATAGTTCAATCGTCATTGCTACTTTCATATAATTTATCAAAAAAAAAATAGTAATAATTTACGTTAATTTCAATGATATATGATTACAGATCACTTAACAAAGCGGAAAATTCTTATTAAAAGTTTAACGAATTTTCAAATGACTGTCGAACAAAATATTAAAAAAGCAATAAAAATTTTTTTTATAATAAATATTAACGGAAATTCGATTCTTTATAATAGGATGTATAATACTAAATAATTTAAAATAAGGATATTTAAACTCATATTTATTTTATCTTAGCGAAAATGATTACATAATATTAATTGTAAAATTGTATTAAGTTTTTATTGAATTTATATTTTATTTTCGTTAAACATTTCAATATAGAACTCAGTTATAACACATGTGGTGTTCCGGTGTATTTTCGTATAAAGTTTTCATATCACGTTTTTATGAGTCCCTTCTTTTTCATTCTCTATTAAGTTTGAAAAACCAATGAAAATAACAACATCACTAAAGATGGATTTCCTCTTCATGGACAAACGTCCGGGCAATTATATTTCACACTATAATTGAAACACACATACTATTAAAGAAAATTTTATGATTTCCTATCAATGCGCGAAGAACATTTTTTATGTCAGTCAAAAGTTTGACGTTTGAAAAATTGTTTACATGAGCGGATTTTATTTTTATTTATCTTTAAAAATTGAAAATTTTGTTCAGGGTAATAATGGGTAATAACATTGTAATATTCAAAGAAATAAAATATATCACTTTGCTTTTCTCCTAAAATATAAATAATTTGTTAGAAACAAAATAAACTTATACTAGAAATAAGAAAATAAAAAAAAATTTCTTAAAAAGCATTTGAAATTATATATGTGTATGCGTTCATACAAAAATCGAGATAGCAATAAATATTTATCAAATAATTATATATCTATCCTTTATTGTTCAGCCAAAAGTTGAAAATATTTTAATTAAGAAATTGAATGAAGTAAATTGTCCGGATAGGATTTTGTGTGTATGTGTTGGTAAAATAAAATTTTTTGATTAGTTAAAAAAGTTGTCCGGACGTTCGTCCATTAAGAGGAAATGCAACAATATTATCTGAACAAACACACTTTTAGATCCTTAATTATCTACTTGCTGAAGGAGGGCAACTTGTTGCATACAGAAGCAACTCCGGTAATTACCTAGAAGTTAATTGAACCTTTTCCAATTATACTGTGAGATTTATGCACATCAGATAGGGTTAGCAAAACACCGCCACCATTGATTAGAAAAATTTAAAAATAAACTAAACCAGATACATGCTGTTAGTAGAAAGGTAAAAGTCATAAGTTAATACCTATGTTAATAGCTATACATTTATTAAAAATACTTCCAAAAGTTAGACCGAAAGTGTCAAAGCTAAAAAGTACAACAGTTGTTAGTAAGTCTGAGTTGTACGTACATTAAAACGTAATCGTTTTTTAACAGTTAAAACACTTAATTGTCGATCACAAGAACTAGAGCTAGAATTTACTTCACGGAGCATTCTAGTGATTGGCTCGAATCTACCATATTCAGTAGGGTGGAAGGTAATTTGGAACAACTCAACGGTTCTGAAATTTGGATTTCAACCAAATAATTTGAAATTTCAGGGGCTAGCATTTTTTTCCGAAAGGATCTGGTGAATAAAAGAGATATCTGCAATAACACGACGATCAGACAACGACTGTAAGTCAATGAGTTTAAGACGCTGGGAATAAGATGGAAGTCGCAATGGATCATTCCATGAAAAGTTACTCAAGGCGAAACGTAAAAGCTTTCGTTGAACCAATTCAATACGATTAATGTCAGTCAAGTAATATGGAGACCACACTTGACTGGCATATTCAAGGGTACGCCTTACATATGTAACATAAAGATATTAAACATAAAGTTATTAATCCTTTTTTTGTATAAAACTTCACTTTAATAAAATATTCGTATAAATTAAAACATTACTTAAACGAACACATAAACGTATCTTCACATCAATGAACAACAATAACCTAATTTTATTCTGAACTCATTTCAATCATGGAAAACAATAATCTGACTTATGTAGAAAGTGGACATTGCAATTGCTTCTGAAAAACTAATTAGCACTTAACTGTGCCTTTTTGATATCACGACTCGAGTAACCTATTTGTTGTAGTTGGAGAGTTTGCACTCTCCCATCTTTACACTCCCAAGGAACTGAAAACTAGATCCATCATGTACGATTGAGAAGGTTGACCAGATAACCAGTTTTTCTGTCTAGAATAATACCATGTACTAGAAGTATTGACAGAAGTACTAGAAATATTAGTATTACAATCACTCATTTAAAATATAACATTCGAATTACAAAAGAAGTTGAAATACTAGTAAATTTTGTTCAGACTTCATAAACGACATCAAAATTAATTTTTATAGTACCCTTGATTCATTGTATTTCTTTGAAAAAGCTGTTGAAGTGACCCATCAGGCTTCAGTTCACAGAGAACGAAATAATATATCTGTTTCTCTAAACAGCGACCTTCAAAGAATACATAACTGGGGAATTGTAAATAGGGTAAAATTTAATGCTTCAAAAACCCAGAGTTGTCTCTTATCAACAAAGCAAAACCCATCAATACCAAATATTGTATTCGGAAATGTAGATATCGAAAACTTTGAAAATCATAGAACTCTCGGAATGGAAATAACAGCAAACTTTCGTTGCACGATCATATTTTTACTGTAGCAAAGGGTGTTTAGGCGTTTAGGATTCTTAAGCAGAAGTAGAAAATACTTTACATCTTCCAACCTTTTATATTAATATATAAGGCATACATTCACTCGAATATAACTCGCTAATTTGGGGTGGTGCACCAAATACCAGCCTACAGTACCTAGATAAGGTACAAAAGCGAGCCATCAAAATTATCAATGATGCAGATGTTATTAAACACCTAACATCATTAAGTCATCGCCGTAATGTAGGAGCAGCCATTCTGTTTTATTAATATTTCCAAATACAATCATTCCAGCATAATACTCGCTCATAAATTTGTAGTAGAGCCTCTTCTAAACTATGGAACACCTTACCATCTTTTGTTTTCGCTCAAACGTATAACTTAAAAGTTTTCAAGAGACGGGTAAATAAATATCTGTTAACCTGTCCGTAAATTCTGTACTAACTACTTTATTCTTTTCTAATTTTATTACTCTTTATTATCCTTCTCTTTTCTTCATTTTAATATGGCTTAAATTCTGGGAAGGCAGTTAGGGTACTTATCCCATTATTTTGGTCTAATATAAAAAAATTAAAATATTATAAATTTCTTTAAAAGTATTTTCACATGTTCCCCTATACCTATTAGCCAATGGTTAATTAACACGCCAAAAAAATATATATATACTTAAATACACTTACAAATATTAAAAATAATTTCATAAAGCTTCCCCCCATCCACTTCCCATTTGCTTTAACTTTTATGTGTTGTTGAAAATCTTATGGTCAACAGACTATGGCAAAGCAAAATGTCGGTTGAGTAATGGCTATTAAATCCTTTACTATGTATTATACAAATAATATCCCAAAACATAATATACATATTATATTCATTTACAATGAATGAAATATGGGACAAAATAAAGAAACGGTCATAATGTAATGATATGCTCATAATATGGAACGATTAATTTCCTTTCTCTTAGTGTTTTGTAACTTATTTGTTAAGTAACGGCAGATTTATTAAAATCTTCATATTAATATAGTAAAATATGATTTTATGGTCTTTATACAATATTAAAATTCGTCCTTTTACATAATTTTATGAGAAAATGATTTTTTTAATTGAAAATAAAAATGATTTGCTGTTGTAATCAAAGGATATCTTAATTATTCAACAGCATAACTACTCGTATATGAAAATCATTATTTTTTGATCTTCAGAATTTTTTTAATATTTTAACATTAAATTAGGATACAAAATAAATGTTAATTACTTTTTATTATTATTATATTCTAAAATATAAACTTCAGGAAATTTTTATTTTTATACATTAAACCCAGAATATAATATATATTATTATGTATCGTAATATTAATTAATTGGTAAATTTCAAATTAAAACCAAATCATATCCTTTAATACCGGGTTGTTTTTTATAAAAAAAAAAAAATACATAACTAATGCTATATTTATGAATATAAAAATATGAATAATTCAATAGGGACTTCCGCTAGTACACATATAACAGATAATTATTAACGGAGCTAGGAGAAAACTACTGACATCAACGAAACGGTTGCTAATCCATATATATGGTGTAGCTGTTATGTCATTTGGCTACTAATCAAAAGATCCGGATTTGAATTACATGGATTTTAAATTGAATTTTTCGTTCATTATTCATAAAATAATGACGCTTTATAAATATTGTTGAGAGTATAATTTAGAGAACAATATTTTTTTCGAAAAAAAATGTCGAAAAAATATTGAAAAAAACAAATTTCGAAAAAATTTTGTTCTTGAAAAAAAAAATGTACAGTTTGAACATTGAAAAATAAATGTTCGACACTTTTTTTAAAGTATTAGATTTATTTTAGAGCTGGTTACACAAAGCAACTTTGTACATTCATTAAATATGTACCTAAATAATATAAGGATTTCAATAATATGTTTAGCTGTGGTTTGGTACGAAAACTATCCCACTGTAATAAGTGTTTTGTTGTTGAAAGGTATCTAATAATATTTATATAAATTGCTTTCAAAAAGCGTGCATGTATTGGTTTACACAACACAAAATAACAATATTAAAGTAGAATACGCATTCTCTGAGTATTGTATACATTTATATACAATTTCCTTTTTACGAGTACTATATTGTATGCCTTTGTATTGTACACATCCCATTTGGGTGCAGATACTTATTTTATATTATTGCATTTTGTGTGGATCAAAATAAATTTTTATTTTATGTTTGCATTTTGATCAAATAAATTTTTTTAATCGGTTATTAGCTCAGTTGGTTAAGGCGTCATTTTAATATCGCAGATTTTGTGTAAATTCAATTCTCTGTTGACTCAAATTCTTTTTTTTCTTCATAAAAAATTATTTATTTTATCTTTATTAAAACAATATTTGTTTTTATTATTATATTACAAAACTTATAATATTACTTTTTATAAACAAGGCAAAATAGTTTTTTAATAAAAAAAAGTAATTTTTAATTAGTATTCTCTTCTCAATAATTTCAACAAAACACGAAATCGTTTAGTATAAATCCTAGCATACAAATTATGTATTCATGTATGTATATCTTATATATCAATACCATACCAACAAATTCATTCAATATCATATTTACATACTAATCGAGGATTTGAGGACGAGGGCTTTCTCTTTTTAAGTTTGTATGAAATAAAATTAGTTAATCCGTATTTTACAAAATAGTTTAATAGTTTTTTTTTCCTGTCATCAGCTAAATTCGGGTTTCAATAATATGAAGCGGGGGTTTGGGGACGGAAACCCCCTATATAAATAAAAAAAACTGTTTTAATATTTAAATTTTGCAACTTAATAACAATAAAACTAAAGATCCCCCAAAACTAAACTGTATCCATGTGGTGTGTAATCATTGTAAGCAATGTTTAAAAATAAATCAAATTTTTAGCAACATATGCAACACTTAGCAAGATTAGAAAAATTCTAGCAAAAATTCAGAAAAAATTCAGATTTTAATTTTTCTAGAGCGTTGTAGAACAGTTTATTGAACAAACATAATAATTGAAAGTATTAATGTAGCAGAAATACATACATATGTGCTAATGCATATGTATAATGTACATACATTTTTGTTGAATTAAAAAAAAAAAAATATGCAAGTCATAAATTTTTGTGTTAAAAGTTTGTTATTATTTTTTATTAAAACTTTAAGTTATAATAAATAATAATTTTTTTAATTGGAAAGTAGTACATATTTTGTTTGAATTCTTACAAGAGTTCTGACTTTGGATTTTTTAATTAACGGCAATGGATTTTGTCCTGAATACGTTCTAGGCATCGAAATTTTGACCCTCCTAAAATATTTATAAAAACTGTTGTAAAAAAGTCAAATAAGTCTGATTAGTCTTACTACAGCAGGTGCTTTGTCGGCATGACGATGTAGTTAAAGGATAAGATGCGCTACTTAAGATATATATTTTTGGAAACAATTAATATTACCGTAGATCCTGAACCTGTGACAAAATCATATTAGTGTCCAACTTTCAGTATTTTGTGTAACCCAAAAAATGCTTGCAGAATAAAAACATCTGATTCGTAATGATGTTGAGGCAACATATTTTATAAAGACATAAACATACCATATTTAAGAAAGTTCAAGCATAATCGAGTACATTCTACATTTTTAATTATGTATATCAATGCTGTTAGAGTCATAAAAATAATTTCCATTTTTGTTTCCATTTGAAAGCATTTAAACGTTTTTTAAATCTTTAAATTTTCACAAAGTAAACGATTAATCTACTATTACTATTCTATCAGGTAAGCAGGCTAAAACTGTCTGTTGTCATTGTATTATGTTATAACAGACAATAATGTTACATAACGAATGGGATTTTAAATATTTATGTTTTTCCGCTGGTATGCATTTTATAGAACGCAAAATAATTACTTAGTATTCTTTTCTTTTTTCGAATTATTTCATCATTAAAACTTTGAAAGGCAAGCAAATTGATAACTCAAATATTGTTAAATCAATTACAGTTCTGATAGCTATCAGAATGTTTGATTTCAATAAATTCTAAAAAAAAAAAGCTTTTAATATCCAATAAATTTAATTCAATTAAATCAATGAACATTAATTCTTCACATCAAATAGTTTTTCTTCAATGATTCATACATATATATCTATGTTTTTCTTCTCCTTAACGTACACTACACATACGAGTAGTACTTACTATCGATACAAAAATTCAATTTACTTTTAAAGAAAATTTGAAAACTTTTAATAACTTTTAGTAATAGTAAACTAAAGATTAAGAAGTTTAACTTGTCTCTTTTCTTCTATATTATATTGTTCATAAAAAGTTGTTGAATTAAATTTTATTGACAATAGGTCTAAAATTGTATATCTCTCCCCCCCCCCCCACAGCTCACCATTTTATAATATAAAAGATTTAAAAAGCTATAAAATTGATTACATTTCTGATAATAGAAATAAATTACAGCACAAGTCAAAATAATGCTCAAATTGAAAATTGTATTTACATTATTTTCATTTGAACTCGAATTTATACCAACAACAATTTTTTGTGAAGATCCGTAAAATAGTTTCCGAAATACAACAATATGTTTTACTTTGGTTTTTGAAATAACCGCATATTAGCTTTTTCATATTCGATTTGTTCTACTTTCCTCAATTGCTAAATGTAACGGTTTTAATTTAATGCATAGTAGTTACTGTGACTACAAAAGAAGGCTATGATTCGATTTATGTCCTTAATCCTTATTAAAAGTTAAAAATCAGAGCTTTAATTATTTTAGTATTTCATTGTACTTGTTCACAATTTTATGCAACTTTTGGGCTTTTTCTATGGCTTTCTTTGGCACAATTTTGCGCAAGGATCACATTTACTATCAAAATAGGGAACACAGAGAAGCTGAAGATCAGAAAATATGGCCAGCAAAGAGCTTACGCAGATTGGAGTAGTACAAAGAAGCACAACGCATTTTCATTATATAGAAGATGTACACTTTCACCTCCCTGTGAATATTAAAAAGCAAAATTGGTACTAATGTAGTGGAGTAACTAATATGAAGTAATGAAATGTGACTTACAAGGCAGCATTATTTGCTAAAAAAAAGTGCCGATTTGATATGGATTGTGATCACGCGGACTATTTAGATTCCTAATGGTGAAAATATCAATATTTTGATTTCGTATGTTGATAAAGAAAAAAGTCATATACAAGTTTGATTTCTGAGACTCTTCTGTAAAAGAGTATTTTTATTTTTATTGTTTTATTTTTTGTTAATTTTAATTAAAGCAAAGTTAACTCATCCGCAGGCATTTTACTGTTCCAATACATATGCAACTAGTAGGCTGATTCTGATTAATATCACAATATTCATATATAAATTAATTTTTTAATTCTAATGTTACCTGTACCTGTGGTACTTACTTAACCGTCGCTTGGTGGGAACATAATATATTGAAATAAATTAAATAGTTAATATTTCTTTTTCGAAATATTTTTCTTTCTTTTATAGTTATTATAATGATTAAAACTGTCATTCTTTAATATCCCACAAACTTTATTTTTGAATTAATTTTAAATGTTTTATTTATTTTATTTACACACATTTTATTATTAATTTTATTATTTTTTGTATTTGATAACTGTTTTAAGATTTTACTTATACAACTACAGATTTTATTCTATTCTCATCAATAGTCCATCTGAGATTGAATTTTAGTCTAATAACGGTGCCTTTCATTTCCGTGCATGCAAATTAGTAAACCGACTGAAATATATCTTTGACAGACACCACCTATATTAGATCTATTACATAACTGAGTATATTGAAAATTTTTTTTAAACAAATTCATCATATAATTTTATTTCACGGATCATATCCATATGAAAGGCGATACTAACCATTCCAGCAGGTTAAAAGTTAAAATTCTTAACATACCTGACAATTCCAAATGACTGACACGATCGCAAAATAAAACACTAATTATTTTAGGTTTTAACAACAAGCAGGTGCACATGTGATGTAGTTAGCAACTACCCAGTCAAGAAGCACCAAATAAATCTGTGCATAAAATTATGAAATAGAAAAAAAATCGTGATTGAAAATCTTCTTGGCAAATGTGAAGATGTTACGAACGCAACGGAAATGGAATTAGCACCCAACCCTTACAAAAAATGTAATTTAACCTAAAGACTCGTACCTAAACCAGATATAGATTCGCGTGTAGTAAAACATTCATTGTTGAAAAACTGGGTTATTATTTTTATTATTTCAAGTTAAATTTATGTTAAACAAATGTAATCAACTTGATAAAAAATATGTAAGGCGGGAATTTAAAGAATTAGCTGAACTAATAATATGAAAAATAATTCTGAGATACTTGTAAATTCATACAAAACTTTATTTCTTTAAATTTTAAATGTAGCAAATTTTGAATTTAAATTAAGCAGATTAAAAAAAGAAACAATATTTTCTGCTGCTGTAAATATATTACAAATGGTAGATTTATTTAATTAAAGGAATCCATTATGTTTAAATAATGAAAATGTCTATACTATAAACTTTATTCAAATATTGTTTTCAATTTTTAAATCGGTGTATTGTAAAAATGTTAAACATGAGTTACACCGTTTTTGCTTTTTGTCACAGATTTAATTGTTAAAATCGGTATAAATCTAAATTAAATTTTTTTAATTAAATCTCAAAGTAATAAAAAATATAATCCATCCCTTTCTAGAATTTAATTTCAACAAAAGGACATATCAAATTCATTGCGTAAAAATACTTTCTTTGAAATATTTTGTAAAATTTGACTGATTTTTATAGAATTAAAAATTTAGATATATAACTTTTAAATTAGTTTTTATAAGACTTTTACAGTCATATTTTCATATGAACTTTGATTTTCTATAGACTACTCCTAATGTATTTAATTCAACAGAAATACTGATTACTAGCAGTGTTTTGCTAGAATATTCTACACACTCCAATTAATTGCTGCCATTTTCTTCCGAATTACAATTTTCAGTGCTCCATTCAATGCTAATATTTCTAGATAAAGTAGAATAATACATGTTGCTGGAACTATAAAATGAAAAAATATTTTTGCGAATGTATATTAAATTAAATATTTAACACCTCTTTGATATTTAAAGCTATATTGAACTTAATTCGTTGATGTCATCATTATTTAATAACTTTCCATGAAATATTTTATTATTTTTTTTTGTGTTACGAACATTTACATAATAAAAGTGTTTGCTTACAATATTTTACTATCTATAAGATTCTTTTACATAACAATAAAAATTCAACAAAATCCTTCAAAAAAAAATTTTATCATTTAAAATAACCCAATAAAGTATTCAATAGCAATAAATTGATCAAAATATTGACCTTCATATTTTTGACATAAAATTCATCATGATTGTCATTATAATTTGCTGACAATGAAATCAACAAATGGTTACTCTAAAAGACTTATTTTAGTTTTAACAAAATGATTGGAGTTTTTTAGTGCATTAAAGTCCGCACAGTCCTTCACTTAGTTCTCTTCTGTAAAATGATGAATAATGATTTTCTTGTATCTAACAAAAATGAATCTAATGAATTTTAGTTAATTTGCAATTTCAGATATTAAATAAAATACCTAATAATGATAATTTAAATGAACTAAATTAAGTCTTAATAAATTAAGTAATTGATTAAATTAATTAAAACCCATGTGATTTGATTTCTGTGTTGTTATTCTTATTATTAAAATTAATAAATGTTCTTTATTTCTGCAAGTTTCATGTAAAAATGGCTATTAGGTCTTAGTATGTCAATTATTAAAATACTGACTACTAAAAGGTAGCAACTGAATACATGGTGGGTGGTGCAGTAAGTATATCGCGTGCTCTCAGCCGGAAGGTACCAGTTTCGATACCCGACAATGCAAAAAAAGTATTTTATGGATTTTTCGACCACGTCTAGTACCCTTTGTCATTGGAATAAAATAAATGACAAAAGCTGCTTGAGAGTATAGTCTGATAATAAAGTTACTCTGGGTGTCACACGCGTCACACGCTCGGTGGCGCAGTAGGTAGAAGGTCCCAGGTTCGATTCCCAATTAAGTAAAAAAAATGCTTTATGGGTTTTTCGACCTGGTCCAGTACTCTTTGTCATTGGGATAAAATAAATAACAAAAAATAATTGATAGTATAATCTGGTAACCAGTTAAATAAAATAAAGTTATTCTATTTAAGAAGGCTAAATTCGTGACAATAGTAGTAGCTTTCCACATTTGAATAGTTTATAAACCAGTAATTTAATAAATAAATGCTCAAAAAACATTGTAGTAAAATATTGCAGTTTAAACTTAATTAAGCGCGAAAAGTTATGCAAATGTTACAAATGCTATAATTGGGACTACAGATGTCATTTTTGAAATTTGTTTTTATTTCGTTCGAATTAAAATTTGTCGATTTTATAATAATAATTTATTTGTTTAATAATAATGATTTTGGAAATCGAAAGTTTAAAAAAAGAAAGCCACTAATTGGACGAAAAGTGAAATAATTATGCTTCTTAATAGCAAAAATAATAATAATAAAAGTGATTATAAAAAAGATGATGATGTGTGCTACAAAAGAATGAATATTTTACTGCAAAATTGTGCTGTTGCAGCTTTCCGCAAATTTGAATTGGATTCTAGTAATGATAACTTATGCTCTTTTTATTTTATTACTGTATAGCTGCATTCATTTTTTTAGTGCTGTTAACCCCTCTGTCTATAACCAAAAAATATACGTTCCGTCAATAACCAGCATACCCGGGTATGCAATACATTTTGTATGAAAAATGAATATAATATTTTGTTGCCAAATGTTTAGCAACATTTTTTAAAAGTAATGCTGCCGTTTTGATTAAAATATTATTTCGGGAAGTTCCCTTCTTCAGTTTTTATCTATTTTGAAATTTTTAACGTATAATTAAGCTTAGTTTTGCCGAACATCTTGTCATAAAAGGTTATTGTCTTGAAGTATTTAATCTGTTTTCGTATCATGGATCAGATATCTGATGATGATGATTGTTATTGGAAGGTATAAAATTATAATTGGATTTAATTTTAACAGTTTAATTACATTGAAGTATATTACATTTACGCGCATATCTTATTCATTCGTTTGTTAGATTGTCTCCACAAGAACAACAAGCTTTTTTACGTCATACTTTTGTAAAAGAAGATAATAAATTTTCTGATGTAGAGTTAGATGATGAAAATATCGTGTTTCCGAGGCAAAGTGCTCTTAACGATACTCAAATTGAGGAGGTTTTGTAGATCAAAGACTCAGATATTGAATATGTGTGTTATAATGAAAGTGTAGAAATTGATTATAATACCAGTAGTGATGAAGAAATTTTTACAACATCAGATAGTAATATTCAGTTAATATCTAGAGTGTTGTGGCATTGCAAAGATGGTACTCAGTGGCAAAGTGATCCTCCTGTGTCATCTAGAGTAAATCGTCATTTGATCATGCGCGAACGAAATGGCCCAGTACAGCGAACTAAAATGATGAGCATTCGCAAAATATTCAAAAACTTATTGGATGATAATATGTGTAATATAATAATTCGCGAAACCAATAGGAAAGCCATATCAATTTATCAAGAATACAATCGTATTTACATCCTGAAATAAAGCCAAAAGAATGGAAATTACTAACTTTGGAAAAATTTGAAGCCTATTTATTATATTATTTTTACATATATTAATTACTGCAGGTGTCAAACGTTCAAATTTTGAACATACCAAAGATTTGTGGCAGATAGATTCTTATTCATTACATAGGGCTAGTATGGGAATTTATAGGTATTTATTTTTTTATGGTATATTTAAAAAAATTTATAATTTTACAAAATTAGGTTTTGGGATATCAGCAGATTTATTCGTTTCGATAATACGTACAAGCGAAATGAACGTCTAAAAATTGAAAATTGGGAGATGATGAATAATAATGTAAAATCGCTTTATAAACCATCAGAATGTATAACAGTTGATGAACAACTTTTTCCTTTTAGAGGCAGAACAAAGTTTACGATTTATAAGCCACAAAAACCGGCAAAATATGGCATAAAAATTTGGCGGGCTTGCGACTCAAGCTCATTTTATCCTCTGAAAGGACAAATATATACCATTAAAAAGGGACGGAATCCGGAAAAAAATCAAGGCGAACGTGTGGTAAAAAATATGGTTGCGAACTATAAAGGTACAGGACATACAATAGTTACCGATAATTTTTTTACTTCTTTGAAACTAGTTGAACTTTTGATGTCATGGGATCTTACTTTAGTTGGTACTCTCAGAAAAAATAAGCCATATATCCCAGAAGACTTTCTAAGTTGTGCCGAAAGAGAAGTATATTCAAGTGTGTTTTTTTTTTTTTTTTTTTTTTCTTTATTAATTCAAAATACGAATAAAATATTACAAATAATTTGAAAAAAATATTGCATAAAAAAAAAATAAATACATTCAGTATGATCTTAGCCTAAGCTGTGTGATCTTCAAAATATGAATGAAAATTACAAATATAAAAATTGAAAAATTAAAAATACGTTTCTTTACTAGTACTAAAATTATATAAGTTGAAAGTTAAGAATACGAACAACAAAAAGTAAAAACAAAAAAAAAGAAAAAAAAATAAAATGAAATAAAATAAAATATTAAACCAAAAACTTACATCTAGAAATTCTAATTTACATAAAACTAAAAGTCTTCCCTCAATAATAAATGAAGAAAGAAGACAAAAACAAAAAAGAAAAAAAAAAAATAACAAAAAATAAAATAATTTATAAAGCAAAAGAAAACAAAAATATCTTTTACTTATGGATCAAGTTTACATGAAAAAATTTTTAAGTTTATTAATTTAATTCAAAATATACCTCTTTATTTCCTTCTTGAAAATGCACACGTTATTTATATTTTTTATTTCTGATGGTAAATCATTAAATACTTTTAGGCAGTTATAGAGGCAATTATTCTTCTGATTATTTGTTTTAAAAAGACTTAAATAAAAATTTGACTTATTTCTAGTATTGTAATTATGAATGTCTACTCTTCTATTTAAGATGAAATTATGTTTAATATGATTATTAATTATTTTGAATCCGATCATAAATAACTCTTTTTTGCATATGCTATCAAGACTCAAGTATTGATCATTATACAGTTGGTCACTAGGAAACAGGACAGGGTACCTATTAATAATTTTAATGGCTTTTTTGTGTAGAATATTCAAGCGACTCAAAGTAATTTGGGGTGCTCTGCTCCATATTGGATTAAGGTACACTATGTTTGATAATATATAGGAGCAAAATATGGAATATAACATGCTGACGGAGAAATAATTTCTAAGTCTCTTTAATACAAATACGTATGGAGAAATTTTTTTGATAACATGGTCAACATGATCTTTCCATTTTTGTTTTGTATCAATTACTAAACCCAAATAGTTGAAAGTCTTTACCATGTCAATAGAATTTCCATTAAGAAGAAAAGAAGTGTTATTAATTTTTTTATTTTCAAAAATCATAATTTTTGTCTTTTTTACGTTTAGACAAAGACGATGTTTAATAAGCCATTCGTTAATTGTTTTTAGATCTTCCTCAATTGCAGCTTTTAATTCCCTTTCATCAAATTCGGCATATCTCAAAACTGCGTCATCGGCATATAGTTGTAAGGAACCTATTAAGTTTAACTTTGTCATATCGTTAATATAAATTTTAAAAAATTCTGGCCCTAAAATAGATCCTTGAGGAATTCCTTTTTGTACGATTTTTGATGAACTATATACATTACCGATACGAACTTCTTGCTGGCGATTGGATAGATATGAATGTAGGAATAGCAATTGTCTGTCGGTAAAATTCATCAATTGAAATTTTTTAAGTAAGATTTCATGATCTACACAATCGAAAGCCTTTTGCAAATCTAAGAAAATACATGCAACATATTTTCCCTCATCCGAGTTTTTTGAAATGAAATTCGTCAGACTTAGACAGGCCGCCGTTGTATTTGAGTTAAGTTCAAATCCATATTGCTCTTCATGAATTATATTGTTATTTCTTAGAAAGTTTGTAAGGCGGTCTTTTATTATGATCTCGAAAATTTTTGAGAAGGCTGTGAGAACTGATATAGGTCTATAATTGGAACAAATATTTCTGCTTCCGTTTTTGAAAATTGGGGTTACTATAGCTTTTTTTAAAGAGTTTGGAAAACATGATGTTTCAAAAGAAATATTTATAAATTTGACCAAAATCCGACTTAAAGGTTCGCAAAACCTTTTGATAAATTTGGTTGAAATCTTGTCATATCCTGTCGCTGCACTTGAATTTAGAGAAAGTATAACCTTTTTGATTTCTTCAATATTAGTATGACTTAAGAAAAAATTGGAATAAATAGTAGGTATAAAATTGTTCATATATATATTATCAATGGGATCTATTGAAATATCTATTTTCTTTGTAACATTTATAAAAAATTCATTAATAAACTCAGCTATATCTTTCTCATCGGATACGCATCGGTTATCAACTTCTAGGGATTTTATGCTACCGTGAGTTTCTATGTTAGTGTCTTTGTTAAACATAATTTGTTTATAAATATTCCATATGGTTTTACTATTATTTAGACCCTTTGAAAGTTTTTCGGTGGAAATAAAAAATAATAATTTGCAAAAATCGAAATAAACGAGTAAATTGATTGTAAAATCATATAAAAAAATATTTTAAATATGAAAACGTGTTCAGAAACAAGTAGGATAAAAGAGATAAAGCTTAACATAATAATATTTAATAAAAAAAAATAAAAAAATTTTACAAAATTAAAAAATATGCAAAAAAAAAATATAACATAAAAGTTGTGAATAATGCAAAATAATTTTTTGATTTTAACGAAATTAAGTGTATTGTGAATTTGCATATCGTAAAAATTATTAAAACTATTGTGAATTTGTGTTATGTGTTGTGGAAGAATGTAGAGGATTGTTGTTTTTTGTTTTAACAAATTCAATATCATTAATACTACTAATTCTAAATACCTTTGAATTTTCGGTTTGCTGGAGAAGTATGTTGCCTTCTTTAATCCATAAAAATTTATATCCATATAAATTTTTGACTTGTTTTGCTTCATAGAAGAGTTTAGCCTGCAGATTTGTAAAATGATGTCGAAAAAATATTTCTCGATTGTTACTATCTTTTATTCCCAGTTCGGCCGTGAAAATATGTTTTCGGTCTCGTTTTTTTTTCATAAGCTCTGCTTTGATTTTTCCAGAACTAAGTTGGACCAAATACAATTTGTTGTTGCCATCAACGGCACCCTTTTCAATACAAGAAATTTTTAGTATGTCATCCTTTTTTACTTCCGCATTTAACTTTTCGCTTATTTTAAGCAATGTGTCCACTGGATTTGAGAGATTCGAAGGTAAGCCGGCTATCACAATATTATTTTTGTTTTTCATTTGCTGAGATTTATCGTAATGTGACTCCAGTATATTCACTTTCCTTTCCAGATTTTTACATTTCATATCCGTGTCAAGAATTTGTTTTTTTAAAAACTTGTTTTCTTCGATCACTTGCTTATGTTGTTGTAAAAAGCCATCCATCTGTATAGATATGTAACTTTGCGATTTGTGAATATCCATCACTACAGCACCCAATGTTTTTATATATAAGGCTAAGCTTTCAAGTGTGCAATTCTTAATGTTGATATCAGGTAGGTTGACATCATTTAGAAAACTTTCTTTTGGAATTACATCCCCTTCATCAACAATTGTAATATTTGCCTGTGACGGACATTTTTCACATCTCCAACTCACTCTTTTGGCGATGACATCATTGTATGTTGCTTCACTTATGCCAGCGCATTTTAAGTGGTGAGGTGCTTGGCAAGGCCCATTACATATTAAACCAGTATTCTTTGAGGTAAAGTTCCTTTTACAAATGATGCACTGACTTTTACTCATGTTGAATAATTTATTTTAATTTTTTGATTAGGTTAAATTAAATTTTCTACTATTATTTTTATTGTTTTTGTTTTAATTATTTTTCTATTTTATTTTATATACGTATATTTGGCGCGAAAAACAAAAGTAAAAATAATTTGTTCCCACAAAAAGTTTATAACAAAATATTCGGAGCAAATTATATAAATTATAAATAAAAATGTGTTATTGAAAAAAAATTAGTAAAATTTTAAAAATTTTGATAATATTTTATTTTATATAATATTTTATTTTATTTTTTAAAAAAGAACTCGGAAAATTATGTTGTTTACGATTTGACAGTTCACACACTTTGCCTATAAGGATAAGATTACATTGTGTTCGTATGTACAAAAAAAGAAAAAAATGTTATAATGATTAGCAGTTTATAACAATGAACCAATAGTATCTAGTCAAAAGCTTAAACCGGAAATTATTTTATATTATAATACCAGAAAAGGTGGTGTAGATACAATGGACCAAATGCTTTCAGAATTCACATCAAAACGACAAACAAGGAGATACCCTTTGACTTTATTTTATAATATTATTGATGTTTGTAGTCTTGCTGCTTACATAATATATACAGAAAATAATCCATCAAATGCAGTCGAAACATGTAAACGACGTAAATTTCTTCAAGATTTGGGACGTCAATTAGCACTACCGCATATTAGAGCAAGGGCAAATAATATACAAGTTATTCGGCATTTCAGTACGAAAATTGCTATTGAAGCAATGATTGGGACACCTATAAACTCGATTTCTACACCACCAACCACATCATCATCTTCATCTGACTTACGTGAAAAATATAGCAGTGGAAGAACAAAAATAGTCGGCAATTGTTTTCCTTGCAGATCTTCTCTAGAGAAAAGACGTAAACCTACTAGAAAAGCATGTCTTACGTGCAATCGTCCAATATGTAACGAACATAGTATTATAACTGAAAAGTGCCGATTATGTAAATAATTTCATACTGATTATCAAGCCAGACTGAATAACTTTACTTATTTTTATTATGGAAAATTTTTATTATTTTTATGTTTTTCATATTTTTGTTACTTTATTTGATTACATTATGATTTTTTATTTTGTTTTATTTATGTTATGTAATTTTTATAAATATGAATTTGTTTTGAAATAAATTTTGTTATTTAGCTGTACCTTTTATGATTTTATTCTAAAAATATTTCAAAACAAGCTGAAAAACAATATTTTTCATACAAAATGTACGTATATAGCCGGGTATGTGGTTATAGACATAAGGGTTAACGTCTGAATTTTCCTTTATTTAAAAAACTGTTGTATTCAATTCAGAATCAATTAATTTATTATTTGCAAATCCAAATTACTATTTTGACATTTGTAACTAGGTACGGTAAGAACACTTACTACAAATTGTCAAACTAATTTTGACGTTAGTAGCTCTAGTTAAATTAGCTATGGTATAAACACGGCAATTGTCATCAACTGTTTTTGCATTTGATATTAATTTGATATTTCTGATTACAGCTTAATACAAATAAAAAAAATCAATTATTGCACTCAAAAATATAAACATAACTACCTCTATACTATACTATAGGCTTAAAAAAAAAAAACAAAACAATTCATTTCAATATGCTGATTTGATTAATCTTTATTGATTAATGTTAATTTGTTCAATTTTTATGATAAAAATAAAAACTAAGGCAAACACTTTCATTAAATTACAAAAAGTTCTGCACTTTAACACAATCTGAAATTATTAGATTTTCAAACTGGATACATTTTGATTTATTTGCTTACAATATTTTTTTTTTATCTATTTTTCTTTTTTTTAGCATTTAACAACACTCTTTTTTTTTGTAGTCGAAATCCTGACTAAATCTGAAATTTTTCAAATATGAAAAATATTTAAGGAAAATGCCACAGGTTATAAATACATATAAGAAATCAATATAAAAAAAAAATATAGTCATCTTTAACGTTGTAAAGTTTCAAGGAAATCCGTATTTATTTTGGAGTTGGAAGTTAAAAGGAAATATCTTTGCTTGTTTGTTTTTTAATACTTTGTTTTGTTTTACCTTAAGGGTTTTTAAATTAAATCACTTTAAATCAAATTTTGCTTTTTTAAATCGTATATTTTATTTTGAATACTTTTTAATATCATCCTAAATTATAATATCAATATTTAAGACCTAAAAAAACCAATCATTTAAAATTAAATTTATTAAATAGCTAGTCAAAGAAATTTTAATTTATTGATTATTTAATTAGGAAAAATATTTATAATGGGTGGTTTTCAAAATTGAAAATATTATAATTCTGAAGGTCAAATGTAAATAATTTCAATTCATTATGAGTATTGACAATTAAATGCAAATGTGTTGTGTAAGATTACAGTGCTATTTAGATTTGTATAAATTAATAACGGTAATTTTATAAGGATATATAAGTACTACAAGGCTTCTACTACAATGCAATGTTCATTTAAATTTGAATTGTTTAATTTGCCAATATTTCAAACATGTTTCACCGAACATGAAATCAGACATTGTGTTCATGCAATTAAAGTTTTTTTTATTTTGATAATTATTTAATAATTGTCATTATTAGTTTGCACTACCCTAAATATAATTGGACCTGATTGTTCACAAGTTAGAGGGATAACTAATTTATAATTTACTTACATTTATCCTATATATATTTTTTATTTTTTTTTCGTTTTAATTAAATCAAACATGTTTCAAACAATACCTTTGCATACGAATGCACAGCTTAGAATAATTGAGGATTGGGAAAAGAAAAATGTATCTTTTATCAGTTGTAAGACATTTTGGAAAAAATTGTTGATATTTGTCTAGAACTTTTGTAATGTATTGATGTGAGCAACAAATATACCCATATTTTTCCACATTCCAGAAAATTTTACTACAAACACGTTTCCATAGCCAGTTTTGAGCCACCTAGCAATTTTCATTGTGTAGAGATGGCTAAATACAGGATAAGTTATGCTATTAGATATAAATAAATAATTTACAAGATAGTCGTCGAACAAATTATAGTGTCCAACTAAATTGTTTGTATAATTACATCCGCACAAGATCTGACAAAGGAGGTCAGTGTAACAAAAATTTTATGCATTGTCAGCATTCTAAAAATGGTGATGTTTTTAATAAAACCTGTGTAAAACCTATAATATTAAAATGCAAATACAAAGAGAGAATAATATTTTAACAAAACAATGTGGTGATAACACCGCCGTAACAATGCCGTTCTTACAACCAATTGAATGCATTGACGATACACTCATGTGCAAAATGATGTAACATATATCCATGCGAAAATATTTTATATATATAATATCAAAAAATAGAGTAGAAGAAAAAAAATGAATTTACCACGACAAAAGAATAGTAAGCGAACGTCTGGAAGACCTCCATTAAATTAAATTAATATAGGAATTTTACTGAATCAAAATCATAAAAATTAGCTTTCAATAATTTTAATTATTTTAATTCTAATTTTAATTTGTTTACAATTACGAAACACAAGAGGAAAATTATTTAAAGTTTAATAACTCTTAAACAACTAAAAATAAGCCCACCAGAATAATTTGTTATTCATTTTAATAACCTCTACGATTCTGCCAAAAAACTACTTCTTAATCGGAGATACTGTGTAAGCAAATTTTGCGATAACTTCTTTAAAATTCTCCGTAGTTTTTACCATGCCATTTGATCTACCTTTTTCGAACACGAAACAAAAACAGAATAAATTTAAGAAAAATAACCTATAAACTAAAAACTCATGTATAACAACAAAAATAACAATAGAATTATTTTCAATTCAGTTGTTAATTTTTTTAAAACAACTAAAATCGGTAGGTACCAACTTCTACAAACTATCTATCACACATTTTTTTTTTTTTTTAATATTCATAAGCATTTCACATCATAAATTCAAAATTTTATAACTTTACAAATACAAAAATATTTTCTAACTTAATTTAAATAAATTATAATTAAAACATACACCCATTTAAATAACGATCCAGTACAGTAATGGAACAAAATATGTTACAATGGTTGCGATATATTATGGATCCGGCGAATGGTTTAAGTACATCTTTTTCACCTTTACGGACCTAATTATTCATCTCTTACCGGTTGTGTTATCCAAATCGATTATTTGAAACTAAATTTCTAATAAATTTATGCTCATATCTAGTAAGTACAAGGTAAAATCTAGTAGCACAAAATATAATCGGTTTCTGCCAGAAATAATTATTCAAAATTAACAAAAAAAGCCATAATTAATACTAATATTTACAAATAACAACCTCGGTTTTTGGATCGGTGGGCTATCAACTCAAAATGCAAGCTATATGGGATTGTCCAAATAAAAGCAAAATCAAAATGAATCTAAAGTTACGAAATAAAATAGTGTGAGTGATCGGAAATGCGTCATAGAGACCCCAATATGAGAGAACACAAGGTAATGAGGAAATAAATATTTATGAGCCTAGCGTTGTACACTCTAATAACTGCTTACAAAAAAATTGTTTTAAACTGCGAAATTAAAGAAATTTATACAATATATGGAATTGTTTATGCAACCACTAAAACATTTTTAAAATTTAATATTAGTAAGTTCAATTAGAGAGAATAAATTCAATATTAAAACATCTTATAGGACTCAGTTCATTCAACAAACATCTATTCAAGATTGCGATAAGTCACAACACAAATTCTGTGTACAGGTACAGGAATCTAGAATACGATGTTCTGAAAAAATACAAAATCAGAATACACCTCCGGCTGATTTGAAAATCGAAATAACCGTAATAATAGTTTACGTTAAGCATGCCTACTCCTATGTCTACTTAAAATATCTTTAAAAAAAATTAAGACCTAAAGATGCGTGCATTTGATGAACACAAATAAAAAGCTTCACCACAAAAGACGAATACAAACCTCAACATCATCATTTGATACTTGTCTAAACGTGGTGACTCTGGTATTTATTAACACTAACACTTGCTAATAAGTTTATATTTCAATTTTTTCTTTTTATCTTCTTGATAGTAAATTAGGTAAAAGTATATTTTCGTGTATTTTAAGTATACGGCAGGTACTGCAATTTATTGTGTATGAAAATGTTTTTATTACTGTGTGTAGAGAAATAATTGCTAGTACCCTTCAATTTTTAGACGTAATAATGAAATAATAAAAACAAAATCCGCAAAAACTAATATTGACATGTATCAGAAATTCTCATATTTCGAGGCTATAATTCACATGCCTGACCAAATATCCTGCAGTGAAACGTTATTACAAAGATAGTAGAAAATGTTTTTTTTAAGTACTGTAGTTTTTCATTTCAGAAAACATATTAAAACCAGAATTATTTTAGATCTTGTATTAATTCACGGAAGGTTAAAATTTCGTTTAAGAGAACCACACTGATATTACATATTATATTATACCGTTATACGATAGGAACTTTTTTGTTTTCCTTTTTATAAAGTTTTATAAAATAATTATTGTTTAACTTTTCATTATCGCACGTGTATACAACATACACTTAATACTTACTTTGTATAATTAAATTATAGCTTCCATATTTGCATATTAATTAAATACATATTAAAAATGAAATTATGAATTTATTTAAAATAAATACAAAAACGAAAAAAAAATTAATTAATAGTAAAATTTGCAGAAATTGCTATCTACAGGAAATTTTGTAACATTTTCACAATTGTTTAAATTCTAGACTACAAATTTACATCATAGATTTTAAATTTACTTCAAAATACAGTGAAGGAAATTTTAAATAATCTTATTTGAACGAAACTGTAAATTTAAGAAATTAAATATAGTAATTGCAGCATAATATCAAAAAAAATATTTTTTAGCCTAAGAAATAGCCAAAATTTTGGCTACAAAAAGTTTGATGCTCTCATAATGATTCTGGAATATAACCAAATTTTGCTATCTTAGAAACGAAACGAATGTAAGACATTCGACAAATTGTGCAATGAAAAAATTAAGTGACAACTAAATAAACAAATTATTTTTGTTGTTCGAATGAAACATTTAAAAAAAATGTAATTAAATTATTTATAAGATAAGCATAACGGCCCATATTTCGATAGTCATTTTTTATAAAAAAAACAAATTTTACGATTTCAATAGTCATAAAAAATTAAATCGTAAAATCAGAAAATGCCATCTTTATTGCGATGAAATTGTGTATTATAAAGATCCAGAGATATTTCATTGCTACTTTGCCGCAAGCGACACCGAGATTATTTTGGAATTCGTACAATTATTTTCACGTAGGTTGATAAACAACAGATTGTTGCTTGTTTTTAATTTTATTATAATGCCGTACGTATTTGTAATGTGTGTGATAACAATTTTGAAAATTAGATTTAAGTAAACATTAAGATTAATTTGCTAATACTTTATAGTATTTTATGCCTAAATTTAAGCTGGGCTTTTAGTTTTATAGAATTTGTTTTTATGTTCTTAAAGTTTACTATCAACATTTTTAAAGTAAAAAGTTAAATAATTATTAAAAATTAAATATTAAAGTTATCTGATGTTACAATATTAGTACAACATTAATATTGTTGTATACCTAGTTCTAATTAAAATCTATTAATCGTTCAATTTAAAAACTATTTTCTTTTCTTATAAATTTAGAAGAAAATAGCTATACTATAAACAGTATTTCAGATTAAAAAATAAAACACTTATTTTGGAGCATATACAAATTATTTTGTCGCACGTGCATAAAGGATGAATGAAAACTGCATAAAAATTGCGTATACGGTAAGATGATTTTAAATAAAAGGTTCTTAAAGTCCTAATTCTTGTTCCAAATGACTTTATTTTTTTACCTTTAAAAGATAGCTTATGAATTATACTATTACTACTACTTACTATTACTATTACGAAAAAAATGTATTTTTTTTAATGTTTAAAATAAAACTTTTTCGGCTTAATTTTGTTTTATTTCGTCTCAAACTCAATTTCCCAAAACTCGATTTTCTGGGTATACAACAAAATAATTGTGGGGCGACGAATTGTTAAATGACGGTTTATATGTATTTGTTTGTAAAATTTTGTTGTTTAAAATTTAAAAAATGGACTTGCAAAAAAATCGTAATTATTTTATTTTAAATTTATAAATTTATGTTTTAATTGACATGAAAAAAGTAAAAAAATTAAAAAAAATTATAACTTCAAAGAAAAATCAATTAAAGACCCAATTTTTAGTTATTATTAAATATAATGAAGGAACATAAGTAGTAAGCTAGAGGCAGTACCCATTATATAGACAAAAATTAATATAAATCAAAATAGGATAGTTTTGAAAATCGTCTAATCCAGCACAACGAGATAGTAAGAGTTGGGAAAAGGTAATGCAAATTTTGTATTATTATTTTGTGTTAGATATATGTATTCCCTTTAATAACTAGCAGGTTTGGTATGATTTGAAAACCAAATTAAAAAAAAACTGGGCATAACAAAAAATAATTTAAAGCTACTGGAGGAGATACTAACACATTAATACTTCTTTCTTCCTGTGATAATCATTTATTCCAATTTTTTTCTTCACAATAATTTTTTTTTCTTTATTAATTATAACTAAAACACGTCAAAACAAATAGGGATGCCGGTTTTAAAAAAAAAAAATATCATCTCATCAAATTAAAATTTAATTTAATTTTTCCCGACTATCGAAATCTCAAAAAATCATTAAAGTGATATGACATTATATAATTTTAATTTTTATTTGATAACTATATCGAAATATGGGCCAACATATTTTATTAGCACAAAAAAAACACTGTTTACTTTGTATAAAATTTATTAGCATATTTTTATCTACTTTTCAAATTATTTAATTTAAGTTAGCACATAATTCCACAGCGAAAAAAATTTATTCGCGAATCGTGATCGTAAATGTGAATGCGAACGTTCCACTAGCATATTCAAATCGATAATCATGATAAAGGATAAGTATGAAAAAGAAAACAGTTTACAATATGAAAATATAAACTTAATATGAAAATAAAAGTTAATATGAAAAAGAAAAAAGGTTTAAACTTTCTGCTTATTGTACAAATAAAATACATCAAATTGTTCCTTCTTCAGGGATGCGTATAATGGTAGGCGATTATATATTCTTACTATAACCTAATCTAACTAAAATCTCTATAACCACTATTCAGCCATATCTATATTTTTATTTGCACAGTATATGTGTATTTGTCGTCGACGTAGGCTTTACGGGACTCTAGCAGATCTTTGCATAACTAATTTGCCTGTATATAGAACAATTAACGGACCTTTTCACTATTAAATATTATCGCTCTTCGCTATTTATTTTGCAATACTTTAATTATATTTCTTATTCCTTTTTTTGAACTGAAAATCAAATTTATATAATTGGACTTTATATTAATTATTTTGATATTAATTATTTTGATTAATAAACGAGGTGATATTTCTTTGAGTCTAAATCTTATATATAATACAACAGATGAACGACGAAAAAAGCAAGAATAGTAAATTACGCCATAAAAATATTAAATCTTTAGCAAGTTCTTGATGGTGAATACTTAAAACATTTAAAATAGTTACAGTAAATAGTCTAACATAAATTTAAATCACGGAGATAATAAACAAAATCAAATTCAATAAATTATCTTTCGTATAACAATTTTAAACTTTTTTTTATTCATATATAGCAATTCGGTTATGTAATCACAAAATATACATATTTGAAATAAAGACCAAAAAAAAACAATATGTAAATCATTTTTCAATTAAATAATTCACTTTTGACTTATTTTTTTGTTTTATTGAAAAAATTGACGTTATATTTTAATGTGACTATAAGCGACATCGATTGTATGAACTTACGAAGTTTATTACTTTAGTGTATACTATTCAAGAATCAAGCGATACAACAACTACAATATTATACCACAACAAATATTTCTTTTTATATAAAATCGTAACTGAAAGAACTGCTTCAGTGCAACTGGACACTAGTAAACAAAAAAAAAATATAATAAAATAAAAATAAGTAAATAAATAAATTTAAAAAATAAAATAAAATAAAATATAAAATTTAAAATATAAAATATAAAATATAAAATATAAAATATAAAATATAAAATATAAAATATAAAATATAAAATATAAAATATAAAATATAAAATATAAAATATAAAATATAAAATATAAAATATAAAATATAAAATATAAAATATAAAATATAAAATATAAAATATAAAATAAATAAATAAATTTAAAAAACAAATTTAGGTGAATGAGCGAAAATATTTATATATCACCACCAGTCAACATCCGTCAACATCCATTAAATTAAAACTTAGATTCAAATTTATTTATATTACAGTACTTGGATACTTAAATTGAATACTCAAAAATTATTCACTTCTATAACAGAATATTCGTAGGTTGATTTTGAGTTTCCACAGCCCCATAACATTAAGATACGATAGGAGAAGTAAACTCAAAAAAGGTATTCACTATTATGAATCACACAACATATTAAATATTTTATTATTTTACATTAAATCAAGATACTAAGAGAAAACGGAAACCTTAAAGTTAATTTTCGTAGTGTGAAAAATGTCTTGTATTACCTTTGTATTACCTTGAATAACAAATTCTAAAACAAATTAAATCAAATAAAAATTGGATGGACGTCAATATGGATATGTTGATTTTTATAAATGAAGATTTTGAAGAATCTTTATTATATTCATTGTAAACTAAATTAATATAATGAAATAAAACTATAAAAATGTTATTATATCTCAGAAAATCTCAGAACTCAATTGAAGGATTTCCCAACGCTTATTAATTAGTACGAAAAATAGTTCTTCAATGGACTACATTATTCAATGTATAATGAATAATTTTATTAATATATTTTTTTTCTTCATTTTCCACACTTCTAAAAACTTTCACAATATGCCCAACCACAAATTTCATCTGCTGTATAGATGCATATATAATATGACATGGAATAATTTACAAAACTGTATATCAAAGTATTATCATAATAAATCCTTGCATTTAATAATAACATAACATATTTTATAAGAGAATTAAATATCAGATAAAATTGGTATTAATTATTAAATTATATATAAATTTATGTATGTAAAATATAAATCAAGGATCTACAGTATGACATAGCCAACAACAATCAAAATTTAAATTAATAAGTTTCAATATCAGGAAATGGCTCCAAACCATTTTTGTTATTACGCTAATTGGATTACCAGGAAAATCTAACAATTAATGTAAAAATAATTCCAGAATTACGAAATTGTAATATTACATTATTAATGTAAGAAAAACAAGAAAAAACATATCAGTAATGAGACAATTTTATCTTTTACTATTGAAATGCCTACACTGGATGTAATAAACAGTAATTAAATTAAAATAATTCTGAATAAATGTCTACAGAATATTTAACATGAATTCCCACAGCAGTACTTGACAAGACAAGTAAATAAGCGAGTATTTATACAGCATGATTGAGTCTATGTCTTCAAAGAAGGGCATTCGAATTACAACTACTTATGTTAATTTTATTACTTTTTAACAAGTAAAATTGTTTGAGTTTAATTGTTAGCTCTTCTTTTTGCTCCTTCCATCTTAGTTTAGTATCGAATGTGCCATTCCCAAATCCTTTGCTGTATTGGCATATGGTACTATTTTGTTGTTGACTGAGAAAAGAATGGTTGCAATACTTTTATATGTAAAATTTATATGATTTGATTTGCTTTCATTAAGTTTTAAGCGCCATCGTTGGGTCCATAATCTTATTTTATTCACTGCATTTTGAAGTTTTGTTGTGGAGTTTTCGACAGATACGTCAACACTGCTAGAACCGTAGTGTCTTCTGCAAAGGTAGCCATAAAAATATTGTTGATTTGGGAGATATCTCTTGTATACAGGGTGGTCCGGTTTAGAGCAAAAAGTTTTTAAGGGGTGATTCTTTGGAGTATTTTAGGAAAAAAATTGTTCTAGAAGAGGGGTCTATCTTTAAATTTACCTGGGCTACAGAGGGTTCAAAAAAATAGGATTAGAAAAATTATGTCTAAAGAATATCCACTACAGCTCAGAAGAAATCGAAACTAGAGCAACATCTTCTTCTTGGTTTTTTTTAAAAATTAATACACCTAATTAACCTGAAAAACGGCAAGTCTGATATGAAAGTTGTGTATGAAAAAGTTGTAGGGGATGATGTAGCGCATCAACACAATAAAAAAAAAATAAAAAATATTAGCGAATTTTTTCGAGATTATCAACGTTTTTTACAAAATTTTCAGTTTTTAAAAGCAAAATTTTAAGTTTATGCAGTTATTATTCAACATATTCACTCCATATACACATACTCATTCAACATATACCGTTAATTAGGTGTATTAATTCTAAAAAAAAGCTATGAAGAAAATAAGAAAGTAAATCAATTGTCGAAAGTCTGAGTGTAGGCACCCGGCGCAACGCATTCTACCAACCAAGTGAGTCGTGTTTTATTATAACATGTGGATATATCATTTATATATGAACTACATGCTATACTGAGCAACATTGAAGAAGATTGCTGAGCCAACTTTATTTTCTTCGAATGCTTTTTTCACTAGTGCTCCGATGCACTTGATCAATTGTAGAATGTTTGTTTCTGAATTTAAATTGATAGTTCGGGATCAGATCTCTTTCTTCAATAATCATAGTAAGTCTTTTTGAGGAGTAGTTTCTCAAATATTTTTGGTATAACAGTGGATTTGGATATTGAAGCTCGCATCAGTAAATTCTCTTGTACGCTTGCGAAACATGGAAAGTTTCAGTAAACATCACCAGGAAACTCCAAGCGTACATCAATAGATGTCTCCGGCGCATCCTAAACATTCGTTGGCCACAAACCATTTCCAATAGAACGCTGTGGCAAAAAACGAAACAAACACAAATAGATGTGGAAATCCGACAGAGGAAATGGCGTTGGATCGGGCATACTTTGAGGAAATTGCATTGCGAAACAATGTCTCGAATGGAATCCTCGGGGTACACGTCGCGTCGGAAGGCGAAGAAAACGTGGAGAACAACTGTCTCAGCCGAAGCAAGTACCCAGCAAAGAACGTGGCCACAATTGAAGAGGTTAGCCGAAGATAGGAGCCAATGGAAAAAAGTTATTTCCGCCCTATGCCCCACGGATGGAGTTGCAGCAGATTGATGATGATAACTGTGATATTGGTCGATATGCAGTTACCTCTGAAGCCGATTTTCCTCACTTCGGTATTACTATTACTTCTGCAATTTTCCATTATCTCGGAACATATGTGAACTTAAAACAGGCATTAAATATTTTTTGTAGTTTAAACAAAACTAAATTTGGTAGTTCCCGCATGATTTGTCCATTGATGATATCGTAACGCGGTACTTTTTTGACGCTGAGGTTGTGTATGCATATTTGTTTAATTTCTCTTAGAGTGACACATGTGAAATTTCCACTTCATTTGTTTTAACTTCGAGAGTCATACTTTCGATATAGCAAGATTTTGTGTTGGTGCTGCGAAGACCTTTGCCAAGTGGTGCATCATTTGATTTTTATTTAATCAATCATGAAAGCAAAAATATTTGTTTTTAAAATCAATATGCAACATCTCATTGTACCTAAGCTAAAGTACGCAACTACTTTACTATGTAGTCATCAATAAATGTGTATTGTTAAAGTGAAGCGTATTCAATAAACAGATGTTGTAAGTTTCTAAGTGGTTTCACTTTCACTATTGACAGACATTCTACTCTGATTATCGCGTTTTTTTGGTCGAACATTATAACACCTAGCGTTATAATGTACTGATTTATACTTTTGCAATTTTTATTATTTACTGGAATATAGAGAATAGAAACAAACTTTTATCAACTTACAAAATCTTTCCAATATACGGCAACTCGACTTAAGAGAAAAGATTACATCCTACATCATTAAATATTTTAGATAAAATTTCAGCAAATTTTCTATTTTTAATTAACTTTTCCTAATTGTATTGTATTTACTATTCCGATAACACCAGTAACTATGACTTCAAAATAATTCATAACATGATTATATAAACCTAACAACACTAAAGTTAATAAAATTATCTAAATTCATTTCACGTCGGTAAAATACTCTCCCATTGAAAAACTATCTTCAAATTTCGCCTATCTTCAAACTATCTTCAACAAACTATCTTCAAATTTTTTTATGAAATAGAAAAACTTTATTTTAAAATTCATTTTTCTACAAATAATCAAATAATCACTAGAATTATGTATGCACTTTACTAGTTCTTTGCATTAATGCTTACATCATGTAACAAAATAAAAACACAAAACGAAAATCAAACTTTACAAAATTACCTGTATGTAACATTTTAAGTAGTATAAACAATACGTTGCAAAAGTGAATAGAATCATGAAAAACAATCACAAAGAAATTGGCTTTAGTTGGCTATGTTGACTATAGGATATAGCGAATGATCCGGAATTGAAAGATTTTTCCATTAAAAACAGTCACAATGAAAGGTTTAGAAAAATTACAAATAAAATTTTTGAGATTTCAATGACTTCAAAAGTGTCTGTGAAGGAAGGTAAGTTATACAGGTAATGACAATATTTGGATTTACAATAAAACTTATCAATTTATACAGAATAATAATAATTTGTTGGTATGTGTGCCATTACGGTAAATAAGAGTATATGAATCTTAGAATAACTACAAACACAGAAAGCAAGAGATGTAATTTCATGGGATTTATTCATTATCGCAATAGAAAAAATGGAACGAAATTTTGATAGCGGAGCAATATCAAATTTCAAATCAAAACAAATATTTGCATAATATGCTGACGACCTAGACAATGTAGCTTTTTCGTTGTGGCTGAAAAAAATACTGAAATACTAACAAATTGCTTACAACGTCGTAGTGGACTGCGTAGAACCTTAATATCATAAAAAATATTAAGCACTTTTGGTTGTATTATAAACAGAGAACAGTTTAGAAACGAGATTTTTCACTGTAATGCCTAAATGAAAATATCTGCGCAAAATCATTGGTCCAACAAATGTTAACGGTTTTTGTAAATTGATCAAAAATTTTAAACTAATTTATAGCAACGCTACACTAGTCATATAAATAAAAGTACAACGACAGAGTTAGCGCGTTAGAGCATGTTTGAACAGAAGATTACCGTCTGGGAAGAATAGTTTAACTGTAAGACAAATAAAGGTAGAAGGAAAGTATCTAAAGCTATTTCCAGATTTATACAAAACAGTTGCTGATTTTTTTTTAAGTAGATAGAAAACTGATGAGTCTTCTGTGCCATCTGAGTACAATATAAAGTTAAATAGTTCAAACAACTTTGTAAATCTTATCACATCATTACATACAACACCAGAGACCCCTATTTATTAATTATAATTCAAGTTAAAGCCAAATTTAACGTTTTTAACAGAATAGGGATTTAAATAGATTGATATTTTTCACTATCAACCAAAAAACATGAATATTAACAAAATAACAAAAATAATTTTAATAATTTCCTAAGTACCATTCTATCTATCTATCTTTACCTAAGTACCTACCTACCAAATATAATGATCAAAGTAAAACTCATATGCTATGCACTCTCTTGAAATTTGTAAATAGGATGGTGTAGGTCTGGTCGTGGTGTGGTGATTTAGATAAGCATATGCAGTGTTCTCTTTCTTTTTCATTTTAATTTCAATTTTAATTTCAAACTAATGGAAATATTTTGTTAAAACACCGCTAGATTTTACTCTTAAAGACAATAGAATTTACTTAGAAATCCATATTCTAAAAATTTTATTTTAAAATCTAAATCACTGTCATGAAATAAATAAGATACAAAAAAACAAAATAATCGAAAATAAATCTTAAATCATTGAAATAAATCTTTATAAACGAAATACTTATATGAACAAAACGCAGCTACATAGCTACATGTCTTTTACATCAATGGTACGAATCAAAGATTAGAAATTTGTAGATAACTTTAATTAAAAAATTTTATTTATAAAAAAAAAAATATTTAATAGAAATATGATTTTTTTTTATTTACATTTACCGGTGCATTTCATAAAAAAAAAACATTAATGTCCGGTTTTCTTTTAGCCGATATATCGGCAAATGGTTAGAGCATAGGCAGAAGATACAAAAATTTCATAAGTGCGATAGAGAAACAATAATAAAATATCGGGAGAACGACAATAATATCGGGAGAAATATCGAGAGAGTCACCATAAATATCGCAGAATCTCCACAGATAAATTCATTATATGAATCATATCATATTTCACTTTTATTCACTTTATTTACTTTATTTATATTTAATTCCAAGGAGGATTGCTTAAATTAAATAACCTTTATTTTGTTTACATTTTGAATATTTCAAGGTTATGTATATAGATTTTAGATTTCAAATCATCTATAAAAATTGCCATAAAAATAATATAATTTTACTCCCTCATACACATTAACGGTATGCTATACTCCTCTCTTTCTAAACTCCAATTTATCAGCTAAAAATTTATCATAAAACCGGCCTTTAAGCTTTATCCGTCACAGACCACACCCACATTTACATCAAATATATTATAAAAATCAAAAGCAACTGATTGTTTTTATTCTTTAAATTTTACTTCATATTTGGTAAAACAAAACTATTGAGAGAGAAAGAATATAAAATGCAATGAAAATAAATACAAAAAGAAAACGAAAAATGTTTTTTTGTTTTGCTAATGTGGTGAATTGAATTCCAATTTACTTTTCAGAAGTTTTTTTTTTTTTAATCCTTTTATTATCTCTCATTTTTGTTGAATAGATTGAATAATTTTGAGGTGAAATGTTGACAACTAACTCTATTAGGTATAATATATAATTACTCCTGCCATATTGTTTTACGTTCAACTTTTTGCTGAGACTTGTTTACTCTTACGCTTACATCCCATTATTCTAAGTCATACATGCCAACCAATTTGTAGGTAATATTTTTAGGTATGATGAAAAGCGGTTATAGCAGAAACACATTTTATGGAACAATTACAAACTTTGACTGAAATTTAATAATTAGTAAAAAAAAATAGATAAGAACTTTACTATTATAAACGTCATGTTAAGATCTCTAAACACTTTACAAAAATACAAATTCAGAACATATTCAGTTCGTTAATCGTACAACAAAGTAAAAAAAAAAAAAAATAAAAAACATTTTCCAAACGAATATGTGAAGAAAAAAAAATTCTTTCAAACTAACACACTACATGATACTCATACTAATATCAAATAAATAAATACACCAACACTATTGTGCATATCAAAAATTTATTTTACTGAATTGTAACAGAGTCCTTGGTAACAAAATAAAAAACAATCTACAAAGAACAACTTTTTTTTGGGTAAAAAAATCGGATTATAATGCAATGATGTCGGTTACGTGAACTACTTACATTCTTTTAGAAGTGTTTTTAGCACAAAATAATGGTGTTCCTTGTTCAAAACATTGAATATAAAATATTTTTTTCAAACAAACAGAAAAAAATAAATTTGAACACACAGAAAAAAATAAATTTGTACAAAGTAGGTACTAGCTCTATTACATAAAAGTTGGCCGCCTACCTTTAAACGTATTACAATAAAATGTTTGGTATAGGCAAATATTAGTTGTAATTGCATCAAGACAAAAATGAGGTAAGATGTCAAAATTTAAAAGTTATATTACTGTGAAATAAAACTCTTAAAACGAAATTAGAATAAACTCCCAGGCAAGATAAATGCTCTAGATGACAAAAGACAAGTCATGGAAATTCGTTTATAACTTCAACAACCCGAATGTGAAACAAAATTCCATCTTATGTGTTCCCAAAACATGACAAATTCTATATTTATAACCTAAATAAATTCAAGACGAACATTAACACATTCGTTCGTAATTATCCTCCTTCCCCTTTGCCATCCTCCTAATTTTCCTTTCCCACCCTAGGCAAATGTACCAATCGGTATAAAACGTCCCCACCTAGTGTTTTGGTGACATTTTTTTTATCAATTTAATCATTATTATTCAATTATTTTTCGGCATTTATTTTATCCCAATGACAATTAAAGGGTACTGAGCCAGGTCGAAAAATCCGAAGAATAAAGCATTTTTTTTTTGCTTCATCGAGAATTAATCCCGGGATCTGAAAGGCTTTCTACCGTACTGCACCACGCACTGTGTAAATTATGCGAGTTCTAAATCAGATTTGAAATAAAAATATATAATATATTTTATAATAAATATAAGCAAACTGTTTTGCAATGGAGTAGTACTATGAATGAGTGAGTGAATACAATTTATGATATCTAAGCATTATTATGTCATTTATAATATGTATGTAATAATTATCGAATATTGATGAAACACAAGTAAAAATTTCAATGCTCATACAAATTAATATGTTAATGGTTTTTTTTGTAAATAGCTTAGTTTCAAACCTAATTCCAAATATTTATTTGAAAATAAAGCTATTAAAATCATTAAATAATCAATTATTGTTAAACGGAAAGCATTTTTATTGGTTTATTCATTAATTTCTTCTATTATGAAAGGTCCTACATTTATAATATTGAAAACAGGGACATCACACGTCCCACACGTGTATATTTACTAAGTAAGAGACTATTATATATAAAATATATGGGGTAATATTTTCTGCAAAAAAAAATATATTGTGGTAACGGCTTGAAAATAATGCAAAACAACGCGATACATTTAGAGAGAAGAAACTCAAACGTAAAACAAAGATATAGGGTATTTTCGTTTATTCATTTTAAAGAAGGAATGGAAAGAATAGAATACTTGTTGACGTCACTGTAGAATATTCCGAACAAATTAGAAACTGTTATTGTTTGTTTTTTATTTATTTATTAGTTTTTGTAAACAAAAGTTTTTACTGTTTTTTAATTTGTGTAAATTAGTTAATATAGTTAAGATAGTTATAATTGTTACAAAAAATTTGTAAAGGCTTATTAGGTATTTTATATCTCCCTACGACCATTATATTATACTCATTCCTTGAAAAAAAAAACAATAAAAACTTTTAAAAAGTTTTTATAAAAACTTGTTTTCCAGCGTTAGAGTAAAATTTTGGTATAAAAGTGAAAATAGTCGAATATTTTCCTTTTAATTTTACTGATATGCTTATCATACAGATACGCGTATTTCGTCTACTAGTTGTCTACATTTTTTTACTTAACCAATATTTTCCATTTTTTTAAATTAATTAAAATATAGGTAGTCAAATTTTTATTACTGTATAGAATGATAGAAGTGACTGTCATTCCGTAATTTTATTCTATTTATTCCAACTATGAGATGGAACCAAAAGGATACGTTCGGAATATACTAAATAAATAAAAAAATACAGAACAGAATATTTGGAATATTCTGAATAAATAAAAAAGGCTTTTTGACATATTTTGAATATTCCGAATATTCGGAATGAATAAACGAAAACACCCATAAAAAAGCAATAATGATTGTATTAAGTTCAGTAATAAAAATTAAATAACTCCTATCATAAATATCTTGGATACATCTTAGAACACATATCTTAGTTAGATGCAATATAATATTGAATGAAATATCTTGGTTGTGTTGGATAATTTTTGTCTTATTAATTATTCCTATTAAAATACAAGTTTTAGTTTAAAATTACGTCATTTACAGTGACAGCTGCAAGCGTACTTGAAACTTACTCTGAGAACATAAGCGCTGCTTAAATTGAACCCGGCTCGGCTGAAGTCAACAAGAAAAAAAAAATCTGATTCACTGAAAATTTTGAAATAAAAACGCAGCTTGAACAGTTGAAAATAGCCATATTTGAAAAAAAATATCTACAGACAACAACACAATTTCATTTTCAAGCTATGTATGCAAAAACTAAATGTAATTTAAAACAATTTTAATTAACAAATTTTTTTTCAAGTTCATTTAAAGCGTAATGTCAATTTTATCCTTTTAATATAGTAAAAACGTTTATTTAAAACTCAAGCTGATCAAGCTCGTAAGCTATCATATGCATGTTCATAAGCATGAACGTAGTAAATACAATTCGTTTCAACAAAAATAATTCTTTTCGAACTCCCCAACCGTCATTAACAGTTTTCAACATTTTTGATATTAGTTTTGAATAAAATAATACAAATTAATTTCGTTGATAAGATCAAATCTAAGCCAAAGTCTTTTTCTATCATTTAAGTGTTTATGTATAACATTTTAGCACGTATTATGAATGGAATGGTAAGCTTCAGATAAAGAGAAACTTTAAAAAGCTTAATATAGTACACTGTACAGAGTGATGTGCAAGATAATGAAGAGTTTAAAATTCATATCGTAATTTCGCCACGCTTCTGAACTTTAATTAAGCACTTGAACACAATTAATGCAATTACATCTCATAAAATGTGAATTATATTTACTTTATATTCGATTGTTATATATTTTTATGATAACTGTACTTATACTATACAGTACTAATACTTATACTATACTTATACTACACTTATACTATAAACTAATGTTAATATTTAACAAATAGCACAAGGTAAAAATATCATTTTTTACTCCTACTGAAAAATACAACTACACGTCTTTAAGTACCGCATTGTCCCTGGCAATGCAAAAAACAAAATATTTTTAATTAACTCACCCACCATCTTTTAATCAAATTGAAAAACTTCAAAAAAATTTTTTTTTTGTTATTAAATTAATGCAGATAAAATATTTATTAAAAATTATTAAATAAAATTTAAGAAAAAAAATAAAAACTTACCCTAACATTACAAGACGATAACAGTTTTTTGGTGGCGGTTCACTATCATCACCACAAGAACCTGAACTGCCTGGACTTGGTCCAGGTCCATGCATAATATCTTGTGTTATTTGATTTGATGGTTTTATTGGTCCATTAGTTGTTTGTTGTTGATTTTGATATTGACTTGTTATTGGTTGTTCTTCATCATCATTACGACTACTACTATTACTACCACTACCACGACCACCCTCACCACTATTACTACCGCCCGGTATCATACCATCATTAAATATATTATTACCTATAATATTATTATTATTAGTGTAATTATTACGTGTACAAAACCATGTACCACATTTATTTAAACGTGTGGAACATTCCATTGTAAATGTTCCAATTTTATCACCAATTTCCATTAAATAATTTTTTGTTTTACTCCATGCTGATGTAATTGCTGATGTTGATTCTCCAGATGATGATAATCTATCAATATGACGTATTTTAGCTCTTGGTGATATTGTTGAATTTCCAATATTGTATTTAGCGGTTGTTGTTGTTGTTGTTGTTGGTGGTGATTCAATATCAACATCATCTGTTGTTGTAGTTTCTGTATAAAGAATCTCATCACAGTTATTATTTTTTGAATTTGATTTGTTATTATAACCATCACCACTTCTATTGAGTGGTGATGGTTTATCATAATCTTTTTGTATTAATTTTGATGTTTGGTCTTGAAATCGTACAGAAATTTTTATTAATTTCTTTGATTACCTTTTTTGCTTTATATATGTATTAATATAAGTACCTATGTGTGGATTTTGTAAGCCTTACGTTGGTGAGGGGAAGGGGGTGGTTATGTGGATGGAAACTTTTTTCGAAAAATATATATTTTATTGTATTATGTCGTAAATTTTATTTTAGAAATTTTCTACTTTTATTTTTTTTTTTCTTCCTTTTTGATTCACAATCTATTCTACTGTTTATGAACTGTGGCCTTTGTTATTTTCTTTTCTGAATTTAACTTTTAACTCTGAAAAAAAAAAAATTTTTTTTTTGGAAATTTTTATAAATTTATAAATAAATTGATAAAAATAGGTATTGTATGATTTAATAATAAAAATATATATATATATATATATATATATATATTTTATGACAAAAAATAAATTTGTTTAATTTTTTTAAAAGGAAATTTTTAACAAAATCATAATATAACCTTTGTTATTTGGAAAGGACATTATGAAAATAATATATTTATATACTTAAAATGATATTAAGTTAAAAGTAGAGTAATATTTGAAATTTTTATAAGCTTAAGATAATTTTTATTAAAGTGGTACTCATAGGAAACATTTAAGAAATAAGTCAAATTTTTATTTAAGTCTTTTTAAAACAAATAATCAGAAGAATAATTGCCTCTATAACTGCCTAAAAGTATTTAATGATTTACCGTCAGAAATAAAAAATATAAATAACGTGTGCATTTTCAAGAAGGAAATAAAGAGGTATATTTTGAATTAAATTAATAAACTTAAAAATTTTTTCATGTAAACTTGATCCATAAGTAAAAGATATTTTTGTTTTCTTTTGCTTTATAAATTATTTTATTTTTTGTTATTTTTTTTTTTTCTTTTTTGTTTTTGTCTTCTTTCTTCATTTATTATTGAGGGAAGACTTTTAGTTTTATGTAAATTAGAATTTTTAGATGTAAGTTTTTGGTTTAATATTTTATTTTATTTCATTTTATTTTTTTTTCTTTTTTTTTGTTTTTACTTTTTGTTGTTCGTATTCTTAACTTTCAACTTATATAATTTTAGTACTAGTAAAGAAACGTATTTTTAATTTTTCAATTTTTATATTTGTAATTTTCATTCATATTTTGAAGATCACACAGCTTAGGCTAAGATCATACTGAATGTATTTATTTTTTTTTTATGCAATATTTTTTTCAAATTATTTGTAATATTTTATTCGTATTTTGAATTAATAAAGAAAAAAAAAAAAAAAAAATCTAAAATTCATGTAAATCTGTACAAGCTCTTCAAATTTATTTATTTGAGTGTTTAGTAAATCTTTGACTATGTTTGCAGGAAAACTAATTCAAATTTAAAAAAAAAAATGAGAAGATAAGAAAAACAGAATTTGTTACAAACTGAATTTTCAACTAAATGAATTGACATCAGATTCTCAAAAACAGCATAAGAATTAAAATTAAGGAAATTGATCGAAAAAAAGAAAAAACAGAATAAATCGTTGCACAAAACAGATATTTAAAGATTTCTTAATTTTTAACATACGTAAGCTGCGGCTAAATAGTAATATATAAAATTAGCTGTTTAAACCTTTTTAAACCACAATACTACAAAGGACATATCAAGATCAAATTTTATGAAGCAGTTAGTAAAAGATTTAATCACTCTCCACGCATAAGATCGAGAAAAATGGTTTCCAGGAGAAATCAAGTTAGTCATTTTGTAGAATTTCCGTTATACCTAATCCGAAAATGCACCCACATGGTCAAAATAATATGTTGGTAAAACATAAGGCATGTTATGTATACGTTGGGTGGCGCAGTAGGTAGAAGAAACAAAAAAAATGCTTTAATCGTTTTTGGACCTGGTCTAGTACCCTTTGTCATTGGGATATAATAAATGATAACTAATAATTGACAGTATTAATTATATAAAAGACCATAGTTGTATGCTTTTGACATTTTTTGTTTTTACTAAAAAAAAAATATTTTTCCTTTCAATTAAATTGTGAAAAAAAAGAAGAAAAATGTTCGAACCAACAATTGTTCTGTACTTATTTTTAATTTTTAAAGTTCTGTTCATCTTTAGTGAAAAATCTAATCCATAGTATAGAAGAAGATACAAACGATCGTGCACGACGTAATTGCTAATTTATAGTGTTAAGTTGAATAAATAAATTATTAATTTGTTTTAAATTATAACAAAAAAGTGTTTCTAGAAAAAAAATTTCTTGAGGCCACTGAGTGGTTATGTTCGAAAAAAAGTTCGGTATCTTTTTACTTGGGACCCGTTTTTAAACGGGCTGACTTACTAGTATATTATAATCTATTAACAAATTAAATAAAATAAAACTATTCGCTATTGCTTGTTGCAAGAAGCCTGTATGCCTCAAATGTTTCCAATTTGCAAACATTATGATAAGTTTTAGCTTGTTTGTTTTGGCACATGAATTAAAATACAAAATTTAATTTTTTTTAGGTGTGAATTTGTATTTTAAAATAATTAATGCAACATCTTATTTTTTTATTTTCTTGTTATGAAATATTAATGTACATATTATTAATTTTAATTTTGTCATTGAATATTGTTAGTAACACAAAAGACAATAACGGTTTCAAACAAAAGTCAAGTAGGTACCGAAAACGCGTTTGTTTTGAATTGTTTTAAAAATTTTAAAAGATAAAAAAAAAATTATGTCAGTTCTGTTCATGGAATTGTCAAAAGCTTTTAATACAGTTAACTGTTGGATATTATTAAAGAAACTTATTAAAAAACACAGTTTTGGTTTTGTTAAAGGAATGGCATACAATTGGTTCGCTTCATATCTTAGTTCTCGTACTCAATATAAGCAAATTGCAACATCTTCCAGCAACGTAAAAAAAAATAAAATTTGGTGTAGCTCAAGGTAGTATTTTAGGATCTCTGTTATTATATATTTTTTTTTTTTTTTTTTTTTTTTCTCCTATTACTCCGCGTGGTAGCATAGGGCTTCGATAGTGAACCTCCATTCCTCTCTGTTGAGTACTACTTCCTTAATATCGTCCCAGGTATAATTGTTGACTGTTAATTCTTGATCGATTGTGCGTCTCCATGTGTTGTATGGTCTGCCGGGTCTCCTTTGTCCTTGTGGATTCCACTCTAGAGCTCTTCTTGCTATATCACTTTCTGATTTCCTTATTGTATGACCTATCCATTTCCATTTTTTCCTATTTATCTGTCTGTTGATAGGTTCTTCTCCAGTTATCATCCATAAATCTTCGTTGCTAATTCTTGCCGGCCAGAATATTCTGCATATAATTCTCAAGCACTTGTTGATGAATACTTGTAGCTTCTGTTTGATTCTGACCGAAGTGAGCCATGTTTCACTGCCATATATTAATGTTGACTTAACACATGCTCTGAATATTGTTAGCTTTGTTGTTCTCGATATTTGGTTGCTCCGCCATATCTTCATTAGGCTCCCAAATGTTCTTCTTGCCTTATTTATACGGCTGTTGACATCTTCTGTTGCACCTCCTCTTGATGTTATAATGCACCCCAGGTAGTTGAATTCTTCTACGTATTCTATCTGTTGTCCACTCACTGTTATTGGCTCACTGTAACTATTGTTTGTCCTCATTGCTTTGGTTTTCTCGATATTTAATTCCAGTCCCGATTTCTTTGCTTCTTCCTGTAATCTGTTGACTTTGTTCTGTAGGTCCCTTTGATTTTTTGATATGAGGCATACATCATCTGCGTAATCTAAGTCTTCTAAGTTTCCGAAGAGATCCCATTCTATTCCGTTTATTCCAGTGCAAACTTCTCTTAGAATGTCGTCTAGTATTGTGTTGAAGAGAAGTGGAGATAGTGGACATCCTTGTCTAACTCCTATATTGGTGTAGAATGGATCACTGATCTTACCTCTGTGTTGAACTGTTGTCTCTGCATCTTCATACATCGCTTTGATGATGTTGATGATTTTTTCAGGAACTCCTTTCTTTGTAAGTGTTCTCCATATTGCGCATCTCTTGACTGTGTCGAATGCTTTCTTAAAATCTATGAATAGTAGATATAGTGGGGCATTCCATTCCACTGATTGTTCAACTATGACCCGTAAAGTATTTGCCTGGTCTACACAGCTTCGGTTTGGTCTGAAACCTGCCTGCTCTTTCCGTAGTATTGGTTCTAGTACTTCTTCTAATCTTTTCTTTATAATAATTGCTATTATCTTATGAATAGTATTTAGAACCGTGATTCCTCTCCAGTTGCTGCAATTTGCCAAGTCTCCTTTCTTAGGTATCTTGACAATCATTCCTTTCTTCCATGATGGTGGTATATTCTCTTCTATCCATGCTTTCCTGATGTGGGGTTCAATTGTTTTTGCGAATAAGTCAGGGTCCAGTTTGGCTATTTCTGCTGGAATTCCATCTTCACCTGTTGCTTTGTTGTGCTTCAGGATATTGATTGTAGCTTTGATTTCTTCTATATTTGGAGCTTGAGTAGATATTGGCAGTCCCTCAGTTGGGTAGATATTTGCATTGACTCTGTTTCTTATGTCTGCTTCATTATTTGTACTTTCTTCGTTGCTCAGTTCTTGGAAATGTTCTCTCCATCTCTTTAATTGATCCTCTAAGTTTGTGATGAGCGCACCATTTTTATCTTTAATTGGTTTGTTTTGTTGTTCCGACTGGTTAGTTAAGTTCTTGATTATGCGATGCAATTCTCTCAGGTTATGTTGCTGTGCTGCTTTTTCTGCTTCTCCGGCTAAATTTTGTAGAAATTTCCTTTTATCTCTTCTTGCTGCTCTTTTTACTGTTTTCGCTATTTCTTCATATTCTCTTCTTGATGCCATCCTGTTGTTTATCATTTTCTTCATTTCACCTCTTCTTTTAATCAAGGCCCATGTGTTATCGGTTATCCAGATTTTTCTTTGTGGTTGTGAAATTCCAAGATTTTGTTCGCTTGTTTGGTTGTAAATTTCCAGAATCTCTTCCCAAGTGTATTCTCTATTATTTCTAATATTTTCTCGTAACGCCGTAACTATGTCAGCTCTTACTTGCGGATTTTTTAAGTTGTTTATATTTATTTTCTTCTTTCTATATCTTCTGCCTCTTCCTTGTTGGCTTAGTTTCATTCTGAAGTCCCCAGTTAGTAATTCATGATCGCTGTGTATATCTGCTCCCCTTCTATTTCTCACATCTAACATTGATTGTTTCCACTTCTTGCTGATGCATATGTGATCTATCTGATTTCTTGAGATCCCGTTTGGTGTTGTCCATGTGTATTTGTGGATATCTTTGTGTGGAAATAGACTCCCTCCGATTGCTAGGTCGAAAGTCTGACACAACTCTATCAATCTTTCCCCGTTGTTGTTTCTTTCTCTTCCTAACCCGTGTTTGCCCATTATCTCCTCAAGTCCATTGTTGTTAGATCCTATTTTCGCATTCCAGTCACCCATTAATATTATGATATCTCCCCTATTTATGAGTACTAGCGTTGTTTCTATTTGTTCGTAGAAGTCATCCTTAATATGGTCTTCAGCGACATCTGTTGGTGCATAGCATTGAATTATTGTTACATGTCTTGTCATATTTCGAAATCGCCCTATAACAATTCTATCCGAGACTGCCTTCCACGAAACCAATGTTTGTCTCAATTTCTTTGATATTAGTATTCCGACTCCACTTTCACCCCCTGTATATAATATATAATCTATATTAAAAGTTTGCAATAACGGGAAATTTGCAAAAACTCTTCGCTCATCACATGCCTAATTTTTCAAGCAGAAAACATTAACGAACTAGAATCAAAAATTAATATGGGTTTAGTAGTGATTAACGAATGGATGACAACAAATAAATCGTCGCATGAGAATTATTTTATCCTATTCGGCCATACGCCATTCAATATATTTTGAGGAAATCGATTTTGAATTTAAATTTTAAAGATAATTAGTACATCTTAAAAAATGTTATAGTCATTTTAATTATTGAAAGTAAATTATTAACTTTACACCACCTTTTTTTTTTATTAATGTTTGATTTCAAAATATTAGGATTTTTTTGACCTTTTCGAACCACTACCTGGTACTACCTGGTGGATTGTACAGTTTAATTATATAGTTAGATTTACTGATTAGTATGTATGCCTGTTTTTTTTTTTAAATACAATTTGAAGAGCAAAGTGTAACTAGATGGCAAACTTCCTCATGTCTCATCCTCATAATTTAGCATTGTTTCTACCATAAAACCATTCGGTAATGAATTTTTGATTCAATAGGATATACATTAGAACTACCAAACTTTATATTTATTTTTACATGGATTTATTTCAAAATCAATATCAAGAGCAGCAGAATTTTTGTCCGGCAGTACAAAATCTGAATATTTATATAAGTCACCTTAAAAAATATTTTGTTAAAATAATTGTATTACTCAGAAGTAATAATATTATACAAATTAAACTGAGCACATATTAATACGAAAAGCGGTTTTAGTTCAACTGATTATTTTGATGTGACACGATAACACATACTTTTTTGTTAATAATTTTAAATGTATGCAGTTAAATGTGTTTAGGGTAAAATTATCCATACACTGATCAATGATCATACCGTAATTTTCTATAAACAAATTTTTTAAGCTTAAATTTTCAATGAATGTGGTACAATATAGTTTTACGCAAATTCAACATTATTTTGTTTCATATCCGTGTAATTAAAATTTCTTCTGGGTATGGGGCAAAATAATGTTAACATTTTTGTGGTTATTATTTAATTCCAAATCCATGGGCAATGAATGGAAGTAGATTAAATAGTACTTAAATATAATATGGCTTATGGAATAAAAATTTGTTGCATATTTGTTAAATAGGTGGGTGTGGAACAATAGTTATTATCTCAGAAACTAAATAAGATAGAAACAAACGGACCAGAAATTCAGAAAGATTATACCTTAAAACTTCTAGATTAATCGTTAAGTCAATTTATCCAAAATTTGCGTATGGGATCAAATAGTACTCATGTAACGAAATATTAACAATTAATACAAAAAAGGTAAATTATATGACTAACGGTTCATTCTTGCAGTTATTAAATTTAAAATTTTAGAAACAAAATTAGATCAAGTAACCGAATTTAAATATCTTGCTTTTTTGATAGATTCAAAATTAATCAGATGTTTTTGTCAAAATTTCATATATATTACCACATGCAGTTAAAAGATCCTTATTTTGTGCTCTTTTTCACAGTTATGTCAACTATATGGTATAAAAATATGGGAATCAGTGTCTAGTATTATCACACAATTAAAATGCAAATAATTCAAAATAGAGCTTTGAAATTTTTATGTAACTATACAGTTAACTTGAAAGTACATGACCAAAATAATATTCTAAAAATTAAAGATCTTATTAATTTTCAATTAACTTTAAATGTTCACAATATCATCGAAACTTCAAGAATTAACACCACAACGTCTCTTATAAGACAGAAAGATACACATCAGATAGATACTAGAAACAAAAACTTGACAAGCTAGGTGGTGCAGTCGGTAGAGCGCCTACCTTTCAACCGAAAAGTCAAATGTTCGATACAAAAAAATGCTTTAATGGTTTTTCGACATGGTCTAGTACACTTTGACATTGGGATATAATAAATGACAAAATATAATTGAGAGTATTAATTAAATAAAATGTAACTATTACAAATTAACAAAACTAAAAAATTAACTAGTACAAATTAAATAAAATGTAACTATTCTATTTAAGAAGGCTTAGATCCTGACAAAAGCAGTAGTTTTCCGCATTTAATGAGTAGAGTCAGTAATTTATTAAATAAATACTCGAAATATTGTAAATATTGTAGTGTAAAATTTCAGTACCGTAGTTAATTAAGTCAAGAAGGTAAAATAAAAAAAAATAAAAATTAATACTATTGTACCTAATGCACCTAATTACTAATTTTAATATTAAAATACAAATTTTATGAATTTACATTTGATTAATTTATAATTAAACTCTTTACTTTTGTTATATTATTTTATTGCACATTTACACTAGCTGTGAATTAAATTTTAATTAAACCAAATAAAATTATACCGGGTGTGCCAGAGCATGTGAATCAGTTTTTTAAGAGGTGAAGACGCCGTTATTTTAAAATTAAAAAAAAAATTATAAACTAAATCGAGGGTGATCATGTTCATTGGTTATAATCTATGTACTTGCTTGAGGTGACTTGTCTATTTTCAAGGCAAATGAAGTGTTCGGTTGCTATGAAACCCATTTTTAAAATTTTTCCAATATACTCTTCGTTAAGCCGTTACCTATTGTTACACGCTGGTTGATGCAGTAGGTAGAGCGACTGTCTTTCAATCGTTTGATTCCCAATGAAAAAAAATACTTTATATGTTTTTCGACCTGATTCAATACCTTTTGTCATTGGGATAACATAAATGATAAAAAATAGTTGAGAGTTGAGAAACTAAACTATTATAAAGGCAAACTTACTCAACAATAGATATGGTTTTCCACATTTAAATTTTTTATTTATTTTATCTCAAAAAGAGCAAATTGCTCATATAGAGTATATATATTGTTCTTAATTGCAATTTACATTTCAGTGTTTTAAGATTAATAAGTGAGTTTAAGAATTTAAAATAAAAAGAATAAAGAGCTAAGTAAATTACAGAAGAAAAGTATAGAAGAGAGAGAAAAGAATAAGTTACAATATAATATTTTTTTTTGTTTTTTTTTTCTATTACTTCAATAAAATATTTGTTTAATTCCGTTTTAAATTGAGTGTTGTTCATGTTTTTCAAATTCATAGGCAGCTTGTTGTATTCTTTGACAGCATTATTGTAGATCGAATTATTTCTGATACCATTAGCAACTCTATTTACTTGAAGCAGATGCGATATTTTAGTATTGTGTTGGTGTATTTCATTTTTTGTTCTTTTGTCCTGACCAGATCCTTTCGGGTATGACGGTTCCCTGAAATTTCAAATTATTTGGTTGAAAGATCCAATCGGAATAATTTCAGAACCGTTGAGTTGTTTCACATTCCCTTCCACCCTACTGAATATGATAGATTCGAGCCAATCACTAGAATGCTCCGTGAAGTAAATTCTAACTCTAGTTCTTTTGATCGTCAACTAAGTGTTTTAACTATTAAAAAACGATTACGTTTTAATGTACGTTCAACTGAGACTAACTATCAACTGTTGTTCTTTTTAGCTTTGATACTTTCGGCCTAACTTTTGGAAGTGTTTTTAATAAATATATAGCTATTAAAATATTATAACATAATTTATGACTTTTACCCTTCTACTAACAGCATGCATCTTGTTTAGTTTATTTCTTTATATTTTTCTAATCAAAGGTGGCGGTAATTTACTAACCCTACTGGGTGATGGTTGAGTTATTCCACAATTAAATGAAGCAAGCCTTCGTCTGGTAATAGACGTCTGATGTGCTTGCTCTAAGCATAAATCTGACATTATGTAAAACTGTTTATGTTGTAGATTTATCATAAAAAATTATAAAGAAAAAGTTATTTGTATGCCAAATGGTTGTGTAAAAGTAGTTAAAACCATAGACTTGGAATTATATAAAAAAAAAATAGTGTTAAGTGATCTATTAAATTGATTTCGACTAACTTTTATCGAAAAATTAGCGATTCTTACGACATTGGCTGTGCAGTACAAACATTTGTTAAAATAAAAATGTTTGTAATCCGTTTCGGGTTGTACGTGTAGATCTATCAGGCTCTTCTTATAAATTTTTGCTAAAATTTTATAATTCACTCCATTAGATAGAAAACTATATCTATTGTTGAGTAACTTCGCCTTTATAATAGAAAAGTTTCATTTTATTTTTAGTCTCTTGAGCTTATGTTGAACAAAGTGGAACATTGCGGTCATTTTGAACCAAATGGGTATAACATATGAAATGCCACATCCAACAACAGTTTAATATGCTAACATCTTTACACTCTTTCATTGATAGTTTTATTGTAGAAAAGTTGTTCGGACTCCATAAATGATTTTGTGGCTCATTATCATTTGTAATATGCATTTTGCCATCATTTATATTCTAATTTTTGTCTGTGTTTTCTATAAAAAATGTAATGTACGTTATCAGTACAATATTTTCCAAAAGTAGAAAAAATATAATTCATATTTAGGTTATAAACAAATACATAGTTATTATTTTCTAATTAGAAAACAAATTGTCTTATTGATACCATGGCAAATTATTGTTTTTAGTACTTTTATCAAACAAGATAGGTTATAAAACGTTCTAGTTTTCAATATAAAACAATTATTATTATTTTTTAATTTAAAATTTAGTTCTTTTCATTATTGTTTTTACATAATAATTAAAAATAACCATCGAATTTTAAAAAAAATTAAAATATCATAATTAAGTCCTAAATAGTTATTTTATTTACGTAATTAAAAAATGGATGAACAAATAAAACCGTAACCACATTATCCTACCTATAATCCATTTTAAATGTAATTTTTATTATACTAATAAATTATATAAAAAAAAACCAAATCCATTACAATTTTTTTTTTTTTTAAATAATTATTTCTAATAAACTCCAACTATTCAAATGAAAATTTAGCACATTATAAATTCATGTTAACACCTACAAATCAGATTTGAGGTTATAATAAAAATTAATGAGAATTTTCAAATAAATAACAACCAAAAAAAAAATATAAAATTTCAGACAAATATTTAAATAATTTTTTAAACGAATTTTATATCGGATTACATTCAAACATCCTACATATTTTTCCATTTCAACACATTCAAATTAAAAACCGAAAATAGAAATAAAAGCATTTTTCTTAAATAAAACAATTTTCTTTTAAAATTATTTTAATTTAAAAATATGACGAAAATTAGAAAAAATTTAAACAACAATCATTTAAGACTGACCAAATATTGATGAGAAATCGTTAAAATAATAAAAAATGAAGCATTAAAAAATTGATTTTTGTGAATTTAAATAATTCATATAAAAAAATGTACAGACTGAAAGAAACTGACCCAATATACAAACGAAAAATATTTGCATCATTCTATTAAAGAATTTTAATTCAAATTCAATTCAATATTATGTAATTCTATCCCGTGACGGTAATTCATATATCTTCATCTAATATCGAAAAAATAGTTTTTGAATTCTTCAAGATAAGAAAAACGTGGGCGACTTAAAATCAGTAAAAGGTGGTTAAGGTTAAGGACACCAGCACGCAATGGAGAATACATGCAAGAAGATGCGCAGAATATGAATGAAATGTGGTAAATAAAGTGACCAAACTAAAACAAACATGAATGATAGAAAATAGTTTTAGGTTAGGCGACACCACACCAAAAAAAATTAAAAATAGTTTTTTAGAGCCGAATATTATAAAAGTACAAGAAGAACTGTCATATAAGTAACCCGCTTCCACTACTTTTAAGTGGAATATTCCTCAATTATATTTAAAAAATTATAGCTGAAGAGGGATTATGCCGGGAATTTGGATGCGTTATCATCGCCGTATTAGCAATGGGTAATTAGATCAACTAAACAAAATACATGGAAACATCACATTTAATATGAAGACAAAAAAATAACCAAACACCAATCCTTGACATAAAAATATTACATAAAGACGGAAATATAAAAATTGATATCTACAGAAAAGACACACCTACCCAACGAACCTTTACCATTTAGTCAAATCACCCACATGGACAGAAAATGGCATACGATGATCAACAGTATAGCAACTACAACATTATCATAGGAGGCTAACTGAAAAAGAGACTTTACATAAAATAAACGGCAAGAAAAACTGATATAATGAAAAAATCGTAGATCTGGTGATAAAAGAGAACTGATTCGCATCAAACTGAATAATATGACTACCTTGTTCAAACAAAGTAGGATGTAGAAAAAAGTAGAAGAATTTGAATAAAACACTCTACATTCACAACGAAGCTTAAAAAAATTTTCAAAAAACATTAATTTAAAATTTATAACTACCATCAGAAGTCAAAAAATGAGCAGCTTAATTGGATAAAGCAAAAGATAAAAAGAGCATTTAAGAAGTTAACGGTATATGTCAAGATTGTTTAATTGTGAAATATTATGACAAGATTATTCGAAGTTATGATATACCGGGTGTGCCAAAGTATGCGTATCAGCTTTTTAAGAGAGGTAGAAGTCGTTATTTTAAAATAGGTCGACTCTATAGGTTTCTAAACATATAGTTGCAGAACATCATAAAATTGTTGAGAACAATTTAGTATCAAACAAGAGGTAGATAATCGAACAAAGATTTCGAAAATTAATATAATTAATTTTTTGATTGCAAATTTATTTTCTTTCTTCCACGCCACTCAGGAGGTAAAGAAAAATTTATGTTTTTTTCTTTTGTGGTTTCTCATCAAAACCTCTTTATATACAACATTTTTTGTATACAGTTTATTGGAATGTGGAATTCATTTGTCTTGTTCCCTTCCATCAGTATGTTTTATTTGAATATCACCATACCGGCGTACTCATTGCAACATACAGTTGCCTTGGTTAAATACTGTTTCAGGCAAATAAATTCCTACTTTTCCCAATGTTTAATCTTGCGACTTATTTATGGTAATAGGAAATTCCAATTTAATAGGGAATTAGAACAGCATCAGAATTTTTTGGACGGAGGTATTGTCTATTTTGAATAATTAGCTAAATCGTCTACATTTAGACTATTTCCAAAAATTTCTTCTACGATACAATTATTGCAAATCATATTCGAAGGAACTTCGATTAGATTTGACAAACTTTGGTCATTCGTTGTTCACATCTCCCAGCTTAATTAGCCAATCACTGAATGTTTGATCTATAGATCTAGCACTACTTTGGGTTGACTTTAACTGCTCAAAGTTAGACCAAAGGTTGCTGAATTTTATACAAGATAATTAGCTCTTGTGAGGTGGATCTTTGGCAGAAAGATCCACCTAGAGTTATAATCTTTCCACCAAAAGGTATAGATTGAGGAAAAAAGTTCATACCATAAAAATTAAGTTCTTAGTTTGGAAAAATTTTAAAAAAATTTTTATTCTATTGCCTGTTAGTTATATTAGCCCCTTTCTTTATTCTAGAATGAATTATAAATAAAACAAAGTTTAATAACATACCTATTTTGATTAAAAATCTTTAAAAAAATAAAATTAAAATCCAAAATGATTATGCATACATATTTATAACTTAATGCAGCATTTACAAGAACAACAACTTATTCATACGAAATAGATAAAATATAAATATATATTTATTAATATACACATACAATTCATATATTTTGTCTGAAAACTTAAAAAGAATAAAATATATCACATGCATTGTTTACAATAACAACTCCTTTATATGAATTAAAAATAAAATAAAAGTAAGTTGGTTTGTGCAGTTTGTATGCAATATAATACTTATACAATAAATCTCATACACTTATACAACAAAATTCATAAACTTCTTAAACATATCGAAAGCGAACACTGAGTAAGAAGGTGAACTAACAGAGAGCTTATTTTTTCTTTTGATTTTACGTTTTTGTCAATTTTAAAATTTTTAATTAGTTTATTCTATTTGAATATTCTTTATATTATATGTATTCATTAGCAATGTAATCCTACATAATATCAAAATCAATTCCAGAATACGTCACAAACATTGGTCACAATTAGAGTTGTAGTTTTTTTAGTATGCATCAACACTAAAAGTTTATTTCCTCTTCATGGACGATCGTCCGAACAATTTTTTTTTACACTATATTACACTAAAAAAATTATTTTGACCTATATTGAAATACAGATCAAATCAAAAAAAAATTTATGATTTGCTCTCAATATGCGAAGGACTGACATTAAGTCCGTCCGACAAAAAGTTTGACGTTTAACAAATTTTTTATGTACGCGGATTTTATTTTGATTTATCTTTACAAATTGAAAATTTTCTTAAGAGCAATAATATGTAAAAACATTGAATTATTCGAAAAAATATAGCACTTTGCTTTGCTTTGCTTAACTAATACTAAAAAATAAAAAAATTACACATCATAATAATTATGTTTTTCTTAAAAAAACATTTGAAATTCTATATGTGAATGCGTTTGCGTTGATACAAAAATCGAGATAGCAATAAATATTTATCAAATAATTATATATCTATCCTTGTTTTTACTTCAGACAAAAGTTAAAAATATTTTAACTGAGAAATTGAATGAAGTAAATTGTCCGCAAAGTATATAAAAAAAAAATAAAATTTTCTGATTAGTTAAAGAAGTTGTCAGGACGTTCGTCCATTGAAAGGAAATCCACCTTAAGTATATTAGTATTTTAATGCAACTGAGAAGAAAACAATTGTGTTTACCGTGGATTTTACGGCACATTGGCAGCAGGATTGTTAAGTTATATTATAGATATCCCGTATTAAGTTAATCCTGTTAACATTCAATAACATTCTCATAAAAACTCGTGTAGGATTAAAATAAAAAAATTTACTGCAAATAACTAGGTATTTGAAAAACTGTTCATAACTTGTGAACCATTGATCGGTTATTTAAAATTTCATTTCATTTCAAAAAATTCATTATCGAACTGTTCATGTTAAAATTCATACATAATTATTATATATAAAATACATTTATACGGTTTAACCGATACCTATATACCTACCTACTATATCAAAAAAAATTCATCACTCTCTACCTACAATATACATTTCTACAAACTTGAAGAAAACAAATATACCTAAAAATTAAAAATTTACAAAGATAAGAAATAAAAAATAATAGTACAAAATTTCATTTAAATTCTTTAAAAAAGGTTGTTTTTGTTTTTATGTGTAAATCAGCAAAACTAAAACCTAACCCCATAATATATACTAAATATTATATATATACGATCATAAATTTATATATCATATAGATATATATATATATTAAAAAAAAAAAAATTAACAAAAAAAATAAAAATAATTAACAATTTTAACTCATCATCAAATCACATTTCTGACTAGAGTATATATATATACCTATAGTACTATACAGGCTATGCCATACGGTAGCAAAACTATGATGCTATGATCATTATCATAACAAACAACAAAAAAACAAGAAACAAAAAAAAAATTTGTAGACACATATGCATATTGTGGATAATTTTAAGTAATAAGAATAACCTTTAAGTGCGTTATGTTTTTTTTTGTGTTAAATTCTGTTTGGCTTTTGGTTATTATACCATATTAAACTATTGATAAAATTTCTATTAGTCCTTCTTATTATAAATCAAAACAATTGTTTGTTTTCTTTAAATTATTATTATTATTTTTTATTTTTCCTTATTATTTGCGAAGAAGACTAACATTAAATTAAAAAAATATATTTCATGCAACGGTATTTTGTCCTGCAAAGGTTCAGCATGGTAGACAGGGGTAAAAAAAGAAACAAAAGCAATTTGTATACATATTGCAATTTGTATATGTGTTGGAGTATTCCGTCGGACTTACAAACATCCAGATAAATGCAGAATAATATATATATATTTTAATCAAAATGTCCCCACTGAGCAAAGGGATATTTTTCTTTCTACATTCCGCAATTAGTCTAAGCTATAGATTTGTGTATAAAGGTGTCGCTTAAAACCTAGTGTTTGGCTTGACTTAAAAAAAAAAAAAAAATTGTATTAGATATTAATAAAATAATACATTTGACTTTCAATTCAATAATTTAATGCAATTACAACCAATGAATTTTTGATAGAAATTTACACAAAAAAAGTTATTCAATTGATCATTATTTTTTAAAGCAATGTGATAAAAACTTCCAAAACAAAATATATAATAATCTAACAATGATTTCCATATCAGATAATCCAAAAAGTTTTCCTATATTTGATTATTTAGATCAACTTTGAATATTCTAATTATTTTACAATTATATAAATTCAATCCCTCAAGGTCAAATATTCATTTACTCAGACATTTTTGGATATTCGCAAATTGAAATTTGATTAACTCAAATGTCAATTTCTTACTAGATTGTAATTAAATTACTATTCGAAGATTTTCCTGTAATATTAAAAAAATAAATAAATAAAAATTTATTTTAAAAATTAATTATATTTTATTGAAATATCATCGTGACATTAACTTTGCCTTTACATTATTTTATTAAATTATCAAGAAAAATTTAAGCCTGTTGAATTTGCATAAAAAACAACAAAAAATGCCAAGGACAATTACAAATTCCATAAAACTAATTCTCCTTATTTATATAGAATGCATAAACAAATACCAAATATGAGGCCAATATTAATATCTATGTTTTAGTCTATAAAATTGAAAATGACTCCTACCTAAAATAATTATCTCTATACATGTTTAGCGTAATTTCTTTCGATTTCTTGAAACACAAAACAAAAAGACACAACAAAACAAAAACACAAAAGAAATGCGAAAAAACAAATGAATTCACAAAACACTATTTTGTTTTTTATTAGTTTGAATTTTTAATAAACAAAAAAAATTTAAATTAATTTAATAACGAATTCATTTAAATCAAAAGAAATTCAAAAACTCCCTCTAATCTGACAAACAATAATTTTTTCAATCCACCCTTGTAAATAAAATAAAACAGAAGAAATATTGAAAACAATACTGAAAAAAAATTTAATTCTTTTAAATGTTATAGGAGGGGCGGGACGTTAGTTGTGTATGAAGGAAAGGCCTTTAAATACAATAAAAATAAATGTTTTACTTTGAAATAAAATCTAAATAATTTATTATGTCTGGCCTAGATAACATACAAATTGAAAATATCCTTTGGAAAAATTCCTTAGATGTTCAAAAGAAAATGACAGATGAAAAGAATTTCAAAACTTCTTGAAGATTTTTATTGAATAGGGATGTTACATTATTGGATTTGTAGTATACATACTACAAAAATAGATTATTGGTTTAAGTTTGTAATTTTCATTTTTAAAGTTTTTGCGTGAAATCTAACAAAGTGATGTTAACCAAATGAATGTTTTATTCATAGTTGCATGTTCTCAAGTCTGCGCAGTTATCAAGCCAGTATTCATAGTTGTTGGATTTGTATCAGCGTCGTGCAGATTAAGCATGTATTTTACTGTGCCTTAATTAATAGTTATTATAGTACGCTTGTTTCGAAATAGAACATAGCTTCAGCAAACATGTAAGAAAGTTAGAATATTAGTTTAAATTAAATTAAATTGAAATAAAAAATAAATATATATAATTATGTATTTTAAAAATATATAATTATTTTAAAATGTAAATATTTTTAAATAATAATTTCATTTATAAATTAATAAATAATAATTTTAATTAGAAATAATAATTTTATGTATGAAATAAATAAAATTTATATTTCACAGAAATTAATATATGTATATATAGCTGGTGAAATGTTGTAATAATATGTGCCAACCAGAATTCATTTTTGTCTTGAAATTAATTATCAACTATTTTTTCCACTTAAAACAGCGTAACTTCTGATTTCATTAAGCTTTCAAACTGAATAAAAACTGACAAAACAAATTTCGCATCGTCGATGAACAAAAATTACTGCAGAAAAAATTTCTCCTTGTCTGTGCAATTTTTTTGTTCATATAATTTATAGAATATGCTGTAGGCATTATTAAAATTAAATAATTAATATTAAAACTCTAGGTTTATGTTTTACAGTTTTATTAAATATCTTAATCGATTTCGCTTATTACATCATCATCAGAATCTGAGTCTTCATAGAGTTTTAATATTTATTTAATTGTTGGTTCATAGTTGTCAGGAAATATATATATATATATATATATATGCCGCTGACGCATTTATTTCTGCAACTATGAACACACGATATATCTGATAATATCATAAATAATAGACTACCACAATACAACTATTTGATCAGCATATTAGTTTTAGTATCAAAATGTTATACAATAGTGTTAAATGTTTTACAGCACATTAGAGCTGACATGATTACACTGTAAAATGCTTTCGTTAACTTTAACAATGCACTTTAACCACATTTTTTAAATTGCACTAATTATAATAAAAGTACTAGAATTTGTGTAGATAGTGGCAATCGTATTTCTATCAAATTTCTTGCAAATGACTATTCTAAAAAACTGCAAGTTCTTTCAGATCAAATTGTTAAGTTGTAATTTGAATAAATTTTACAACAGACTTAATATTACACAATCTCTTTTTTCGATCGATTTTTTAAAATAAGAAATACAAGGCATACAAACGAAAACCGAAATTAACTTTAATTAAATAAATCGACATATAACAAAGTTGTGACCTACAACCAAATTTTAAAGCCAATCTGTGTAACGGTATTAAAATATGGGGTAGCGCTAAAAAAACAAACGCATATTCAAACCATACCAACCCCAACGTTCCAAAACAAAGTGTTGCGAAACATTGTCTATGCTCCCCGATATGTTAGCATTCCTTATATTCGTAGATATCCCAAGATCTCTATCATAAAAGACGAAATGAAAACTGACAGTATGACACAAAATTCGTCTTTTTCAACATATTATTACTGAAATTTTACGCTTACTGTGTTCGAATAAAATATTTCAAACTGTGTTAGAATAAAATATTTTATCTCTCAATAATTCCCAATTGAATTTTACTTGATCAAAGATATCTGAAGTAATACAGCCGAAACTGTATTTATGGTTAGTCTAAAAGACTAGTTTTAATTATAACAAAAGGAGTTTTTAGTGCGTTAAAGTCGAGACAGTCCTTCACCTCGTCTTCCCCGGGATATAGAATTATAAAAGAAGACATTTTTGATGATTTTCTTCTATCTAACAAAAAAAAAAATAAAATTAAAAAATAATACTAAAAAAAAAAAATTGTTTCGTGATATTATTTTAAAAGAATGTTATGATTCCATATTTTTTTTCGCACTATAAAATCTAATGAGTAGAAATATGACAAAAAATTAATTCGAAAAAGTCGAAAAGTTTAATTCATCAATTGAATCAAATTGCTTAAAACCAATTTAAGGGAAATAAAAGAAGACAGATTTGAGAAATCGTCAAAGATATTCAATATAGCCTTCGAATTTACCACTCTTCCATCACTATACTATTATTTTAAAATTTAAATTACTTCTATTTTATAAATGAGTTTTAAAATTACAGCTTGTGATCTTATCACCTCACAAATGGCAATAAATAATCTATAAATTGTTTTAAAAAAATAATTTTGAAGTTTCCTGATCATCGAACATTTTCTTTTTTAATAAAGTATAAATTCAGACTAACAAATTCTATATTTTGAACAATAAAACTGGTAAAGTAGTGGTAAATAAATAAATAAATAGAAATAATTGTGGAGGCTGTTGGCGGTCGCGTATATTGAAATTATAGAGAAAAACAATTTCTGAGTATTGAAAATGTTTTAAGAAAATTAAAAAAAAAAATAAAATAAAAACAATTTAACTGTATATGAGCTCATCAAAAATAATAAAAATAAAAAAAAAAGTTTTTCTATACTTAATTTTAGTTTTGTCTACCTAGAATAAAGTGACCATATGTCCCGGAATGTGCGGGATTTTCCCGGATTTAAATCGTATGTCCTGCATTGAAATTGGCCCGGAAAGTGTCCCGTATTGATGTTCGCCCCAATTTAATATAAAGGATTCGAACCCATGACTATGGACAAATAAAAATAAAATTAAAAAAAAATAATAATATAATAAAAAAATAAAATAATATTTATAATAATAATATAATATTTAATCTATACTGAAAAACAGTTGTAACATAAATTTTAAATTAGCATAAAAATTTCCACTGAGATAAATTCACCTGAACATAAATAATTTAAGATGACTATCTATATTCTGCATTCCAACACCGCGTAATGATGATTTTAAAGACCTCCATGCCCGTTCTATAATATTAGTATATATAGATCTGTTATCAGGATCCACAAAATAATGTTTGTGTATCACTGTTAACAGAATTTGTAAAATAACTTTTTCAATTAAATAACACTGCTTCGGTTTAACTGGTGACAACTTTGGTGGTCTTCTTCGAAAAGGAACAAATAATGTATATAGTAAACTTAAGAACCATATTCAGAAGCCAATTATTGGTGTAGGATATGCTGCACATATAGTGCACAATACTATTCAGTCAGCAGCACATCAACTTCCTATTGATATTGAAGAAATCATAATTAAAATTTACAGTCACTTTTATATATATATACAGTAAGGGTTGAATTATTAAAAGAGTTATGTGAGGATGCAGAAGTGGAATACATGCGCTTGTTGGGCTACAGTAAGACTCGGTGGTTGACTATGATCAGGCCCGTTCCTGGCGGTGGTGCATAAGGTGCCCTTGCACGTGGGCGGCGAAGTCGAAGAGCGGCCGCCTACCAACTATTATTTAAGAAAATTAAAATTAAAAAAAATTTGATTTTAATTTTGAGTACTAAACTGAAAAAAAAAACTTTGTCGAATTTAGTAGAAGCAAACAAAACGTTATTTTGTTTTACCAGAAGCACTGTGAAGATCCAAGTTCATAAAAATTTAATGATTTTAATGTATTAAAAACTACTGAATTCTGTTGTTCTTCATTTAAATTTTTATGTTCATTAATTATCTGGCAAGATATACTTTCAAAAATTGATGTAGTTAGCAAAATGCTACAAAACTCTAACATTGACATTTGTGTAATTTAAAAAGATTTTTAAATGTGAAAACAAACGATGCCAGTTTTAATTAATATATAAGTCAAGCTACAAACCTTGCACGTGTTATTGATGTGGAAAACGAATTTCCACAGACCCGCATAAGAAAAAGACCTCTTCAATTTTTATATGAATCAAGTGACGAGTTTGTACAAGATCCTAAACAAAACTTTAAAACTAATTTTTATTTTCGCATTCTATAGATAGAGCGAATAATTCTGTAGAGGAAAGATTTACGTTGTTAGATCAATGTCATAATAATACCTATGGTGTTTTGTATTCCTTCCATTCAATAGATTTAGATACTTTAAAAAAATGTTGCTTGGATTTACAAGTTTTTCTACAAATAAATATTAAGGATGCCATAGAAAAAGACCTCAATGGATATGAACTATTTAACGAAATATTAAGTTTTAGGGAAATATTTCTTACTGTGGCAAAGCCTGTAATGATTTTGAATTACATCTTATAAAACGACTTAATATCATCATTTCCTAATTTTTGTGTAGCGTTAAGAATTTTTTTAACACTTCCTGTGACTGTAGCATCTGGAGAAAGAAGTTTTTGAAAATTAAAATTGATAAAAAATTACCTAAGGTCGTCGATGTCGTAAGAAAGGCTAACCAATCTTGCCTTGTTATCGATATAAAAAGATATATGTGAGAATTTAAGCTTTCTCAAGTAATTGATGATTTTGCTTCAACAAAAGCAAGAAGAGTAAAATGGTGAAATCTGCTTTTGTTTGTTAGTTACACTTACTTTGTTTTTTATGAAACTAAAAGGTATTTTATTTTATGTTTATTGAAATTAAATATTAAACTATTTTTGTTGAATTATAAATTTTAGTTTTATTTAAAAAAAAAAAACCAAAATAAACAAAAATTCTCTTCTTTATAGCATGGTGTCGTAAATAACTAAAAACTTTTTCTTCACTTAGTTTGATTATGTTTTCATATTCTATATTTAATTCTATAAGGGTTAAATTTTACATGAAAATTATCACTCCATCGTGTGATTCGGATATCAGCGAATTCTAATTAACAAATTTAACTAAAAGGGGCGGCAATTATGTTTTGCACCTGAGCGGCCAGTAACTTAGGAACGGCACTGGCTATGATGCCCGCCATTGAACGAATTTTAAAATTATATTCTTCCTTAAAATCATATTTCCTATCCATCGACAACTGTCCAATAGTTATGCATAAATTTTTCGAAAAAGATAGTTCAGAATTTTGATTATATTTGCCTGACTGGCAGCAATATTACACAATATAGTGAAGAGTATTGAAGCTGATAAAATTACAATTATGGAAGTTTTTACAGAAATAGACAATTTAAAATTGAAGTTAAAAGAAATAATGGAAACGCAGTATCTACTTCTAAATGTATGTAGTCGGCTAAGAAATTTAGAAGAAAATGGTTGGTCCAAAACAAATTCCTTCAAATCTAATACTAATAATTTTTATAAAAAATGTATTCAATAGTTAGAAGTTCGTGTATCACAATTTGAACATTATTACTGTTTTAAATGGATTAATCTAAAAACCATTGTTAATTGTCAAAAAGTACAAGAAAGTTTTGAATTTATTTCAAAATTTAATAATAAATTGGAAATGTTTGATGCTGATAAAGAAGAAAGAGAACTTTTTGATGAGATTACGTATGTAAAAAGATATGTTGATGCAGCAAAAGTAAATGCTTGGAATGATGAAAAAATTCCAACCGATGTAAGGTGGTTAGAAATATTTAATCATTTTCATACAAATAATATACCGTTCAAAAATATTAACAAAATAATTGGTTTTGCATTATGCTTACCAGGCACTAATGCTACCACCGAACGAGTATTTTCAGTGGTCAATAAGTATTGGACCACTGAAAAAACGCATTTAAGCGTTGATACATTAAAAGCGATACTGCAAGTGAAATGTAATTTTTCCTATTCATGTGAAGAATTTTATAAATTTATTTCTAGTAATGAAAATTTATTAAAAAAAATTCACTCAGCAGAAAAATACGCTTAATTAACGTGTACTTTAAATATTTACACTTATTTATGAAATATTATTATTAGTTTATTTTTATTAAGTTTATTTCTTGTCATAAAAAATTAAAAGAATAATAATTTTATTTTATTGTTATTTTTTTTTTATTTCTATATTAATTAAATGAATAAAATGAAAAATCTATGATATTTTAATTCCGAACAATTAAATAAACTAAGAAAATTATGTCCTGAGGAATGCTTTAAGCTTTTTTTATATTTATTTGAACTGGTCCCGGATTTCAGCATAAAATATATGGTCACTTTAACCTAGAACAAAATTTTTTTACCTTCTTCTTCAATGTTCAAATATCAGACACACCCGAATTTATATCATTTTATTTTTTTCAATGACTTAATTTATTTTTAATTTTTTTTATTTCTATTTTTTTTTTTGTTCTTCTTTTTGACTAATGGAATTTTTGATTTAGAAAAACTGGTTTTATCGTTTTTTCATAATATTACTGTGATGTGAAAATATAGAAGACATGTGAATGACCGGCAATTCGTAAATGCTTAAAATATGCGTGAATATTACACCATGAAAATATAATAATAATATAACTTAGTGCGGCTAATAACCTTCACAATATTAAATAAAGCTGTGCATGTATTTAACAATATCACTTAAACTTTAATTAATCAGATACAGTTTTCAAACATTAATCTTATTGACTCACTCAGTCAGAATTTATCAGAATTCTAATTGCATATAATTTAATGTAGAACTGTACATGATTCAAGCGGTTCGATTCAAGGGGTTCGAAACACAGACACCTTCAAACCATAAGCAGAGTTATTAAGGTAAAAGACAAAATTCAATTCAGAACTCTTCATAATATTAAAAAAGTTTAAATTACCGTTATATTTTCCATTTTTTTTAACCCGATTTAAAAACCCATTTTTTTCATATAAAAATCTGTGAATAGACTGTATTTCACAGACTTATTATTCTGTAGTTAGCATTCGCTACTTCAAATATCGAAGTTCGACATAATGTTTACAAACCTGACTTCCATATTGTACACAAACAAAATTTTACAATCTACTCAATTCCATTATTGTTTAATATAAGTTTCAAATGTGCAAAAAAAAGGCAGAGCACGCATTGAAAAAAATGTCGATGCTTTTTATAAACTTTTGTTGCAGAGTATTTTACAGTTTTTTTCATTGGACCTTTTATTTTTTTTTTAGTTATATTTCCAATATTTTTTACATTTGTCTGTAAATTTTGGATTTTTTTTTTGCTAAACTAAGCGACCAGGATGAACATCTTCTAGATTTAATTGTGACCACTCATCCAGAAAAATATAACATCTCTGTTAACTCTCCACTGGGTCGATCGGACCACTGTCTTATCAGCACTAAATTACACATTAACAAGCTCTCCAATCAAAAAGCGCTTCCTCAAACGCTAGTATGGCATTATAACCATGCCAGTTGGGAAGGTTTCAACAATTTCTTAAAAGCTCTTCGAATACGAATGTTATTTGTAAAGTAATATTGATTGGAATGAAAGCCTTCATTCCAAACTCCTATAAAAAAGCAAAGCTCCATATCGTGGCTTAATAACATTTGTAGTGATGCATTAAAAACGAAGGAAAATTCATGCGTAAAATACAAGGCTAATGGAACCCGTAAGAATTATAAAGTGGCCAGTAATAAATGTAAATCAATCATCAAAAAACAAAAAATTTTGCATAAACATAGGTTGAGGCCAAAATTGTCGTCGTTCGCAAAATTGTTAAGCAAAATGCAAAGGTATCATTAGTGATAGGCAAAATGGTTTTAGATCACAACGCTCCACCGGCGATCTAATGACTATTTGCAACTGGGAGAAAAGTAATAAAGTTGATTTTAACACGTCCAAACTCAAAGCGGTCTAGTCACGCGCAAAACTACCCCATTTAACCCCACCCTATTTTTCGCCGGCTGTGTTCGTATTCAAGGAACTGAACACTTGAATATCCTGGGCATGAAGCTCAACAATAAAATGATATGGAATGATCATATCTTTGACATTGCTAAAAATGCCGTGAGATGTTTGGCTTTTTTTGAGCCGCTGTAAAACGTATTTTACTCCCCAGGACATGCTAAATATCCTATCCCAGGACATGCTAATAAATCTGGTCGGTGCATCACGAATCGTACTAAATTTTCTTGACAAAGTTCAAAAGCGTGCCATTCGTCTTATTAACAACCCTAATGTGACATCCACCCTTGTATCCATTGAAAATCGTCGTGTTGTTGGAGCACTTTCCCTATTTTATAGATATCTCGTAAGTTTAGGGACTTACTCAGACGAAATCAAGACCCTAATGCCACCTCTCAAATATTTCCGCCGGAAAACAAAAAAAAAAAAAAAAAACTTTGGTAGTAATAGAAAATTACAACAAAGCAAGCGTCAAAACTTTTATATTGTGTTCCATATTGTAAATATATTACAGAAAATTTTTTACTATATAGAAAGTCGAATACAAAACACTGAAGAAGTTGGCAAGTAGTAAACGGAATATACGTATCTGTTTGATAAGCATATCAGTAAAATTCAAAGGAAATTACGATTTGGAATTGATAGAGAAATGGCTCCACTTTCATAAACTGAAACTAAATATAAAAAAAACTAAGATTACTAGGTCAAAAAAAATGTACAAACAACCCATTTAACTTTAATACCAAAAATATAGAAATTGTAAATAGCAATAATTACTTAGGATTAGTCATTGATAATAAATTGAAATGGATGGAGCATATTCAGAAAATAATCCAAAAAATATCTCCATACATATTTATGATACGAAGCCTAAGAAATTTCATTTCAACTGAGGCGCTTTACGCAATTTATTCTTCTTTTATTTTATCCCACATTACCTATCTAAATCCAATTTGGAGTGCTGCCACTCAGCAGTTAATTTCGAAACTAGATATTATACACAAAAAAGCCATCAAACAAATCCATTTCTATCTTGTGAGACATCCAACCAATATACTTTATTCTGAGAAATATTTAAGTTTAAATAACATTTGTACAAAAGAACTATATATTAACAAAATTATAAATAATTATTTAAAGTACAAGTTTATTTTGAATAGAATGATTGACGTTCACCGTTATAACACACGTAATAAATGTAATTTCTATTTATTATTATTTAGAACGAACAATAGAGATAATAATTGTTTATATAGATGTCGCAAACAATTTAACGATTTACCAAACGCGCTCAAAGAAATAAACGAAATTCGGATATTTAAAAAACAAATCAAAAAATATATTTTAAATCCATAATAAACAATAATAATAATAACAATAATAATAATAACAAAAATAATAATAATAAATATAATTATTTTATAAGTCTGTAAAAATTCTTGTAATAAATAATTCTTGTAAACCTAATAATTTGATCACACAGCAATCGCAAAGATCAATAAATTTAATTTATTTTAAGAAATTGTAAACAATTTGAAATGTAATATTATAATTGAAATTAATAAAGAAAAAAAAAATATGGACTATTTTCACTGTTATACAAAAATTTTACTCTAACGCTAGAAAACAAGTTTTAATAAACACTAGTTTAAAGGGGGTTTAAGCACTGCCTTTCTTACAATATGGAATTGACACAATCACGAAAAAAAAACAGAAAAAAAGTATGTGCCAGAGGGTCTGGCCATATTAGATGTGAATCTCTGTAGAGCTGCTGGTCGGTGAATGACAAACTAAATAGATGGCAATTATAAGTAACTCTAACTCACCGAATTGGTTATAACGTCACAATAATGGAATACCACTCTTTGAATTGCGGAAAAACTTTTGTATTCCTTATTTGTATAATTAACAGAAATAATGATAATATAAACCAAGACATTAATCATTTTTATGCTTAATTTCTTTTTTTATGTAATGCTGGCTATTTGATACAAATTTGGTTAGATTAAAAGCAAAAAAAAAAGATAGCACAATAAAGGACATTAATCATTCCAGTCGGTAAAATACTGATAACATTTCCAAGCATCAGGTTCGGTATGGGAAAACATATTTCGATATAAAAATTCTGCACAAGATGTATTCTATCCAATAAAAATTAACGGATTTTTGGAAACAGATATAGAACCATGAATTGTGTTGGTTTTAAGAAATATCAATGTAACTTTAGTGATACTTATATATGGTTCCCATAATTATTATTAGTATAAGTATATTAATACTGTTAACAGTTTATTGTATATGTAATTGTAATACACATGGAGAATGACATCAGCCGGTTAATTAAAAACTCTCAATGAAATATGACAAAAAATAATAAATATTATAATCTACAAAGACTGTTCTGACCAGGACATGTTTTAAGAATGCAATAAGAAAATCCGAACTACAATCGATTGAAATTTTCTGAATCCAACCTAAGTGGCTCACACTGGGTCGAAATTGAAGTATATAGAATGAGAAAAAACTACTTTAATATTTATGAGTTACTAAATATATATGAAGAAAAGCTGCCTTGCATAGAAATAAATAGAGAAGATATCGCTTCAGTCAGTCAAAACTCATATATATTATGATTTTAGTAATACACCAAAAAAAAAATCAGCAGTTTATTTTGCAAAATAGAATTAATCAAAAATAAAAACAATTATAAATATAAAATTTATTTTTATTTTTTGTGTCACCAAATTGTACATCATCATAAAAAACAAAGCAACTATCATCCTCTAGTAATGACCTTGTCATAACAACAAAATATATTTTATTAAATTCATTTTCATTTTTATTAATTTCACCATCTATATCACCTTACAAAATTTACCTATACTTCAAAATCAAATTAAAAAATAATTAAATTTTGGGTGTTAAATGGGTGTAAAAACGAAAATATCTAACCTTTCAAAAATAATTTAATTAAAATTGAAAAAAAAAATCAAATATTTTTCATCTCATCTGACTCTTAAATTCATCTCATTCACAATCAACATTATGCAATTAAAATTTCTTATTTCCTTAATTTACAGGAATAATAATTGAATAATGTAAAATGCTATATATAAAATTCATTTTCATATCTTGTCCATTTTTTTGCCATTCATACATGAAAAATTAATAACTTTGAAAAATCGCCTAAATGAATTTCGAGAAATAAAAAATAAAAAAATTCCCGTTTCAAAATTAAACATGGAGAAATGGTTTTTTTTTCGCAAACTGAATTTAGTGTGTACTTTTAATTACGGTCACATACTTTATAGGTACTTGTATAAATACAGTTTTTGTTTATTGAAAACTCTGTTATCAAAAGAAAGGACTTCAATTTTTTTGTTTTTTTTTGTTTTGTTCTTCAACGCTCTTAAAAACAAAAACCTTCAGGATACTTAGAATAGCTGTGCGAAAGAGATGGATATACAAAAATTCATTTCCTCGTTATTACATAAAAAAAAAACATAATATAAACAAAAATTACAACCATAAAGTAACCATAAAAAAACTTCCTTTTTAACTTGAAATTATAAAGAGTCTTTCATTTTTGGGTTGGTGGGTGTTGAATAAGTTGAACAAAAAAAATGGCGAATATTTAATATTTGAATGGTTTGTCTGTCATTCTATAAGTATAAGATATTATTTTTGAAGTTAACATTTTATTAATTTAATTAGAAAATATTAATTTAAAGCTATGGTTGATAGTTAAGTAAATTAAAACTAAATAATAACAATAATAATACTTTACATGTTAATAATAATATTACTTTACATGTTAATAATAATATCACAAAAGCTATTGTGAAATATTTTGTAAACTTTATCTAGGCTAAGTAGTTAAGATTGTACAGTGGGTAAAAAAAAGTTAAAAAAAAAAAAAAGCTATGGTTGATTACAAATTAATTTAGAATGCTGGTTTGTAAAAGATATGGGGTACATACTTCCAAAGCCAGACAGTTTTGAAGTTCATAAACTAAAATAAGTCTACCAAAATCGAATAAAAAAGAAGGCTAATCCATAAGAGGAAAGGTAAAAACACACTTTCTATATTGTATAATCGAATTAAATTAAGCTTTCCAACCAGTTTGCGCCATAGTGTTACCATAATTTTATAAACTTACTTAATCGTAAATTACTTTCTTTGCACAAAAATAGCACAACTTCTGAAAAATATGTTGGCTCATTGGTATAAGATCACAAGTCATACTAGAAGGTGTTGTTGTGTTGAATGTGTACTATTGGAAATATTAAAAATGTATTCAACACATTGTAATATTTTCAAGATAACGTTCTGTGAGCTCCAGCTGATGTACTTTTGTTTATAATAACTAAATTAAAGATCTACAAATATCAATAGTCCAAAGGTGAAATCCAAAAATACTAATGGTCAAAAATATCATAAAACATTCCGGAATTATGATAAATAGCATATTTCATACAAGATTACGGATAAGTGCTCCAGAACAATATGTACAAATAATATGATTGCAATCGAAAATCATTTCAAAATATTTCAGAATTTAGCATTGTCAAAGATTAAATTATTTCTAATCTTTATGACAATCTGAAAAAAAACAAAATTTCTTCGCACTAGATATATCATGATCTGCTTTTAGAATTCTTTTTCAAATTTACAATTTTATTTTGTGACGAATTTAGATTGCAGAAGAATATATAATTCAAGCCTAAGCTCGAACAATGTCGTAGATACAGCCAAAGTAGAACTGAAACGTTTTACTAGTGAGCTCACTAATAGCGTGATAGCAAAATGGTAAAAAAATAATCCATCTAAGAATCTACCTAATATGCGCGGTATTTAGTTTATCAATGATTATCAAGCAAGCACGTTATGGCATCATTTCCTTTAGTACTGACATTTCGTAAACGAGAACATTTCTATACTTAAGTACCAAAGTCCTTTTTGTAATAAAAAAAGGACTTGTATAATGAGTTTACTTTTTTTCGTGTTTTTTTTTTTTCTACTATTATTTTAATTTTTTGTTTACCGTAAAACATGACTCTTGAAAAGAAAAAAGAAAAAAATTAAATCACTCCATAGGTACGATGATGAAAATAAAATCTTACATTCATCCCGTGGAATGGATGGTAATGGAAGTAGTGGTAATATAGTAGTATTATTAGTAGTAAGACCAGTATGCTATGAGACTACCATATTATTAGTCGCATATAAGTAAATAAAAAATTCAAATATATATTTTTTTTTTCGCTTAAGCTATTTACTTGCTTGCCTTCCTTACCTTCTTCTGCATTGCATGTAAGCACTTACTTTTATGTTTTTCCATATTTTATAAAATTCGCTTTGATAAATTAGGTTATATTGAATGAAGTGTATTACAGTATGGTTATGTTTTTTTTCTTGTTCAGTAATTAGGAAATTTATTTTTAACGATGTTTATTGGTGTTAGAAATACAATTAAAAAAAAAAAAACAAAAAATACATAGGTACCTAGAACCAATTAAATAAATTTTATTTGCTATTACAGCATTTTTTCTTTTTTTTAAAAATTATGGTTGATGTGATAATGTAACGCTCATTTGAATTTGAAAAAAAAAAAACGTTGGTTTCATATTTTATTTACACACGATTATAATTAATTTAATGAATTGATTCAATTTTTTTTTTTTGTTCCACCGAAATGAGTGACAATAAAAGGAGTTAAGAAATGAAAGCAGAAAATCAGAAAAAGTGAAAAACAAAATAAATGTTTATTGTTTTCTATCGTCCGAGCTTGACCAATAATGTTGACATATTTCAATATCTTAAAATAAAATGTCTACATACTGACTATCTACACATTTTTAAGATTTAATCTCAAAATAAGCTAGTAAAAGTTATTTGGATTGATTTTATAGATAAATAATTTAGACATAAAGTTTCATCATCCGCAATAACCTAAATTAAAATTTCATATCAAAATATACATTTTCAAAAAAAAATGTTGATATATTTCAAAAAAATTTATATATGATGACTAGTTTCTCACCCACTTCGGCTCAATGTCTTGTAAAATTATGAGTAACTTTGATTTAAATCTAAATCTAGTTGAAAACAAAAACCTAATGAAATAAGTTGATGCGGTCTAAATATAAAGAAAAATTGAATCATATATTATTGAGTTTATAAATATTCAAGATATTTAAAGAAGTGCGAACCTAGACTGTGTACTTCAAAATACCATTAGAGATTATTAATATTTGTGAGAAATAATATGAATTGTTATCAATTAATTTTTATGACATTAGAATAAACACAAGCTGTTGTTTTCCTTCAAATTAAATATATCGATTAGGAAAGTTATTGAGACGTCAAATCAATCTTATTGATTATTCAAATCAATAACAAATAGAACTTTGCAATATTAATTACTAAAAAAACCTTTAACCAACCTCAAAAACCTTTGCACTTAATCTACAATGGGCAAAACGTTTTTCTTCTTTGTCTTTAATTAGATTGTCTTTAATTAATTAGTGCCTATTTTTCAATATATACCGGGTATTCCAAAACATGCGCGTCAGCTTTATAAAAGGGAAGAAGCCGTAGCATCCGAATTTGCATAGAAAAAGTACCTCTTCTCATTTGGAAAACTCGATTTCGGACAATTTTTTGCTCTTAAAAACCTGATTTGTGGTCCTTTCCGGAAGTTGAAAATACCACCAATCGATATAGCACCCTCGATTTAGTTAACACATTTTTTTTTAATTTTAAAATAACGGCTCCTTCCCCCTTAAAAAGCTGATGCTCATGCTCAGGAACACCCGATATATCTTATCGTGAATTTTGTGATAACGACGGCCACTATTTATACCATCTTTTTGCAGATCTTCCTAGTAGACGTTTGATATTGATTTGGCCATTTAATACTTTCTTCGCCAGTCGAACTTTTGCCATTCTATTTACGTGGTCCCTCCAGTTTTCTCGTCTATTTCAACTCCAATGGGCAATATGTTAAAATTTCGTTGCTACGTTTCTTATCTTTGAATGTGTATCTCCATATTCGTAGGCGCCAAATACGGCATTTTTATATTCGTGTTTTGTTTTCTATTAGCTAGCATGTATTTGATTCTCCATATTACATAATCGTTTTTCGAAAATACTAAAACTTAACAGCATGTTTTTTTTTAAATATTTTCATATATTATGGAAAAAATGTGTTATTAATTCTCAGCTCATTTCAGGCACAGAAATCAATTAAAGCTTCATTGTTTTCATTCACAATTATTTTATATCATTAAATAATTGTCTCATTTCAGATGAGAAGGTGTTAGAAGCAAAAGGGTACAAGTGCACTTTTTTTTAAAAATAGAGATAAGTGCAGATTTTGAATAATAATTATAGGATTCCATTTTATATAGCAGCAAAGAGATATAAGTGTATTTAACTATTTTACTGACATCTATTTGTGAATAAAAAAAACTAGTGAACAAAGTGAAAGTTTTGTTTGGATGCAAAAAGATTTATGACCACGTAAACCCTTTTGCTGCTTAACTATAAATCGGTTAACTTCTAACTACATGCACTTGTCGCATTTAAATAAAAATAGGGCTCTTTTTTGTATACTGAGTAATTTAATGTATTAATAGGATATTTGAAATGAGACTAAAGCCTCTCGTGGATCTCAAGAAATTGGGTATTGTTTGATAAAAGTAAAATCTACAATATTAATACATACCTAATTTAAATTATTATTTTTGTTAATCATTTGAAATTATCTTTAACTTTGCAGTTCATAAAAGATTTGCCTAATAAAGTGGAACATCTAATTTGTTACAATGTTTCCTGCGGTGGTCAAAATAAAAACAAAAGTATAGCGAAATTATTCATGTATCTTGTACAGGCCACCAACATTAATATACAATCGAACACAAATTTTTCAAGCCTGGTGACTCTTATATGGAGTCTCTTATACCACAAGTTTTTGTTCCTGCTCACTGCTCATCTGTGATTCAAAAAGCTTAAAAAAACTTTATAGCTTATGAAATGGAAAAAAGTGATTTTGTTTCATTCCGTTTCTTACCAGAAGGAGCTTTTGTTCCACTTTCTGTTAAAAAATACTAGGAATGAAGATTTTTCATTTTAAAATTAAAACCTGGAAATCTCATTTCAGTTTGTGTGACCTATTTTCTGAAGGTTTTCGTTCTTCTCTAATTAATATAACTTATGCCAAATGCAAAAATTTAATGGATCTTCTGGCATATATACCTCCTATATACCAGGATTTTTATAAAACCATAGCATACGAAAACCCGACAGCAAAAATTGCTAAAAGGAAAAATATTCGAAGTGAAACCCTGCCTGCCCGAGGATGAGGAAGAAGAAGTTAATGAAAGTTCAAGAATAATTTTAGAATCAGATAATGAATAAAATTATGATTACAACAAAAATTGAATAAAATAAGACATTAAAAAAATTTCTGATTTATTATTTTGAGAAAATGCTAATGAGTTTGGTAGCAAATGGGTATAAGTAAATTTTTTTCCTACAGATCACATACCACAAAAGCAGGTTAAGATTCTTTAAGAACCTACATTCGGTTTACATAAAACACCTACCAAATAAATTTTGCAACTGTCCTTCAGAATTACTGAACTGAACTTTGACATGATATTCTGAACATTTTTGTTTTAAGTACTTATAAACTTTTGCTTCTAACCCCTTATCATTTCAGATTATCACATTTATATTTCCCTTTATAGAGAAAATAATAATTAAATTGTAGAAATCCATAGTTTCTTGTGCTGGTCTATTGATATCTGGCGCGAATGTACTTATTAAATGAAATAGATGCATATGAAGTTTGAAGGACAGTACTTGATATTCTATCACTCATTAAACTATGTTATATATTGTTATATTTTGCATATATTTTTCGTGAATCAGTAGTCTCACTTCTGAGAGTGCTCTTTGGGTTTTATTTTTTCCGCTTAACACAAGCATGCAATGTTTTAATTTTACAGTGCCCTTACCATTCTCTTTTGTTTCAAAAATAGCACATAAGTTTATTTTATAATCTTCGACTAATATTGTTAAATTATCTAACTTTAAATTGCAACTATATAAATAAATTTAATTGCATTTTATATTATGAGGCCCTATCGTAGTAAGCGTAAAAGTAAGTAAAACGGCAAAAATTTAAATTTTGTATCGTGGATACCGTATAAATCATGAAAACTGTAAATGTTAAATGTCAACTTTTCGAAATTAATTTTTTTCGTATCGTAGTGCCCGCGATGCTACCGTTTTTAGAACAAAGTTTAACTGCGAAAATTAGTTTACATTTGAAAAATTCTAGTTCCTAAAATGTAAATATTTAAAATATTTGTTATGTATTTTAATTCATTTATTCATTAATTATTCATATATTTTTTATGAAAAAAGTAACAAATCCAGATTCGGAAACAATTTTTCCTCTAATATGTCCAAAGTGTTAGAAAGTAGTTCGGAAAATGTTTATTGCGTTGTATTTACATTAAAATCATTTTCAACATTTTGCTGGTAGGTTCTTTGTGCAAAAAATCTTAAAGTTGGTAATAAGGCTATTGATCTTTTTGCCTTTAAATAACTGTATTCGATCTCTCCGAACACATAACGAAATGACTTTTTGTTTAATCTAAAATTTTTAGCAAAACTAAATTTGTATTTAAATATTTCATTCATTTCAAAAATATCCCGTGAAGAATTTCTGAAATTTTTCCTAGTTCGTCTTTTATCAGAATTTTCATACAATAATTCGTCTAATAAATTTATTATGATGATAAAATAATTACTAATACAAATTAAATTAATCTATCTTGTTTAATAGTTGTAAGTTTAAAAATGAACTTTTCGTAAAAACATATGTACTTTTTGATAATACTGTCAAATCAATTTCGAAAATTTTCGATTTTGAATTATTCACGCGGTAACCACGATTGAAGGCAAACGTACGGTGAATAATTATTACAGCGCGGTTACCGCATCACACGGTATCCACGATAAACCTCATTATTTTTTCTTTTTGTTTTTGAAATATTTACTTTTATAGATGTCAGTAATTGGTAACTGCTTCATTTAAGCTTGAAATAAATAAATAATTTCGATATGAATTTTAAGAATGTATGTGACGTATTTATGTGGTTGAGTTTCTTGACTATTTTGATATTGAGATTTTTTTTTTAAAATCTTTTAAAATTTTGAAAATTCTTTAAAGTATTTTAAGACTAAAGAAATTAAAATGAAGTCATAATTTAAATTTAAGGTTCAAGACAATAAATTTAAAAAAAAATGTTTTTTTTCCATTTTTTAACTAATATTAATATCACAATTTAAATGTGTCCTTTATTGTTCTTACCATATACGTTAGAATCATATATTTTGCATACTAAATTAAACTTGACATTTTTTTCCGAAAATATTTTCTGTTACAAGTATCTTAAATATTTCTAAATTAATATTATGGATTATAAATAAAAAAAAAAAAAATGGTAGACTATACTTACGCACAATTAAATTGATCTCTATATGCTTTTATCAAATTTAAAATTCATTCATAACAACTTCAACAAGAGTTGTGGTAAGAAATTTTTTTTTAAGATGTTCAAAATATTTATTTGCAAAATGACTTTTTATTTCAAAATTATAAAATATAATTAAAAACACTCGTTTTTAAGACCCCAAATTTAATTCAATTTTATTTTATTTTTTATCTTTTTATGTATTTGATACTTCAAGTCATTATCATTAATCATTTTATGATGATCATCCCACACTGCAGGAGATGTCCTTTATATTCTTTTTAATAACATTTGAATTTGGATATTATGATAAGTTTGAAAAATTTAAAAGCTTTCAGAAAATATTTTAGTGGAATGTTGTTACCTTGGATATTACTGTCGTGGTTGCATGTGTTGGTTGCAAATGTTCGGTTTTGAAGACTTGAAAAGCAGAATCAACCAAAGGTTGTTATAAACGCGCAGTAGTCTGAGATGCATTCAGAACCAAAATAATGTGACATAAAAATGGGTGAATCGGTAGCAGACCTGCAGTAGGAGAAGAAGAAAAAATATATTGGTGAGTTATAAAATGCTGAAGTGTGATTAAAAAATTATATCATAGCAGAAAACCGTATAGTACCATACCTCGATATAATATTGTTCTAAATCTTTGTTAGAATATTACAAATTGCGATTCAATTAAGCACAAGTAGAGGATTTACAAAAATGTGTTTATTCACAAAACTGTAAACTACAGCTTGTAAACTACATCGCTCATCTGTTTATACAAAAAGAATCAATGGTTCATACCTACAAATGTATTACTGGTGATGATTCACAAATTAAAAACGTGGTACACCCAGAACTAGTTCATGTACTCCAGAAAGATGATACGCAGAAAAATGATACGATTATCCGACTACTGCTTGATAAGAAATAATTTTGAGAAACCTTTCAATATAATCATGCAAAGTAGAGAGACGTGGGAAACCTGCCCAACCTCTTTCGACAAAGGATCATTAGTATGGTATACTAATGGTTCCAAGAAAATAAATGGAGTAGGATCGGGAGTATATGGAAAAAGCTTCAAAGCCCATATTCGTTCAAGCTTAGACTCAACAAACACAGTTTTCCAAGCTGAGGTACATGCTATAGAACTCTGTGTGCGAGAGAATTTAAGAAGAAATTACAAAAAATGTAAAATCTATATTCTCTCGGATAGTAAAGCAGCCATACTAGCTATTAATTCATATATCATAACATCAAAGCTAGTATGGGATTGCTGAGATATACTCAAAAGATTAGCAAAAACAAATAAAGTCACAGTAATGTGGGTACCACGGCATTCCGGCATTGCAGGAAATGAAGCTGCAGATTACCTAACTAGCATCAAACACGCCTTTCATAGGGCCAAATCCGTTCTGTGGAATTTCCCTGAGCACAGCTAAGCTGCAATTAAGAGTTTGGGTAGAGAAAAAAACTGAGGATTTCTGGGACAACGTTCTGAAAATCGTCAAGCAAAAATAATCATGCCTGAACGCTCGCTCAAAAAAATCAAAACACATCTAAGTTTCAACAGGAAACAGGTACGTATATAATAATAAAAGGCCACTGCCTAATGAAAAAACACCTCTATAAAATGGGTCTGACCGAAAATAACCTATGCAGAATATATGAAATAGAGGAAGAATCTATTGAACATCTGCTCTGTGAATGCGGAGGTCTCACAAGTAGCAGGCTTCGCCACTTGGGAACAGTGTTCCCCGAACAATGGGAGCTATCCAGCATACCATTGAACAATATCCTGAGTATCATCACAAAATCAGGTATCCTTAAGGACTCACAGACTTAATAAAAAAACTGGGTTATCACAATAAGCACATTTGCGGCTGCCTGTAAAATCAATTGTTTTATTTTCTTTTATGTTTTGGCTTTCCTTTTTTTATAGCATTTCATTTTTTTGTAGGTTCTTGACAGCACCTGCAACTTATATTACATTTCATTTTCGTGCATTAAGTACGGTATAACAATTTTGTAACATTACATTGCTGGGATATTATTAAATGTGAAAAATACTACTATTGTCAGGAACTAAGCCTTCTTAAATAGCGTAATTTTATTTCACTTAAGTTTTTACCCTAAATATTACATTCAATTATTTTGTCACTAATTTTAATACAATGACAAAGATCAAATACCAAGTCGAAAAACCCATAAAATATTTTTTCCCTGCATCGAGAATCAAACTTTGCGACTTTGCGATTGAATGGCACATGCACTACTTAATGCGCCACCCAGCTTTAAGAGTATAGAAGTTCGGTATTGATTGGATTCATCTTCATTCAGAAGTTTTTTTCAATCATTAAGTGTACATAGTCGAGTACGAAACCCTGTATGCAGGTAGTAAACGAAATAGGCTTATTTATATGATGAGCATATTATGTTGTAAAATTAAAATTAAAATATTCGACTATTTCCAACATAATTATACGAATCTTATTTTTACGCTAAAGAATAAATTTGTCACAAAATAATTTGTTTTATATTATTAGCTAAAACTTAGGTCAGAGAAATCTTTATACTTTCGTACCGTTGGTTTTTGAAAAAAAAAATCGATTGCTAGACAAAAAAAAAAATAAGAAAATGATTAGCCCACTGCTATTATAACTCGTGTATCAGAATTTGAATTCCTGCTATGGACTGTTTTGTTATTTTTTTTAGTAATTCTACCATTTTGGATAAAAACATAAAACCAGTAATTGCAAAAAAATGCTTAGTTTGGTAAATAACTATATGTATTATAGAAATAATAAAAAACTATTCGTAACTGGAAAAATTTTTAATTTTTTTGTTCATTCATTCCATTTATGGGAATTTTCGTTTTAGTTCTTAAAAGTATTTTTGTCCATGGTGGATCACTAATTGAAATTGTAGGTCAAAATACCTTATTTATGAATTACTGAGTACAAGGTCATAAATTTGAATGTAAGATTAGAAATGAATATTTTGTAAAGCAAATATGTTTTTATATGTTGACAAAAGGGTTTTGTTTGAAAATTAAAGAAGAACTAGTATTCGACCACTTATATAATATAATATTCAGCCTTTAAATACGATGAAGTTTAATATAAAAACTAGTACTAAATTTGATTATGAATTGTTTTGCATAAAATTTTTTTATTGATTTATCTTAGCCAAACAACCACTTGCGTAAAAATTTATTTCAAAAATATTAAATTTATATTTAATTATTAATAGTTTTGTGAGTTGGCGCAATTTAATTAATTAAAAATTTTCTATGTTAAAAAGTATGTGTACTGTATACCATTATATATATATTATTCTGCATTTATCTGGATGTTTGTAAGTTCGACGGAACGCTCCAACACATATACAAATTACATATGTATACAAATGCATATATATACAAATTGCTTTGGTGCTTTTTTTAACCCCTGTCTACCATGCTGAACCTTTGCAGGAAAAATTGGTTGCATGAACTATATTTTTTTAATTTAATGTTAGTCTTCTTCGCAAATAATAAGGAAAAATAAAAAATAATAATAATAATATAAATAAAACAAACAATTTTTTTGATTTATAATAATAAGGACTAATAGAAATTTAATCAATAGTTTAATATGGTATAATAACCAAAAGGCAAACAGCATTTAACACAAAAAAAAACATAATTCGCTCAAAGGTTATTCTTATTCCTTAAAATTATACACAGTAATATACATGTGTATCAGCATATTTGTATTGTATAATATTATACATTATACTACTTTATTGCTTCTACCTTTTATTTTTGTCATTATTGTGTGCGTAATTCACTTCACTCAAAAAAAATTATTTTTGTTTTTTTTTGTTTTTTTTTTATTATTTCTTGTATCTGTATTCTGTATGTTCTGTATGCTCCATTCCAAAAATATTATTTTATTTTCATTGTTCAGGTTCACTGTTCAATCAATAGAACTGGATAGAAGTAGAGTAGGATAATAAACTCTACTTCTACGTCGGATAATAAAACATTGTTTTTTTTAAATTGAAAATTATATATGAAAATGTTTTTGTATTTTTTGTAAATTTTACCAATTTAGATACAAAATTTTGAATATTTTTTTAAAAATAACACAATACCATAATAACAGTTTATTCATATAGCAAAATAAGAGTCCTATACAGTATACAAAAGACAAAATTTATATGAAAATAAGATCCCATTTTTAAATTTGTTCTCCCAGAGGCCACAATAACGCTAATACGGTATAATTTATGCTAAATGGAACCCAACTAACGAATTATAACTAAATGGAAGTGAGTACGAGTATATCATACAAAAATACAAACATTTTATACAAATTTGTTGGTATGGTACTTCTTTTTCTGTTATATAAAAAAAAATATTAGTGTTAGGCCAATATAGTTTTTTTAAATAGAAAATTAGTAAAATCTTTGTGTATGAATAATATAAAAGGAATCAAAATCAATCTTAATAAAAATAACAATGTTTTTTCAATTTAACCTTTTTTTTCTTTATTACCGTATTCTATTATTACACAGAAAACTATTGTTGTTAAATTATTTGAAAAAAAAACAATAATTATTTATGTTTCTGAAATATTGAAAATGTAGCAGTAGTTAGTAATATATGAATATATGAAATTTTCAAAAAAGTACTAACACTAGCCATCAAAATAATTTCCATTAAAAAGAGAGAAAATATATTGAACGAATATGTTCATCTTTAATAATATACATGTGTATCAGCATATTTGAATTGTATAATATTATACATTATACTACTTATACCTACTTATACCTTTAATTTTTGCCAATATTGTGTGCGTAATTCACTTCACTAAAAAAAAATTATTTTCGTTTTTTTTTTGTTTTTTTTTGTTTTTTTTTAATATTTGCTTTATCTGTATTCTGTATGTTCTGTATCAACGAATTAGAATTAAATGGAAGTGACTATCCCATACAAAAATACAAACATTTTGTCCATATTTTTTTAGTACTTCTCTTTCTGTTTGGTTTGTTTGGGTTTCCTTTTGTCAAAAAAAAATGTTTTTCATTGTTAGGCCAATATAGTTTTTTTAAATAGAAAATTAGTAAAATCTTTGAGTATGAATAAAATAAAAGGTATCAAAATATAATCTTAATAAAAATAACAATGTTTTTTCAATTTAAACTTTCTTTTACTTTATTACCGTATTCTATTATTACACAGAAAAGTATTGCTGTTAAATTATTTGAAAAAAAAAAAAAAATCATTCATGTTTCTGAAATATTGAAAATGTAGCAGTAGTGTGTAATATATGGATATATGAAATTTTCAAAAAGTACGAACACTAGCAATGAAGTAGGCAAAAATAAAATTTGTTATTGTCAAATAAATATTAAAAAAAGTCAATAAAATTTTTGATTTTTATTATAAATTGTTAAAAAATTACAAATTTTAAGGAAAAATGGAACGTAAAAAGAAGATTTGTATCATTCCAGGCTGTAAGTCTCATTTGGAAAAAGAAAATTACGTGTCTTTACATATGTAAGTATTATATTTTACATCTTTGAATTTTTAAAAGAGAGAAAATATATTGAACGAATATATTCGTCTATTTCTGTTTTTTGACAATAAGAAATACCAAAGAAAGAGAGGAATATACCCAAAACATTGGACACTTTTTTGTATGGATAGCCACTTCCATTTAATTCTAATTCGTTGTTCTGTATGCTCCATTCCAAAAATATTATTTTATTTTCACTGTTCAGGTTCACTGTTCAATCAATAGAACTTGATAGAAGTAGAGTAGGATAATAAACTCTACTTCTACGTCGGATAATAAAACATTGTTTTTTTTAAATTGAAAATTATATATGAAAATGTTTTTGTATTTTTTGTAAATTTTACCAATTTAGATACAAAATTTTGAATATTTTTTTAAAAATAACACAATACCATAATAACAGTTTATTCATATAGCAAAATAAGAGTCCTATACAGTATACAAAAGACAAAATTTATATGAAAATAAGATCCCATTTTTAAATTTGTTCTCCCAGAGGCCACAATAACGCTAATACGGTATAATTTATGCTAAATGGAACCCAACTAACGAATTATAACTAAATGGAAGTGAGTACGAGTATATCATACAAAAATACAAACATTTTATACAAATTTGTTGGTATGGTACTTCTTTTTCTGTTATATAAAAAAAAAAAGATTAGTGTTAGGCCAATATAAACATAAATAAAAATAAATAAAAAGTGATATAAACATAAGTACTGTAATTTCGGAATAAATAATCTAATGAAAGAAAAAAACAAACTAGGATTTATTTTGCTTCCGTCATTTATGACGGCTTACAAAGCTAGTGTACTTATAAACGAGGTAAAACTATAAACTGAAATTTCTCATTCAAAACTAAGCAATCTTGAAAAAATTATTCACTATATATAAATTTCGTTACGCACCCAGTTCTGGCCAGATCATATTGAATTTTGTACTTAATTTTTATTGTTCCGAGCTTATATTTCCTAAACTGAACAATTCTACGCGCAATAAAAAAAAAATTATTTTATATATATATATGTACGTAAAAAAACGATAATATATATATGTGTATATCCATTCCGGTACCCCTATGGTCTGGCCAGACCATGGTAAAATTTCACACTATTTCATACAAAATTCATGATTTTTTGAATATTTTTTGTCTTTTTTATATTTTATTGACATTTGACAATTCAAAATGAATGCTAATCAGCTAGTTAGTAAGCTGTCTGTCATCATAGATAAAATTTTTCTAATTTATTTCAATTTAATTCAGCCCGAAAAGTATAGTTTTTGCAAAGACAAAGTATTTTGAACACAGTTTTATAATTTTGAGTATTGTTTTCAATTACTTTCAATTGATATTTAGAAATAGATGTACCAGATCCAAATATTTTCAACGATGAAATATATATGGTTCACAATCTTAGACAAAGTGATGCAATAGGTCAACAAGATTTTTTAGAACGTATTGTAAATGCTGTTGCAAATGTAAACGAATTAAATCGATTGCACGAACATGAAACTCAGGCAGTACCATGATGTGTAGACAATGATGTAGATATCGATTATGATTGTGAACCTGATGAAGCATCAGATGCAGAAGAAGAAATGCTAATTAAAATGAATTCTAGTATTCCAAGTAATGATGAAGGTGGATGAACAAGATGAAGTTAATTATGTTGTGGTTCAAGTGGGTAGAGATTTTCAACCAAGAGCTCTACGTGCTCCAACCACAACATTTAGAACAAGCAACAGTTTTCGCAGAAACACCAGCAGTTGTGGTTGTTGGAAGCGAATTGCCAATGTTACAATATGATTTGTATTGATTATTATTTGAACAGATCCACCAACCGGTAAAATTCTTGTTCATAACATTTGACAACAACACGGTGGTGATCCAATTGACAAAAACTCTTGCCCAATTAAACTATTTCACAAGTTTTTAAATTCAGAAATCAGTTTCATAATTGTTTCTGACACAAACAGAAAAGCCAAATCTGTTTTTGATGATTGCAATAGAAATTTTTGGGAGTCCACCTAAAGCCCAAAAAAAAATCCCAATTACAAAATACCAAACAAAAAAATCCCAAAAAATTTTTTTTTATATTTTTACTAAAACTGTGCCGTATGCGTTTACTTGTCGTCGGTAAAAACAGGGTTCCAATAAATGAATAGCGGGGGCTTGGGGGCGGCAGCCCTTGACTTTAAAAATAAAATAATTATTTTTTTTATATTTTTACTAAAACTGTGCCGCATTTATGTGTTTGTTTTTGGTTTAAAGGAATTTCTGACAGCCGTTCTGTCATTTAATGATTCTCAGAACCACAAGAATTTTATTCAAACTTGAAATAAAATGAGTACAAACATTTAATTAATGTTTCTTTATATTGCTAATATACCTAAAACAAAAAGCTTTTTCTAGATAACAGTAACATAGAAATCAATAGAAATGACAATATTGTAGCTCGGTTAATTTTAAGTTAATTTTTAATTTTTAAATGCATAAAACTTATTATTTTGTAATTTGGGATTTTGTAATTTGGGATTTTGTAACATTGGGATTTTGTGATATTGGGATTTTCTAACACTGGGATTTTTAAATTTGGGATTTTTTTTTTTGGATTTTGGGTTTGGGATTTTGATTTTTGGAATTTTGAATTTGGGATTTCGGACCCAACCCGAATTGTTACCCTACTAAGAAATAAAAGATGTGGAAAGATTTTACACAAACCAAATTGAATGCATATATTGGTTTATTGATTGCTGCTGGTGTCACTGGAAACGATTTGCAACATACTAATTTATTGGAGAAAACAAACAATCTTCCTATCTTAGAGCAACTAACTATGTCACACAAACGGTTTCAATAAATAACATGTTTTATTAGATTCGTTAATGGAAACACAAGAGACTATTGATTCCAAATTGATAGAGCCGCACCTGTAACTGAGATTTGTCTTATTTTGAAGCAGAACTTGAGTCGTAATTATTAACCATATGTTGTAATCACCATCGATAAACAACTATTTCCCTATACTTTGGAAGAGAAAAGATGATTCAATACATTAAAGATAAGCCAGCAAAATATTGATTGAAAATCTGGTGGGCATGTGATTAAAAACACATTTTCCTGTTGTTTCAATTTTTATACTGGCAAAAAACCGAGTGGTGAACGATCAGAATATCGATTAAAACATTTTCTCATAATATAACTATAAGTAATGTTCAATGTTATCCGAAATGTAAATAAGATTACAAAACAGAAAAAGAACAACAAACAAAAAAGCCTCTTATTATTTAGATATTTCATACTTTGATTTATATTTTTTATTTACTCACACATAGAGTCATACATTTATATACACCACAGACAACCACTGATCAGCAACTGAACACATATTACCTTCGTTTACACGCCTTTTATATAGTTTTTTTGTATGAAATTGAATGAAAATACACTATGATCTGGCCAGACCATGGGTGGAGTGTACTGAATATGATGTTGTAAGGTGGTGCTCAAACAAGGGTTAAACTGTAAGAATTATGTAAGCCTTTCACTCATAATAATCTGTTTTTGTAAATTATTTCAAATTATGTGTTCCAATTTATTTTTAGACATTAAATTTCATTAATTTTATTTCAACTGGGAAATTTTTTGTCACCTTTATAAATTTTTTCTACTTAAAAAGTTTTTCCAATTAGCTATATTGTTATTGTAAAAAAAAAAAATTTAAGACTAAATTTATTATGTAGTTGTTTACTCCTTTTTATTGAAATGAAAAATTGAATACAAAAATTGGAAGAAAATTTTTAATATTTTATTTAATTTTTAAACTCCCACAATGCTATAAAACTAACTAGAAATTTTTGGTTTATTTTGAACATAATAACACAAGCATTATTATTCAACAATACAATTTTCATCATAGGTATAATATGTATTAAATAAATGAAAATATCCTTACTCAGAAAAGCAAAAACAACAATTTCAACAATACTGTGTTGTGTTCATTCAAGAAAATCTATAAATACCAAATCTATTTTTGGGAACGAAAAAAATTTCAAATTTAAATCTTAATGATGAAAATGAAAAATGTTTTCATTTACCAAAAATTCAGTCTAATTGGAATTCAACACGTTACTTTACGTTTTAACAAGTAATAAAATTTTATTATTTTTATTTTATTTTAAGGACCCTAGGTGAATTGGGATATTAAATAAGATAATTTTTATAAAACTTGTAATAAACAGGACATTATTGTAAGGAAATAAAATTGGAAAATTGTTACTAATTTCAAGGTTTGTATATTTTTGTGCTAGAAACGTGTTATTTAATTGATTGCTTTTAAACCTTAAGAAACACATTATTTTATTTTATTAATCATGTGTTTATTAGCTTTTGTTGTATATATATAAAGGACATTTGATTATTCAGCAAAAAAATTCGTTTTTAAGTTGCAGTGCATTCCGGTGAATAATTAAAATAGAAATAAGAGTCCAATAAGTTTTACAAGGCTTATACTTATACTGAAATATTAGTTATTTCTGATACTATTCTTCTAGTTCCTATTATTCTGTTCAAGGTCTAATTGTATTAAAATATTAAATACATATTAAAACTCTAGGTATGTTTCACAATTTTATTAAATTAATATCTTAATCGATTTCGGTTATAGATTTAGATTTTTAATTCATTTATTCATATTATAGTAAAATACAATACTTAAAAATATACATTTACTAAATAAAAATAATAAGAATAAATATAGGATCATTCGGATATTCATTAGAATATGTGATGAATGAAACTGCAAGCAAAAATACAAGCATTAAAAATATAAAATATTGTTGGGTACATACATAGTAAAGTAGAAAATTAAAGCTAAATATGAAAAAACTAAAATATCTTAAAATTAAAATTATATAATGAAAAAAATAAAATTTAAAATAAAATTTCATAAAATTTAAAGCAAAATTTAAATATTAAACGAGAGTAAGCAGAATTAAATACAAAATTATAACAAGAATAAAAAGTAAATTAATAACTAGAAGACTGAAAGAAAATTAAAAAAATTATAGTTAGAAAAAAAACTAAATTAAAGTTAAAACTAAATAGTATTAAAAACAGATTCAATTTGAAGGTGATCCAGTTCAAAAAGCCAAAATCGAAGATTTTTGCAAAATGAAACAGGTGATCTGTCCGATCTTAAAGAATAAGGTAACATATTAAAAAATTTTGGAGCTATATAATCATAAAAGTGGCAAAAATGAGAGGTACGGGCTCTTGGAACATTTACAAGGTATAAATTATTAATTCTAAGATGATATCTAGTAACAAATCGGTGAGCGAGATAGCCCGACCTATTGAAAAAAATTTTCAATGTTTTAAACAGATATAAATGTCTAAGTGGTAGAATATCCAACTTTTTAAATAAAGGAAAACTAGGCAATAGTCTATTTTTTTTTTAAAATTATCCTTATACAGTGTTTTTGAGCGATGAGAAGAGGTTGAATTTTATTAAAATAAGAACCACCCCAGCAACTAATTCCATATTGCAGCTTAGAACTGAATAGAGCAAAATACACCATTAGCATAACTTTTAAAGAACAATACAGATTTAAGTGGTAAATGTTTCGCAAAACATTCTTAAAATAATTATTTAAATAGGAAGTATGTGCAGACCAATTCAGTTTATTATCAAGTAAAACACCCAAGTACCTAAACGTATCTACACTTTCAATGTTAAAACAAGAAATACTACAAGGCGAAGAGAAGACAAAAGAGTTTAGAGACTGTATAGGAAATAAAGGAAATTTAGGACAATCAGGAGACCATCATCAGAAGACTGATAAAGTGTGCATGTATTTTTGAAATTTTTTATATAATACCTGTAATACTATTTATTTATTACAGTTACAAAGACTTAATGAATTTTAAAAGATTTGATTTAATTAGTATTGAAAAAAGTTATAGATTTTCATCAGGTATGTATAGAGGAACTTCCGGTAATATAAACCAGTCGGGTAATGTGGACCACCTATGTATTTCATAATCTGATAATATAATAAACAAAAAACAACAACAAATAATTAACTGTAAATATTCCGTACATTTAATTAATTCTGGTTTGGATTTCAATGTGTTAAAACATTTTAGAGAAAAAAAAGTAAAATTTATGAGCTCATACTATGCTCATTTATTTTTTAGTTTGATTTTTCATCAAGTGCTATCAAATTTAAATTGTAGCATATATATAGTATAGTATATTGCTTACAGGTTATTTTTGTCGAAAAATGTATTTTAATTATATGGTCCGTTAATTTTTTTTTAAAATACTAGTTGGTAGGTACATAATGCGGGTAATGTGGCCCACCAGTCCAAAATACCCGAACAGTAGTGGTCAACATGGGTACATCGTGGAAACGATGGGTACATCGTTTATTTTGTTCTTACTATATAAAATCTATATTTATTAAAATTTTAGAAAAATCTATTAGAAAAAATTGTAATAACAAATTACGAGAAGCAGATGTAGGTAGCTGTTAAAGAAGGAAAAATGGGTTTTTCATCAGCATCTAAAACTTTTAATGTATCTAAAACAACATTGAGATGTCTTGTTTATGCTAAAGATTTTGATTCACTAAAATATACTCCAAAAGTTTTGAGCAAAAAGCCTGTTTTTACACAAATTAAATGGAGAATAAACCAGTGAAGTACATCCTAGAAATGGAATCACATTACTTCGTATATACCTTGCGTATCAAATAACAATTAAAATTAACATTCCAAACTCTTTTCCATCAAAAGTCATGAAAACGCTGATAAAGATTGGTTATACGCTTTTTTCAAAAGGCATAAAGATAAAATTAGTTTAAGAATGGCTATACAGGAACATCCATTGATAGAGCAAAAGGCTTTAATCAAGAACACACAAACTGGTCTATACACTGTACAAAATAAGTAACAGCAAATTGTAGCAAAACAAAAAGAATAAAGCATATAGGTAAAATAACATCCACAGAACGTGGATTCCTAATAGCAGTCATAACCTGTATGACTGCTAGTCAAAGAATTCACTTCCATTTTTTATATTTCCTAGCAAAAACAGAAAAATAGCACTAATGAAAAATTCCCTTGAATCTGTAGCAGAATTTCAAACAAATCAGGTTGGGTCCAGATTGGTATTTTCACAAATTGGTTTAACACTTCATAAAATTTATTAAACAGAAAATGACCCAGCACTATTAATATTAAGCGGTCATTATAGTCATACAAAAAGTATATAGAAGTGATAGATCTTGCACGAGAGCAATTTGTAATAATAATTTCAATCCCTCCCCTCTTTAAGTCATAAGTTACAACTGCTTGACAAAACATTTATGTCGCCACTCAAAACATACTACAATGATGAAATCAAAAAAATTCATGCGGGAAACGGGAAGAAATATCACACATTTCGATGCTGCAGAATTCTTTGGCAAGGCTTATTTAAAAGTTCAGAATGCTGAAATTGCATCAAATGGTTCAGATCTACCGGAATTTATCTTTTTAGCTGATTTTATTGGTTCACAAATCCAAAATGATTGCGATTGCATACCATTAAAATTAGCTTCCGGGCATTCGGATTGCCCTGAACAAAAAAGTTTGACGCAAGGTAAAATAGTATCTATCTAGATATTTATTTTTATAATAAAAAGTATGTCTTTAATTATGTCAGGTAAGGTGGCCTACTAGTCCAAATAACCCGAACATGTGGTACACTTTACACTTCCAAAATAGAAAATACTCATATTAGCCTGTTTTTTTTTTTAATAATAATTTCAAAAATGGTTATGAAAAATAGAAATATATGAATTAATAATAATTTCAAAAATGTTATGAAAATTTAATTTAATTTGCGAACCCTAAATAGTATTGCAAAGTGTTAAGAAACTTTTCATCACTCTTTGCTTTTATTATTTCTGTAGTACCACAATCCAGATCAGTTAATTTTTTGTTCTGAATATCTTCATTAGGCTCCCAAATGTTCTTCTTACTTTATTTATACGGCTGTTGACATCTTCTGTTGTACCTCCTCTTGATGCTCCCCAGGTAGTTGAATTCTTCTACGTATTATATCTGTTGTTCACTCACTGTTATTGGCTCACTATCACTGTTGTTCGTCCTCATTGCCTTAGTTTTCTCGATATTCAATTCCAGTACCGATTTCTTTGCTTCTTCCTGTAATCTGTTGACTTTCTTCTGTAGGTTCCTTTGATTTCTTGATATGAGACATACACGATCTGCGTAATCTAAGTCTTCTAAGTTGCCGAAGAGGTCCCATTCTATTCCGTTTATTCCAGTGCAAACTTTTCTTAGAATGTCGTCTAGTACTGTGTTGAAGAGAAGTGGGGATAGTGGACATCCTTGTATATCTCCTATATTGGTGTAGAATGGATCACTGATGTTACCTCTGTGTTGAACTGTTGTCTCTGCATCTTTATACATCGCTTTGATGATGTTGATGATTTTTTCAGGAACTCCCTTCTTTGTAAGTGTTCTCCATATTGACTGTGTCGAATGCTTTCTTAAAATCTATGAATAGTAGATATAGTGGGGCATTCCATTCTACTGATTGTTCAACTATGACCCGTAAAGTATTTGCCTGGTCAACACAGCTTCGGTTTGGTCTGAAACCTGCCTGCTCTTTCCGTAGTATTGGTTATAGTACTTCTTCCAATCTTTTCTTTATAATAATTGCTATTATCTTATGAATAGTATTTAGAACCGTGATTCCTCTCCAGTTGCTGCAATTTGCTAAGTCTCCTTTCTTAGGTATCTTGACAATCATTCCTTTCTTCCATGATGGTGGTATATTCTCTTCTATCCATGCTTTTCTGATGTGGGGTTCAATCGTTTTTGCGAATATGTCGGGGTCCAGTTTGGCTATTTCTGCTGGAATTCCTTCTTCACCTGTTGCTTTGTTGTGTTTCAGGATATTGATTGTAGCTTTGATTTCTTCTATATCTCTAATATAAATGGTTATTATTCAATTATCGGCTATTATTGTTGATGTTCAGAATATCATTGCTTTTGAAAAAAAAAATCAAAAATAATTACTTAGAGGTTGAGAAAACTAATAAATTTTTTTTTATTTTCAGATTTATTAAAACCCCGTCTTAATTCGTCCTTATAGTACAAATGCAGTTTTATAATTGGCCATTGTTACGAAAGCCAACAACATAAACCACTTTTTGGTCCATTTTTATAACTCACAGATATTTTATTAACATATGAATAAGTTATAAAATAAACCAACACAAAATCAGGAGTTGTATAGGTAGTCTAACACTACAAACACCTACTGATGAGTTCAAATAGTGTTGTGAAGAACGAAACATATCCCAAAAATTTATTGTTATATAACTACTTTGTTCGTAATATTTTAATATGAATTAAACTGAAATATTTCAGTAATTTCATGTCAAATTAATTTCATTTCTATTAAAAAATATTATTTATTTTTATTAATATAACAATTAATTATGTAATCGAAATAATTACATAAAACTGGACAATATTTACTATAAAAATGTCCTTCATTTATTTTTAAAGGAGTTTTTTTTTTAATTTTCCATACACGTTATGTACACAAATATAAAATATTTATTCTTGAATTTACTTAATGTCATGTCACGTAAATTATTTGTTATTCGTAAGTAGGTTTATATTATTTTTGATTTAAGGTCTTTAAGCAATTTATATAGTAAAGATTTTTAATTTATGAGACTAGTTATCATGGACTATAGAAAAATGTAGGCAACCTCAATCAGATGATTAAATTATACAAACACACACACAAAATTTTTTGGTATATAGAAAAATTGAAATGAGACTAGCATAAAACAAACGAAAAAGAAAACAGTGACTAGGCAAAATTATAAAATTAGAATTTTAATTTGAATCAAAATAGCTATCTGTTTATTTTGGAACGACCATTTAATGTAAATGACAAATCAGTTAAGGTATTTTTTTAGTTTATTTTCTTCTTCATTTGCTTCTGAAATATGGGTCATTGACTTGTCAAGCAATTAATTTTGTTTTTATTTAATGTACCTGACAATTCATAATTATTATTAAAATGTAAAATTGTTTGATAATTATTGTAAGATATTATGTTCAAATATTATGTTTTCATGTTTTTTTTTCGGAAAATCATTATGTTTTACTTTTCAACTTCTCTCTATCAATAAATCAACGATGGGTGGCGCAGTAGATACGAAACGTTCTGATGAAGCAAACAAAAAAAATGCTTTATAAGTTTTTCGACCTAGTCCAGTACCCTTTATCATTGAATGAATGACAAAAAATAATTCAAGAGTATAATCTGGTCAAAAATTAAATAAAATTGAGCTGTTCTATTTAAGAAGGCTTAGTAGTATAGTTTTCCACATTTAAGAAGTTGATAAGCCTATAATTTGAGAAATAAATGTTCGAAATATAATAGATAGTGTAATATAAATGTGCCAATCCGTGCTGAAATTAGAACGAAAAGGTTATTTTACTGTCAAGAGCATAAAAAAAAACACTGGGATTTATATAAAATCTACTAATAATATACGAGCTCTATCAACTATTTATTTGAACACCGTGTTTTTTTTTTTTAAATTTAAAATATATATATATAATTTACGACTATTTATATACATAATCTTAAGGGGGATTTCCCCATATCAAACTTTACCATCATGGTCGCTTTTAATGGGAAAATAACCAATCAGAAGACATCGGCGGGACGATTTTTAATAGTTCAGAAAATATAAATGAGTTTTATTTTTTTCATGACCTATGCCATGCATAGTAAGAAATTTAACAAAATAGCCAGGCAAAAAAATTCAATCACAGCTAAAAAACATAAGTAGCTTGATGAGATTTTGAAATAAAAATTAATAATTTATAAATTAAAATATAAAAAAATTAATTATTTAAAATATAATTTAGAATAGTTATATTTTTTTATATAATTTATTTTGTATTTAAATATTTTTAAAAGTTGTTGAAAATGTTTCAAAAGTATTCGTAACTGAAATCATGTTGCATGTGGGAATCGTTCAAGAAAATTAGATCCGAAATTGATGAAAACCAGTTCAAGATATAAGATTTTGAAGTTTAGTAATTTTTGGGGTAGTTTTCGTTATGTGGAAGAATACAAAAAAATATTTTCGAAAAATAAGTTATCCTATAGTACAGAATTATTTACTGTAAGTACACTAATTAGCTATGGACGTATTATAGTATTACTACTAAACATGCCAAAATTTTTCCCCATGATTCATATCACTCCGGATTGTTTCATTTTCAAAAATCTTTGTGATCATTATTAAAACATCGATTAAATTTGTACACGTGACTAAATATGATAAAGTTTCATTCTCTTTGAACGCAAAAACAGATTTTTTTTGGCCGAAAGCAAATTATTTTTTATTATAAATTTTCAGATTAATTCAACGTCTATTAAGGCCAATCCACTTTTGAAAAAAAAATTTTTAAAAACAGACTCCTTTATTTCAATAGTTTTCTATTGAAATGTTTAATACTTGCTTACAGTTATTTTGTTAATTGTATTTTTCTTCTTTTGAGGCAACCAGAAGTTAATGTACGGCTGTAATGACTTACGAATTTTAATTGTGCAGTTTTATGTACATATCAAATACTAGAGACCTCCATTTATTAATTATAATTTAAGTTAAAACCAAATTTAACGTTTTTAACAGAACAGGGACTTAAATAACTGATATTGACTTTTCACTATCAACCAGTAAACAGTCATGTTTTAATAAGAAGCAACGGTTTTGTATGATTTGAAAAAAAACAAAATACTTCTTAATTGCCATCCTTTTTCTACCTTATCCCTATATTAAGCCAAAATAATTTAGTTCTTTTAGAAACTATTTTTCAAGAGTGAAGCCACTCAGGTACTGCCTCAACAATAAAAAAATAACGTCTTTTACCGTTTCTCAAAATTTTGAGTGGTTCGGGCAGCTGTCATGCAACTCTCAGCCCCTATCACGATTAATTTAGGTACTGTACGTTTACAATAGTTGCTTTTTCAAGAAATTATTTAAAAAAACCGAAGCCAATCAGGTACTCCTTCAAAAATACAACAATGACATCCGTTTTTTAAAATTGTTAGTAATTTGAAAAGAAATAAGTAGATTTTGTTTTTTAGGTTTTAAATTTTATTATTTTAAATTAGATATTTTTATTATAGGGACTTTGGGCCAGCAACGCGGACCGGATACAGCTAGTATTATATAAAGATGATAAAAAAATAGTGCCTACTCCCTATATAAATTTCAGTGATTTCACTGTTGTTTTTAATTTTTTTATTTTAGTAACTTAAAATAATATTATAACATTGCTGCATAAATAATGAAAATATTTTGATATTTTATATAAGTTTTCCTATCGAACAATAAGATATTCTTTGCTATCTACAATCTACATTCCATGAAGAAAATAAGACTCATATGCACTCTCTTTATATTGTAAATAGGAAGCTGCGGTAGTTTTATTTTTTTTCTTTTTATTTTCTCTTATTTTTGGTGAATTATAATACAAATACACATGTGCAAACAAAGAATATAAAACGAATGAAAATGAGACACAGTTTGAGATAATACCTTTATTTTCATTATCAGTTGTTTGTTTGTTACTGATATTTTATAAGAGGAGGATGTATTTTTTGTATGTATGTATGATGAAGTAACGATGAAATGTTGTTTTTTTATATTAATTATTTTGAATTAACGAATATAAATAAAAAGAAAACCAGCAAACTTTTTTTTTTCTTATTATGATTTTGAATATTTTGATTAAATGAAATATTATTATATAAGTTCTTTGTGATTCAACGTAGAAAATAAAATTCATATGTACTTGCCTTTCACTCTCTTGATATTTGTAAATAGGTTGGTGTGGTGGTAAATTTTTTTATTTTCTCTCAATTTTGGTGAATAAAATTTTTGAAAAAAGAGATGTATAATTTTGAGATGAATTGTTGACAACTAACTTTATTATATGAAGATTTACAAAAATATCGAAAATTTAGGGAAATAAAGAGAAAAATAGAGATGTCTTGACTGAAACAAATAAGCGTGTGAGGTTATTGAAACACGAAAACAAAATCATTTTTATATGAAGAGCCTATTGTAACCTTGTCTTTCAAAATTGTTCTTTTTTTGTACAAAATTGTTATTTTTATTTTAGTATTTATTTTATTACAGTCTTTAAATTTACATTTCTGTGCCGAAGAAACAGTATTGTTCCCAATAAATTGAGGTACGGATTAGGACGCACTACTACCGACTTCAAACAAATCTATTTTTATTTAGTTTTACGAGTCTATAAGTATAATATAGTGTTTTGCCGTTTTACATTTTTCTCCTTAGTTTAATGTTATTTTTTATCAAATTGATTTGGAACAAAAATATATTTAAGTACTTTTTCTACAATTTATATTTGATGTTTTTTTCTTGATTTTTTTCTGATGACAAGGTTTATGTACAAATTTACTAAAATAAATATTAATAATAATAATTTAAATATTTATGTAAAAATGTTGTACAAAAATATTTAAAAAAACAAGATTTTCAATATCACTATCAATCAGATTATGGAAAAGAACATTTTTTACAAAAATAAATTTAAAAAGAAAGAAAATTACATAGTAAAAACGAACCCTTCAGATTAATTTCACCCTTAGGTTTAAAATGGCAACATATCAGAGAAATGATGAAGATATTTTCATATTTAAGACAACAACCGATATAATTTAATAATAGTACTTCCATATTGAATCATTATATGACATTAAAGATTTTTAAAAATAATAAATTAAAATAACGATTACAGTTCTTCAAGTAGCACACCTTTATTCAAGTTGTACTCCATCAAGAATACTATGATAGAGGCTTTTAGTAAACTTTAAAACATCAGTCATAAACAGCTCACTTTCAACTAATTCGATTTTGTACATGTATACAGGGTGGTCCGGTTTAGAGCAAAAAGTTTTTAAGGGGTGGTCCCTTGGAGTATTTTAGGAAAAAAATTGTTCTAGAAGAGGGGTCTCTCTTTAAATTTACCTGGACTACAGAAGCTTAAAGAAAATCGGATTAGAAAAATTATGTCTAAGGAATATCCATTACAGCTCAGAAGAAATTGAAACTACAGCAACATCTTCTTCATAGCTTTTTTTTAGAATTAATACACCTAATTAACGGTATATGTTGAATGAGTATCAGACTTACCGTTTTTGAATAATAACTGCATAAACTTAAAATTTTGCTTTTAAAAACTGAAAATTTTGTAAAAAACGTTGATTATCTCGAAAAAATTCGCTAATTTTCTTTTTTTTTTTATTGTGTTGATGCACTACATCATCCCCTATAACTTTTTGATGCACAACTTTCATATCAGACTTGCCGTTTTTCATGTAAAGTCATATAAAATTTCATTAACCCTAACTAATTTCAGTAATTTTGACTAAAAAATAAAATTGTTACAATATTCAACTCTCAGCTATTATTTTTCTTACTAAAACATGGGTTACCCAAATATTAAATATGACTTTACCTGAAAAACGGAAAGTTTGATATGAAAGTTTTGTATGAAAAAGTTGTAGGGGATGATGTAGCGTATCAACACAATAAAAAAAAAATAAAAAAATTACCGAATTTTTTCGAGATAATAAACGTTTTTTACAAAATTTTCAGTTTTTAAAAGCAAAGTTTTAAATTTATGCAGTTATTATTCAAAAACGGTAAGTCTTATACTCATTCAACATATACCGTTAATTAGGTGTATTAATTCTAAAAAAAAGCTATAACGAAGATGTTGCTCTGGTTTCAATTTCTTCTGAGCTGTAGTTGATATTCTTTAGACATAATTTTTCTAATCCGATTTCCTTTAACCCTCTGTAACCCAGATAAATTTAAAGATAGACCCCTCTTCTAGAACAATTTTTTTCCTAAAATACTCCAAGGAATCATGCCTTAAAAACTTTTTGCTTTAAATCGGACCACCCTGTATACAACAACCGCTTAAGTATTATGTAACACAGAATAAATGGTTAAATAAACTGTAAAAACGAAATTTTTTCATTAAATCTTTTTGTTCTACTTATTCTAAAATACAAACAACAATTATTAAGGATGTGAATGACAGATAATAAATTGTCAAGCAATTTTTGGTACTAACTTTTCCTGTAACTAACTTTGCAATATAAAGAAAAACCAATTAAAATTCATTTTGTCTCGTATTCTTTTGTTCATTACAATCAGAAGTGTTCATTAAAATTTACTTACATATATATTTATAGGACGTCATATCAAATATATTGAATACAGATAGTTGTTTAGATTTAGGTGGGAAATTTTTGTTTGATCAATTTGAGTATATCTATTGAATGTACTGTAATGTGAATTATCATTCCATTATGGTAAACCAAATTCAATTGAAAAATATCTTTAGTTAATGGAAATTTCATTTGGGGTATCCATTGAAAAGATTAATTCTATTCAATTGGCTAAAATTGATTAGAATTCAATAGAAAATAAATGATTGGAAATTGAAATTATGGCTATGAATAGTATCCCAAAACTTGTACATATTTTGACAATTCTGGTTTATTGTAATGGAGCTCGATTAATATTTTATTCATATTTTTGTTGTGGTTATTGTTGCAGAGAATTAAATAAAAATTTTGTTTAATATAGGAAACAAAAAGAGTTATTTGTGGTGTATTAAAAGATGTTTAATATAGATTTTGTCATTTAGATAAATTCTTGAAATTTTTCTTTCTACCTTTAAAACGTGAATGATTATCGTGATTATGATTGAAGAATGTTAATATGTTTTCTGTATTACGTGTAATGAGTCGTCCAGGTAATGAGTGTAATGAATTTATACAAAGTTTTCATGGATCATAATAATTGTATTCCAGTTCATTACCCTTTACTTGTACTGTCAGTTAATATTGGAACTGTTAGTTTAAGATGGCATGTATCTAATCTAAAAATCACAATTTTCCTAATTTGAAATTTAAATAAATTTATGTTATTCATAATATTAATAAAAATGTTGTGATATGAAATGTGATTCAATGTGAAATCAAAAATTGTAGACAATATAAATCAAAAGTGTAGCTATCTTATATAAATGTATAAAGTAGGAATGAATGGGGTCAGCTGACATTACAAAACATTATTGGATTTGTGTGTTAAGGTCTATTCCAACGTCAAGAGTATTGATATTTTTAATTTTATTCGACATTTATACAGTTGTTTACGAAAACTTGAATCTTTTATTATTTTTTTCTTTTGTTTACGACCCATATTCTGATTAAACTTATATAAGACGTAAAAATTGGTCACAAGATTGTAAAAATGTTCTGCGCATAATTCATAGTAATCATATTGTCACAAATGAAATGTTGGGCCGATTGTACAAGTTTTTTAGTGCGCTTTAGAGTGCTTTTTAAATTTAAATGTTATTTAATAAAGGAATGATAGCGTCAAAAATATATAAGTAAAAAATAATAACTAAATATTAAAATAAAATAAATATGTATATATAATATGAATATATAAATATTAAAATTAATGGGCCCTACCGTGGTAAACGTAAAAGTAAGTAAAACGGCAAACGTTTAAATTTGGTATCGTGATTAGGTCATAAAAACTATAAACGTCAAATGTCAACTTTTCGAAATTAATTTTTTTCATATCGTAGTTCGCGCGATGTTACCGTTTATAGAACAAAGTTTAACCGCGAAAATTATTTTACGTTTGAAATATTATAGTTCCTAAAATGTAAATATTTGTTATGTACTTTAATTCATTTATTCATTAATTATACATTTAAAAAAAAAAGATAGAAGAAATGCAACGGCATAATTTAGAAACAGAAAAGACTACTTTAGAAAAATAAAATTAAAAAGAAAAATAGTTGAACTGCAACTGTTAAAATACAACAAGAATTATTTAGCAGATTCTCATGATGAACATTTGTGAAAAAAATATTTTTAATTAGTTGATTAGCCATGAAGGCATTTAAGATTTTTTTTTTTTTTTTTAATCATGAAGACTTACTTTATTTATGTTTAAGTATCTTATTTTTTTATTAAAAGAACATTAAATTATTGAGTTTTACTTAAATATTCGATTTTTGGAACAAGAAAATAATATGCAAATTTTAAATTTCTAATTTTTTTTTTTTTTTTATGTTCTTGACAGTAACTTAGGTAGAATTACCTTTTCGTGCTTAATTAAGTAAGGTACTGCAATTTTACACTACAATATCTACAATATTTTGAGTATTTATTTATGAAATTACTGGCTTATCAACTCATTAAATGTGGAAATCTACTACTATTGTCAAGAACTAAGCCTTCTTAAATAGAATAGCTCCATTTTATTTTAAGTTGTTACCAGATAATACTTTCAATTATTTTTTGTCATTTATCTTATCCCAATGACAAAGGGTACTGGACCAGGTCGAAAAACCGATAAATAATTTTTTTACTTCATCGAGAAACGAACCTGGAACCTTTGGCTTGAAGGGCAGGCGCTCTACCTACTACGCCACCCAGCGTATAATAAGCGTAGCGTATTTCTACAGCTTCACTATTATAAGTTGATATATCTATATTTTCATTTTTATCGGTATTTTTTTTTTCATTTTTCCTAGTCCGTCTTTCACCAGAATTTTCATCCAATAATTCGTCTAATAAATTGATTATGATGGTATCAATTTTTTATTTAATTGTTGTAATAACTAATACAATTAAATTAATTTATCTTCTTTTTATAAAGGTCTAAAAATTGAGTTTCCTTAAAAACATATGTACTTTTGACAACCGTCAAATCAATTTCGAAAATTTTCGATTTTAAATTATTCACGCGGTAACTACGATTGAAGGCAAACGTAAGATGAATAATTATTACTGCACGGTCACTGCATCACACGGTAACCACGATAAGCCTCAATGTATTAAAAAAAATATATAGATAATCTAAATGTACAAGTAAAAATTATTTTTTTTACATTTTACTGAAGCAAAAACAGAGACGTGGACAGATGCTCAATTGAAGCTTCTTACAATAGCAAAACTGGGGATGGGGAATTCATTTTTTTAAGAGAAGAACGAAATAGACATTTTTCTGGGTGCTCGTCTTAAAAATTATGCACAAAAAATCACCCATGGCTCACACAAAATGTGTTTCAAATGTCTCTCTCGTTCACTAAACCGATTAAACAATTTTAATGCAGTATCAATTTTAAATATTAAATTTTTCAAACTAAGCATTTTGTACCTTAATGTCCCACGTAACATTTTATTGTTATAAAAACAATATTAGTGCTACTAGACTTCTATATGACTCCCGATAAGCACTAAAGGTGTTATAATGATGTTTTTATGGGAATAATGTAATTAATATTGCTATAAGAATGTTCTTATAGCAATTGCGGGAGTTTTTATAATGGGAGCGGAAAGCAAGTGATACAGCAATGTTTTTATAAATCTAAAAGTGCATAATCCTATATTAACAGTTGTTATAAGAATAGAATTGCTGGAATAGCAGTAGTAGTGTTATTGTTTTACTGTATTCCTATAATGTTACTAATAAATAAATATTTTGCGACGGCCATTATTTTCTACAAACGAGGTAAATTTTTTTTAAATAAACCAAAACTGAAAAGTTTTACTTTGCATTCTTTTAGCAAAAATATCATTTTTACTTAAAAGAATAATTATTTAAATATCAAATTTGATGTTATGCATTAATTAACATACATTATTAAATATTTTAAGGATGCAATTTAAAAATATATTTTCTTTTATTTATTTAAAAATTGGTTATTTTTGGAGGGCATTGTATTCTTTCGAATTATTTTTATAATAAATGTCAATGAAATTTCATTCCCAGCCAATTGCAATTTGGCCAATATAATTATAAATATTAATACAATTATTTTTGACCGAAAAATATTATTTATTAGTAAAACATTTTTCCTTTCTTAGGAAATAAATATAAACTCCATAAAATTATTATTTGAAAATAAAAAATTATACCTTTCTCACTTTCGAATAAGAAAAATTATTTCAAATGAATATCATTTCAAAATAAAAACATATACACTAATACATGTATTGTAATCCTATAACAATATTACATCACTTGCTCCGGTGCCTTATAGGATTGTCCATTTTAGTGCTATAACGTATTTATAACCTTTCGCAGCAATTGCGGAGCACACAAATTAACACTAATACTGCTATAAGAGTGTTTTTAATAGTGTTATAATAGTGCGCAAGAGTTTTATAGCAATAAACTTGTTACGTGGAGTACCTAACCTATCTTTCAAATTTCAAAATAAAACATTCTTTAGTCTCCTCTAAATACAAACTATAAACGAATTGTTCCTGCCATACTGCCTCCAATACTGCCAAAATAATTTCTACGCACCTACGCAAGTTTTTTTGTTCATAGTAACAGACAAAAGATTCTGCAAGACACCGATGCATTGCAAACATACTATAATAATTTTTATTTAGTGTTTCTGGATAAAGAAAAACATTTTATGAAAGTTTGTTTAGTTCGGCTTTTGCCATTCTACAATTGTTTTCAATCTCTTCGTTTACTCCTTCGTTCATTGTATTGTAATACCAACATAAACTTAATTCCATACATTTTCGATGTTGTGCATCATTTATGTTAAGCTTTCATCATAATGCATGAAGCTATATTATATCGGAACAGTTTTTTATTATTCAGAAATCATTAGAATCAGTAAACTTTTTTTGATTTGAATTAAATTCTTTCAAATTTCCTATTTTTAAAGAAACACTTTCAAAAGCTTAAAATGAATTTTTTTTTTTTTTAAATTAGTAACAAAATCAATAAAATCTCATTTTCATTATTAAAAATTATTACTTAGAAAAAAACATCAATTCCAGATTCAAACGATAGCAAGCATGTCAAATATGGGCATTAAAGTGAAATGATTACTCTTTGAATATTATTCAATAAAATTGTATAAATTATTTTTATTTTCGTTTTTTTTTTTTTTTACAAAAAAAAATAATTAATCCTTGAATAATTCTTGTAATTTTTTCTTTATTTTGTTAATAATTTATTTAGTATTATTTCAATACCCTTGAAACTTCAACACGACGAAAGAATTTTGACAAAAAGAACAACAACATGAATAAAATTTCAAAATATAATATAAAGAAAATAATATAAAAAAAAAAAAAAAATAAAAAAATAAATAAAAAGATAAAAAAAATTATTTTCTTTGTACATCAAAAATTATTTCAAAATAACAGCGAAAATCTTTGCCAATGGCAACTTTACATAAGCGACTTAAAAAGAAAATATATATGTAATGTTAAATTGTCATAAAATAAAGTAAAAAAATAAAAAAATATGTAGTAGAAGAATACAAAAAGTAGACCTATACAGTGAAATAGAAAGTTTAATTTTCTTAATTTTTTTGTTTTTATTTTTTTTTTTAATATGTTTTTCTAATAATTCATTTCGCTTTTCATTTTAAAATTCAAGTTGGGTTGATTTAATTAATTAGTTGAAACCATGAAAGGGGCATTATTTTTTCAAATTACTGAGGTATTCTATTTTGTCATTCCTTCTCATTCTTTAAAATAAATCTGTATTGTTTTTTTGTTTCTAATTTTCCAGTATCAAATAAATAAGCAACATCCTTTGAATTTTAGAAATTCAAAAATGTCAAACTTTTTAACTAAACTCTGAATAATTCGAGCGTAGAAAAATGACACCTAGACAACTAAAGTTTTAAACTTAAAAGAACAGATTAACAGAATAAAAATGCAACTAAGGAAACTGATAGTTATTACTTGTTGCTAAAATAATGTTCCTTGGCCTTGATGTAATTTTTATGAACTTCTGTAGGTTTTATAACCTGAAGATAAATTAAATTATTTAATTACTAATCAAACTAACTCTAATATCTCGAATAGGAACTAATAAGCTTTGAAGTTTTAAAATCAAACTCAGAGCTAGTCCTCTTAACACTGTAAAAAAAATCACTTTAACTAACTCAAGAATTCATAAGACTAATAATAAGACAAACAACAAGATTTACCATTCAAACCTTACAATATTTGAGACGGAAATCGAAACGACAAAATTCGTGATGTAATTCAGATGACATAACAATTATGACACGACAGCCACACTTATAATTTGTATATAATAATATATAATCCATAGGAACCTTCGATTAGAAGTTATTTGACTGAAATATTAAAAATTAGATTGAAAAACGTAGAGGAATTTACGGTCGCATTTACGGTCCTGTGTCTGAAGAAGGGGCTTGGAGAAGAAGATAAAATGCCGAAATATACAAGCTGCTCAACGACCTAAACCTAATTAAAAAAAAAGTCAGAATAAGACGTCTTCATTAGCTGGGCCATGTAAAGCGTATGGATGAAAATGCTCCGGCCAGGAAACTGTTCAAAGCCCAGTCCTGGGGAATTCGTCATCGAGGGAGGCCACACCTACGTTGGGGAGATGAAGTATCGTCAGATATGAAAAAACTTCAAATCACCAACTGGAGAGATTCTGCTCGTGACTGAAATCAGTGGAGGACAATTTGGCGTCAGGCCCTTAAAGGGCCATTCACTCATTTTTTGAACATTTCACTAAAAATATTTCTAAAAATTTGTGAAATAATTAATCTAGATGTATAATGTTTTTCATACTATCTTAAGCTGTGCATCGCTGTACATCATACCAGCATTAATGTCTATATTATTATGTTCACCCTAGAAGTTCTTATTCAACCTAACGCTGAACAGTTGCAAAACAAATGTTTTTTTAGGTTTTTAAAAGCTTCGTTTTCTTTTCCAGCCGCAAGATAAAGGAACAAACAAATTCCCAGCTTGATAGAGTTGCTTCATATCGGCCAGTGACTCGTACTGATCACTACTATTCTTGATATATCAGTACGGCACCTGATTTGGTTTTGCAGATGTTGTACGAAGCAGACTAGAGAGATCGAACACCCATCAGTAACGTCCTTAAGCTCATTCTACTATATATATAAAGCGATGTATCAAATGCGAAATATCAGTTGGCAAAACTTATACGTGTATTATAATTAATTATCAGAAATTTGATTTTAAATGGCCAACCTCAATATTTAATAATAAGGCTCAAAATTATTTTATGGTATTTAAAAAGAAAACTTTCAATTAATGGGTTTATTTGCATTACAACCTTCAGTATACTTTGAAATATAAATAATTTTTAAGGGAGATTTTTTTTGTACAAATTCTTTTAAATTGGTCGATGAGATAAAATTAAGACCTCTTTAAATGTTATTTTATTATAACTCTCATCTACGAAATCAAATAAAGATAAATTAATAAGACTAACACATAAACATAACTACCGGCGCTAACACTTGAATAACTTATTGCCTACTTTACATCTATAGGGATATAAAAAAAATTTTTCAATTAAATTCCAAAGTCAATGAATCGAAACAAATTACCTAATATAGACAAAAATTTGAACTTAAAAGATTAGATTTTTTCTAAAAATTAGACATTTATTAAAATGGTTTCCAACATTACTATTGATTGGATATGAATATTTCCATCAAAAAATATATTTTATAAAAAATTTAAAAAAAAAAAATCGAGACGAAATTAGATAAGCTTAAAACCGCTTAAACAATGATAAATGCAATTATATTACAGCTACTTCTGGTAATAATGCCATAAAGTTTGTTAAGTTTTTTTAACTTTCGTGCATCACTCTAGAATCAAATTTCAACGTTAGGCAAATAAATTCTATCTCTAATTCTCTTTCTTCGACATTTAGACTTCAAAATTGGTTTAGAAATCTAGATTAAAATTGGAATAAAGGCACACAGTATATGTCTTCAAGAATCTCTTACTCGACTACATTCTTAGAGCTGCGACAATGAGGACTTTGAGGTTTAACAACATTGCTTTCTATTGGGATGATACAGACATGCAGACAAATATGTTGCAGTGATCATATAATTTGACTACTAATCAGAACATCCCAGGCTTGAGTTCAGTTGGTGGTGTGAATGTTGCAACAAGTTTTTAAGACTTGATTGTACAAAAAAAATCTGAAAATAATAACATACATTTATGTATTTTAATTTGGTAATAACGAAATTGTATTCCTGATAAATTCAAAAAATAATGAAAAAAGAAACAACTTTTTCAAACTAGCTCTTATCGGGCTCCGAATCTGTGACCTTTTGATTAATAGTTAAATAACCACTAAACGATGTTAGTTCGCTGGCCCCCAAGAGTTCATTTTAAACGTTTCCCGCAGAAGTATCGTATTGTTGAACAATATAAAAACATTAAACTAATTTTAAAATAAAGTCGAAACCGGATAATTTCAACTAAATATACCGGGTGCGCCAGAGTATGCGGATCAGCTTTTTACGAGGGGAAGGAACCGTTTAGAATTAAACGAATTTTGGACGAAGATATTTTAGAATTAAAAAAAAATTTATTAACTAAATCGAGGGATGACGTAGAATCCTAATATACATATTAGGACGTAGAATCCTAATATACGTCGATTTTTGGGCTTAAAAAACCCTTTTCCGTACTGTCCCGGAAGTTGAAAATATCACCAATCGATAGAGCACCCTCGATTTAGTTAATAATTTTTTTTTTTAATTCTAAAATAACGGCTCCTTCCCATCTTAAAAAGCTGATAGGCATGCTCTGGGACATCCGGTATAATATTAAGGAATATATTAAACTTATTCTAAACTATATACGAAAAGCATAATAAATGATTTAAGTTCTACACAAATTCTATTCTTGTTCCTATAATTGTATTTTGTGTTTTATTTTTTTTTTCTTCTTTGCATTTTTTATTCTATTGAATTTTAAATAGCTTCCAACTCAAGCTGACAGTATGACAATAGCGATGTTGAATAATAACAACAACGATATTGTTTTTTTATATATATTTTTATACCGAAGCATAATAACAGAGACTTATAATAATTTACACCATAAAATATTCGGAGACAATACAAGATAATAAAAACAAAATGAAGAATATTTCCATTCGTCAAATCTCCCTTGAGAATAACAAAAAGCCCCAAATCACTTTTATCTGATTAAAATGACCTATTGTTCTTCTGAATTGGTTTTGAGAAAAAAAACAAGAACAAACTAACAAATACAAAACATTGGAGATTTGTAATTTTTTTGTTTTTCTTATTTTCGTAGACTTTTTCTTTTCTTCTTCTTTTTTTTTGAGTAATTTAATACTCTACACGAGCGTTAAACTGTATAATTATTATGCCAGAAAATGTAAAAGAAACACAAATGATCTGGAAGAATTAAATCTATAACAAGAAGTATAAAAACAATAATATTGTCTTTACCAATAAATAAACAACAGGTATTAAATAATATTGGATGAGATCGTACGTCACCTTTTATTTAAAAAAAAAAAAAACTACATAATTTGAAAATTTCTTGTTATTCGAATACAAAAGCAATAATTTAATTTTAATATCCTTCTTCTCATTTTAATCCTTTGTACCATCGTTCTTTCATACTACCAGTACTAAAGTAAAAAAAAATTACACTTTCACTAATGTTTGACTATACATTTTGAAAAATCAGAACAATGTCAAGTTTTAAGGCTAATTAATGACAGAAAAATAAATACAAAACAAATTAAAAAAACAACAACAAAAATTTATTTACATACTTATATTGTTCACTTGTTAATGAATATAAGAAGTATGTATATGTATTAGGAAAAATCAAAGAAGAAGGATTTCAATTCTTAAGTTTTTAATGTACACAATTAAGAAATTCAGGTATAAAATTCCAATATAAGAAAATAGGAAAAAAAATATATGTACAGTTTGCCTATATGTATATGTATATTTAAAATAGATTAAGAACAGATTTTATATTATTAATAACAAAGTAGGTGTAAGAATGAGTGTTAAGAAAGTGATGAATGGGAGAAAATTTTTATTAAATTTCTTGAAACTAATGTTTTACAATATGGCAGTGGAAAGATCAATAGAGTTAATCAAATATTTCATATAATAAATAAGAAATTTTAATTAATTTCTTTCCAAGAAAATATTTCACAAAAGAAAAATAATGCAAAACACCTATTAATTCGCCTAATAATCTAATATAAGCTTCTGTCAATGTCATTTATTTAATTGATTTATGTGAAATATATATATATATATAATTATTGTATGTGTAGATATATCTTCATAATTTGTGACAGTTATGAAATAAATAAATTTATGATTTTTTTAAATAAGCTACAAAACATTGGATTTTCGCAAAATCTATTTTAGAGTAAAATTTATTATTCGTTATATACCATGAAAAAACATAGACATTTTAATTAGCACTTTACTACAGATTAGTATTTGTCGAAAGCACCCTCAATGAACTAGAAATCTATCTAGTGAACTTAAATTTTTGAAAATTATTAATCGAAAGCACAAAGAAAAGTTGATTAAATTATGTTTTCTAAATAACATGTTATTAGAAGACAGATAAATTCCCAATCAATGCATATATATGGGCTTTAGGATCCAAATGGGCCCAATCTTAAATATACATATAAATTTTATTGCTTTAAAATAAAAATACAAAATTACATATTTAAAAAAATGTCAAATATATATACATATATATATATATAACATAACAAATTGCTATTTAAAATAATTCATATCTTACGAAAAAATAAATGAAACATTCTCACAAAAATCAAGGATTTCATTTTACATAATTATGAAATTATTATTTATTTTTAGTCATTTTTTAAATTCACAAATTTAAGTAAATGAACTTAATGATGATGCCCAAAAGTAATTATTAAATACATCAAAGCACCAAAAACCATTACGATTAATTCAAAAATTTTCAGACCACCGTATCCTTTAGGATTTGTACTAACAGCAATACCATTTCAATCTTCACATTTCTCTATTGGATTATAATTAATATTCGAGCGTTCAACTGTACTTCGAGAATAGTCAGCATTTTGAGTTAGTTCAGGTAAAACATGAACTGTGTCTACGTATAAAAATGTACCAGCAGAGAATAACGTTGCTATTCTATTTACATTGCTTAGTATACCGCTGTTAAAAAATCATCAAGTTATGACGATGGAAAATAATATTCTGGGGATATTACTGTTCGTGTTGTCTCAATGAAAACTCAAATAAATTAGACTTGTTGTTATTTCCATGAAACTAACAAGTCTCTAAAGTACATGTTGTTATTCTCATGTACTTTAGAGACTTGTTAGTTTCATGGAAATTTTCTTATGTTACACTTAATACATTTTTTTAGTAAATATATATACTATTTAAAAAAAAAATTTATGTACATATATCTTATACTAAAGTATATAAACAATAAGTTGTGCTTCATTGACGACATAATTAATGCTGAAAAATACGAAAATATTTTAAGGAAATATCTACTTCCATCGATAGAATATTTTGGGTTTGGTGATGAAATAGTGTTTCAACAAGACGGTGCAAGCAGTCATACTGCTCAAAGTACTCAAAAATAGATCGCTGAAAACAAAATTAATGTAATGAAATGGCCCTCATCAAGCCCGAACCTAAATCCAATAAGACAAAAGATGTTTTGAATCAAAGACTGGCGCAAATTTGGTATGAAATAACACCAGAAGATTGCTAAAAGTTGAACCAATCTTTACAAAAAAGAATGGAGTGCATTATTAAAAGTAAAGGTGATGTTACCCAGTACTAATGTACATCTTACGAACTTAAATGAATCAAAATTAAATCGTACGAACTTAAATGAATTGATGTTTTTTTTTATAAATTAGTATTTTGTTAATTAATATTATGAATAAATTTTTGTTTTAACATGATTTGAAATCCTTAATGTTGTACCTTTTATACCAAATACCAAAAACCTGAATAAATTCACAAACTTTGTTTATATATTAACTTTAATAAATTTTTTTTAGATTTAATCAGCCGTACGAACTTCAATGACGCTGGGCTCGTATGCTATTATTTTTCAACGAACCATTTATGATCATAGCTTTTGTTTTTTCTGCATATAATTTAAGTTTATTACCGCTAAGCTACTAATTTACCTTCTCAAAATCTCTAGTCATTTTATTAAAATCTTAATCACTTGTAGCTTCTTCAATGTAAAGGAGTGCGTAATTAGCAAATTAAACTATTTTAATATGTTCCACCACTCTTACGATATCATTAATGTGCACCTAAAATAGTTCCCTGTGGAACACCCAAGCTAACCTCTGTAACATCTGAAAATATCCCATTTACTTAGGTTTTTTTTGCTTTCTATTATTTAAATAAGATTTAAGCCATTCCTCTTCTGTGTCACGAATACCATATCATATACATATCACGATCTATGGTTTCAAATGCTCTATGCAAGTCAAGAAAAACAGCTAAAATAAATTTACGTTCTACAACTGCCAATTTCCAATTTTCTATAACAAGATTAAGTAGTGATTCACAGCTGTGTTGTTTTCCAAAACCTGACTGATGTTCATAAATTAAATTTTGTGAATCAAAAAAAGCTTATCTAGTTATTCACTACTTTTTCTAAATTTTTTACCTCACAAGTGATCATATTAACTGGGCGAACTTCCGAATATTTATTTTTGTTTTGAATTTTTCAATTGGAACTACTACAGCTTTTTTTTTTTCTTTATTTTGTTTTCAATAATACATTTATAACTCATGTATATCAAATACGTAATAGATAGATAATTAAATTTAGTTAAATTGACATAGCTTAGGTTTAAGCGGTCTGATCTTATTGTTTTTTGTATATAATTCAATTTAGTTTAAATAAGCTAACGAGTTTTTATTAAGAAGACGAAAGGGATAATTATATAAAATTAATAAAAAATTAATCTAAAAAAAAAAAACAAATTTGTAAATAAATTTATAATTGCCAAGTTAAATAGTTTCATTTGTTCCTGTTTTTTTTTTTTTAAATTATTACATTATAAGTTTTTAATTTTTCACACCTGCTAACACAATTACAACAACAATAACCAGAGCCTAAAGATCGGTTGATAAGTCCCACAAAAATACTTCCAATGACATCCACACAATCTAGCAACATTTTCTTGCAAACCAAATTAACATCTTTCTTGTTATTCTTTTTTTAAGTATAACTTTATCATTCACAGTAATTAACTTAAATTTAAATGAATGTTTACACGTCTTTATAAAATTTATAATGAAATATTCTATATGTTAGCACTTCTGTCTTCTATGCCCGATACAAAGTACTTATTAAATTTGTTTGCAATATCTAAACTCTCTGTACTTTTAGTATTTCCAAAGACAATTTCTTTAATTCAACTATGTTGGTATAGTTTTCATAGCTTTCTGATCACATGCATTTTCAACTTTATTTATCAGGAAGTTATTCTTAGCTGCTTCGAGAGACGCTTTATATTATTCCTTACTACTCTGTATTTGTTCCAATCGTACTCATTATAGGACCATCCAGCAATCATATATACTGCGAAATTTTATTATTTTTTTGTAACTGTAATTCTTCAGAGAACCAGGAATTACCATTTTGCTGAATACGTTTTGTTACTGTGTAAAATATCTTTTAAAGCCTTACTAAAAATGTTAGCTTTCCAATTAATTCTCCAAAATATGTGCTTAATAGTTGATTACTATTAATACGATTTCTGAAACTCTCATTTGTATATATAAGATACTTAATTATCTTAAATGAATTATCTGTTCCACTTGATTTAGTTTGAATATTTATTTTAATATTTTCATGATCACTAATTTTATATTCATTCTCTATTCTAGCTTTAATTAAAATTTATTATTAGTAATAATGTAATCAATAAGTTTTCTGTTATGATTTGTTATACGTGTTGCTTCATTCATAATTTGTTTAAATGGTGAATCATTTAGAATTTCCGAAAGTGTAAATATATAATTAGAGATGTCTAGCCAATTTATCTTGAAAGTTTAATTTCGACATTATTTCAGAGAATATCGTGGTGTAAATATGTGACAGAACATGTTCGAGGATTTTCAAAGGTTGCAACGAGAGTTTCCTCACACTCACACACCAGTGCGATTAAATATAAATCGACTATTTGATTAAAATAGAGTATAAAGAACTGCTAAAAAATACACATATTTTTGCACCTCTTCTTTTCCTCAGACACAAATTTTGCACCATATCCTCAGACACAAAATAAAAATAAGTAATAAACACAATTACAAAATGTACGTAATTATTGTAAAAAATTACATTACTTTTCCAATAATTTTTAAAATTACATTTATTTTTTTACAATACAATTAATAATGTATATTATGTACAACTTAAGTATCGTGGTCAAATTTTATAAAAAAAAATATTGATTTCAATTTACTTAATCATTTTCTATTGCTTTCTGTTAAATACATACAAATAAACAAAAAGTTTTGGTTATAATTGAATATAACAAATATTTTCTATTTAATCGTAATTATATAATAAAATTATTACTATACTTAAATTGTCAACCATAATTGATAACAACAAAACTTTAATACAACAATAATGTTTGCTCAATAATAATAATAAAAAACTATTTCATTTTTATAAATTTAACATTCATTAAATACTAAATATTTACTAACTATTTAGTAACATATACAAACATATACACACATTATGTGTGGTACAAAAGAAAACTTACAGCAATTCACGTTAGATGCATAAAAATAATTAACTTTCAAACAGTTATATCTTACATAATATACATTTGTATCCAAAGCCTCATTCTACGAAAGCGTCAAAATAAAATGTTTAATAATCCTTCATTAGACAAAACCGGTTACGAAAATTCATTCAGAGCTCGGAGTTCACAAATTCAAACAATTTGAACAGCATAATATAGCCTAAACCCTAAACTATAATTCAAGGTAAAAATTAATTTATTTTTATATAATATCTATTTTTTTGCTCAGTCCTATCCCACTCAAGCGGTACGTACGTCTAAAAGATGCTATACTAGACGTTGTAGTTGTAAATGGAAATACGTGTTAATGAAACAATTCAAAGGCAAAAAAAAAAATATTTGTACGTGTATTAAAATACCTGTGTATATGTTTATATTATATAAAATCTATTGATGTGTTTCAAAAGCTACTTTCACCTGTATTAAATTGTATATAAAAGTAATGTTAAAAGTATCCATATATCAAATTTAATTAAAGTTAAGTTATAAAACAAATAAAAAATGAATAATTGAACAAAAGAAACAACAACAATAATAAAAAAAAAATGACAGATAAGAGAAAATGGTTATAGATACACTACATAATAATATGTATACTTGCATAATAAACATATTTACGCATTTACAAACAATAATAAAATGAACAAAAAACAAAAAAAATTAAAAAAAATTTAAATGAATGACTGAATATGTGAATGAACGAATGAATGAATGACTAAAAGTTAAAATTCAATGTATAAAAATTGACTAAATAAAAATGTCCTCATGACAATACTCTAAATTTGATACAGTAAGTCTATAAAATAAATTCGTTTGTCGGGAATAGAAGCTGAGACTTTTTGGTTGAAAAACAGGTACTGTACCTACAGCGTGACCCAACGTGTAAACACAAAAACTAACAGAATTAAATGAAAAATATCAAAAATAAAAATTAAATGAATAAAATAACAGCACTTTTCTTATTCATAACGGCCAATTTATGTCATTACAAGCAATTTATACAAACTTATAGCAACTAACTATATTATAGAGATAAGCAACTTCTGACCAAACAATAATATAATACTAGCTTCTAAAATAAGTAGTATATAGCCAAAATTTATAAAATGCCTTCCAAATAAAAAACAAAATAAAAATGCTTTGCAAAACAAAACGTTCTAAGCCTTTACCAAGGAATCTAAAAATCGTAAATATGTTCCAAATTAGATTTATAAAAGGGGGCTGCTTACCCTAGCTAAATTCCAGTTCTGATATTATAATTTATTTATTACGTAACTTATTTATAGTTTCATTAACTGTTTGTAGCTTATCAACACCGGACAACCTTTGTTTTTTTCATTTGTATTCATTATTAATCGAACCTAGTGTTAGTAATATTATAATAATATACTTTCATCTAAATTGAATTTTTTCCCACTAATAATTTTATCAAAAAAAAAAAGTAAAATTAAAGAGCCTTTACTGTGTAAGTAAGGGTAATAGATGAATAAAAATACTCTATCTAAAAAAAAATTCCGAATACAAAGCCTGCAGTAGATGCTATCGTCCAAAAAGACGGAACAACACCATCGTTATCTCCAAAGCATTAATGAACATAAAAGAGCTTCAAATACAAAAATAAACAGAATTTGCTCGTAACCGAAGCCCGCAGAGTCTAATATTGCAACAGGCACAACATTTTCAAAGCATTTAATGCCCTAGAATTAATAAATTATATTATAATTTTGCTCATAATACTGCACAAAGTTTTAGCACACTCTGTATATTATATTATATTTATTATAAAAATTATGTTATAGCAGGATATAAAAAAAAAAATAATTTTTTTTTTTTGCTTATTTAATAATAATTTCAAAATTAGTGAACAAAAGGTATGCACACGTATGTCGGTAGGTATATTGACTTTTTTATTATAACACATTTATAATAACAGACTGAATTTAATAATAGTCAGATATTAAATGAAACTTATCACGTTTCACATATGTGTGTGAAATTATTCACTTTAATACATTACAGTGAGTCGTGAAAATTAATAAACTGATGTATGAATTTATTGCTGGTTAAATTTTTAAAAAGTAAAATACCAATGAAATAAAATTATAATCGTAATATTAATAAGTTCTTATTATTTAAAGATTTAATCTCCATTCGGGCAAGTCTCATTGATTAATGTAAGTGTATTGCAAAACAAAAAAAAAATATTATAAAGAATTGGTTTAGGAATATTAGTTGGCATGAAGTTGAAGAGGTAATAAAAGTCAGTTGATAATATTTTGTTACTGATATAATATATATATTTTTTTGTGTACTGTAGCTGATATTTATCTATATTATTCTGTTTTTATGTAATTCTGTTTATTCTTTTCTTACGAGAATTTCTCTATTACTTCATTTTTGCTTCCTTTAAAATTCATTTAAATCTCATTTAAATGTCGTTTATAATTTTTTTTATTTTTTTATTTTCTTTTTGTAAATTTACTTTTAATTTACTTATTTTGTAAATTTTATTAATAAATTTCATTTCTATATTCTACTTTTTATTTTAATCTTAATTACTTCTTAAATTTAATTATTTTTTTACATAAATATTTAACCCCATTAAAATTAGTATATTCTATTTTTCTTTTAGATTTTAGTTTTTTTTTTGCTTGTTTAATAATAATTTCCAAATTAGTGAACAAAAGGTATGAACGCATGTATGTCGATGCATTTACATTTAAATTTGTTACTCCACAAATATTGAATAATTTAAATTGTTTAATTCTTGTGATGGGCTATTCGAGCCTTGCTTTTGCAATAGAATGTTTCCTAACTAGTTTATTTTATTTATATTTTGAATTCTGTAGATGCTTTTAATTTTGTATTATTATTATATTTGCTTATTTTCTATTTTTAAGTTTTGAATTTTAGTTTTAATTAATTTACTATAATTGTAATGAATTCTAATATTTAATAAAATATAACAAATAAAAAAAAAATAAAAAAAAATGTTCAAACCGGATCGCGATTCAATTTAATAAAGAACAACTTACTTCAATAATACAATAATAATTATAACATTACAGATTACATACAATAATAATCATTAGATGATATTAAGTATATATTGGCTAATTACTTAAATTTTACATATCTTAAACAATAGAGTAAAAATAATATGTTATCAGACATTAATAAGTCCAACACTTGCGTATGGTGTACCAATATGGTACAACGTCAGTGCAATCTTGATGGAAAAACTACAAAAACTTGAAAGATACCAATATTTATAGAAAGCCTAATTCCGACTACAAGCATTACTATTCCAATAAATACTTGTACAAGGAAGCAAACATAATCAGAATCTACAATTTGTCAATAAAATTTAAATTCACCAAGTGCCAAACAAAAAATCTTTAGATTTTTCAATGATTCGAAAACATAAAAAAAGCAAATTCCAAATATACAAAACAAATATATATTACAAAACAAATATAAAAGAGCAAATTCATAAAAAGAGCAATTATATAAAATTGATTCGAAAAGATTATAACAGGGCACAAAAAACTCCAGAAAATGGTTTAATTTTATTCTATCACAACGAGGAGTACATTAAAAAGACTATGCTCACTGGCTTTATAGCACTTTATTGTACACCTGAGCACTTTATCTTTTTGGATAAAAATGGTTATATTCAAAATCAAAATCATGTCCCTACACTATATCATAGCAGACGGACTACATGTAGAACTATAAAGTATAACCCGCCGGCACCATTAATGGAAAAAATTTGAGATATCACATGTCCATACCGGACAAAGATAAATTTATAAAAAGAGACTATTGGTGGTTAGAAAATACGTATAATTAGCACTAAGTATTATAAATATATATTTTTTTTCTCGTTTCAACTAGATTTATGTAGTTTAAGTTAGGTTTAGTTAGGTTAAGTTTCATCCCAGGTTTTTTCGAGTAGATTTATATAAGAACTCAAGTAAATTAAAACTAAATAAAAACAATAATAATAAGAATAATTATATAACATAAATTAACATAAAAAGTACCACTATTACTTTACATGTTAATAATAATATCACAAATGCTGTTTTTTGTAAGCTTTATCTAGGCTAAGCAATTACAAGATTGTACAATGGGTAAAATAAAGTTAAAAAAAAAAAAAAAAAAAAATACATAGCCTAATTAATGTGTACTGTTATTATGTATTATAACGTATTCTTTATTTATCACAACAAGAATAATTACAGTTATATTATTTAACTTGATCTTTACTTACTAACTGTTTAATCAATACCGATCTCTATTCAAAGTTCTATATGCCCAGAGCTGGGTCGTTTTCGAGTAAAAGTATTTAAAATACTATAAAAAAAAATTTTTTTTGAGTTATGTATTTACTTTTCGTTCCCAAGTACAAAGAATATTTAAAAAAGTATTTCAAATACTATTTTTGAGTAAAAGTACTTGAAAATAGTATTTAAAATTTTTTTACTTAAATAATTTTACTCAAACACTTGAAATCAAATACTTTTACTCAATGAGTAGTATAGTATTTGTATTTTACCTAGCTCTGTACATGCTTTTTATACACAAAATTATTATTATGCAAAGATCTAAAATAATATTTATTTATTTATTAATCAATTTTTGCATATACATGAGACGATAAATCTCTACAATTGTATACAAAGAATATGAAAAGTTACTGACACTTAAATTAAATGAAAAATGAGAAGAAAAAAATAAGCAGTAATTGAAAATATAGTGTAACTGTAGTAATAATAAATTAATTACCAAAATTCATACATTTCCCACGTAACAATTTTATTGCTATAAGACTCTGGCGCACTCTTATAACACTATATTATAAACACTCTTATAGCAGTATTAGTATTAATTTGAGTGCCCCGCAATTGCTGCGAAAGGTTATAAATACGTTAAAGCACTAAAATGGACAATCCTATAAGGCACCGGAGCAAGTGATGTAATATTGTATATTGTTATAGGATTAGTATACATGTATTAGTGAATATGTTTTTATTTTGAAATGATATTCATTTGAAAAAAATTATGTTATGCGAAAGTGAGAAAGGTATTGTTTTTTATTTTCAAATGATAATTTATTTCCTGAAAAAAGGATATAGATATTAGTTAATAATATGAAAAATGTCTTACTAATAATAATATTTTTCGGTCAAAAATAATTGTATTAATATTTATAATTATATTGGCCAAATTGCAATTGGCTGGGAATGAAATTTCATTGACATTTATTATAAAAATAATTCGAAAGAATACAATGCCCTCCAAAAATAATCAATTTTTAAATAAATAAAAGAAAATATATTTTTAAATTGCATCTTTAAAATATTTAATAATGTATGTTAAGTAATGCATAACATCAAAATTGATATTTAAATAATTATTCTTTTAAGTAAAAATGATATTTTTGCGAAAAGAATGCAAAATAAAACTTTTCAGTTTTTGTTTACTTAAAAAAAAATTTACCTCGTTTGTAGAAAATACTGGCCGTCGCAAAATATTTATCTAACAGCTACTGTAAGTTTATTAGTAACATTATAGGAATACAGTAAAATAATAACACCACTACTGCTATTCCAGCAATTCTATTCTTATACAAACACTTTAACTCTTAATATAGGATTACGCAATTTTAGATTTATAAAAACATTGCTGTATCACTTGCTTTCCGCTCCCATTATAACAACTCCCGCAATTGCTATAAGAACATTCTTATAGAAATATTAATCACATTATTCCCATAAAAACATCATTATAACACCTTTAGTGATTATCGAGAGTCATATAGAAGTCTTGTAGCACTAATTTTGTTTTTATAGCAATGGGTTTTCTTATATTTAAACTAAAATTAAATTTAAAATAACACACAACGATTGAATTACTATTATTGTATAACTGTTTAAATATTTACTTCAAAATACCTTAAAACAGTGAATAGCATCAAATACTTACAAAATATTATCGAAAATAATGGTAGAATATTGTTACAATAATATGTTCATTAATTTTTGAACGTGACTGTACTATTTTAATAAATGCCATCAACAGCGAGAGATATTATAATAATTCATAATTTTATTAACAAAAATTTATTCGAAAATAAACGACATTTGATTAGCAGTGTTGTGTTCAGTATAAAAAAAAAGGATATAATATAAGGATATGAAAAAATATTTATTATAATAATAATTGTTTTGTTTATCACATTTTATAACTAGGATCTAAAATTTTTGGTTGTTTTTCAACTTAAAAATTAAATTAAATTTTGTATTTTTTATGATTATTACAACATAATTCCCATTCAATCATTATTAAAAAAAAAAAAACATTTTTTGTTTTTTTGATAAAAATTTATTTGAATTTCTTAATTAAAATTTGAATAAACAGAAGCGAATAAGAGAATACATCACAATAATTGAAAATATTAATATACTTCATTGAATATGTACTATATGGGCTCTATATGAATAATTATTATAATAATATTAATACTTCAATTTTATATTTTGATCGATTTCAGTTTATACCTTGTCGCTTCATAATTTTACTTCTAACGCTTTATTTACTATTTTCCAAATTGTACTATCAATTAATGCCAGAAATAATCTAATTTTATACTAAAAACCTAATGAATATTTAATAGACGTCGAAGTAATTTAAATTTAAAGAGCTGAGATTGGATTTAAAAATACAAAAAAACAATTACATTTTCGGTCAATAATTTTTGATGTTCGAAGATCTTTTTGGCATACTATACAGAACAAGAAGGTACGACAATAATACCGTAAACGTCATAAAGGCTATATGAAAATAGTCTAATCTTGATTATACTTATTATACAGCTGTCAACTTGTATGAATCAAATGTTATTAAAGAAATTGAAGTAAAGATTAATTGCATCTCGTTCTTTGTATTAACTTTAGCTTCCTTCAAATCCTTAGTAAATATAATACAATACTCAGAGAGAGAAGCACTAGTTAGATTACTCAATATTACAACTGAATTCTACTTTTAATCTTACAAAGTTTATGTTCATTGTCTTATGAAACCACTCTATTAACTGAACTCAAATTAATCGAACAATCGTACAAATGTGTGTGAACTTATAACGATATTATATTTTATATCTTCCTAATCCGAATTCAATCAATAACAAATATTTGAATATAAAATTTCTGAAATTTATTTTATTTTTGACTTCTTACCCAACCGACATTTTAATCTTGATCTTTTCAAAATGTTTACTTCAAAATTTCTTTATCTACTTTAATTGATTTATTTTGGTTCACTTTCATTTTTTATTTTTTCAATTATTTGAAGTTTGAAGGACTTAAGCAACTGAAAAACAAAAATTTTCGAAATATATTCAAATAAACAATGAATTTTTTTAATATTCCTTCTTAAATACTACATTTTGGACACAATAAACAAAATCTATTCGTTTTTTTTACAATTTCAACTTTTCAAGGATACAACAACAAAAAAAAAAACGAAAAGAAAAGTTAATTTAAAATTGAATAAAAATTCACATTTGGATCCTTTAAAGATTTAATTTCATCGAGAGCAAAATAAGGGACTAATAATTCACATTATTTTTGTTTACATTTTTTATAAGTTAAAATATATGCAAAGCTTACCAGTATACATTTCAAATTTGCAGGAAGCATCATAAGTTTTAAGAAAAATTCTCTACATTAAATAAAGAATATAAATTAAGTAGGACCCACAAACATCTAAATTGTAACCTTTAAAATATGTTTTAAAGTTATGCACGATGTATTTTTTTTTTTTTTTTTTTATATTAAAATAAGGAACTTATTTAAAACTTTTTGATTTTGGTTACTGCTTCTTTTGATCAATGCTTTCACAACCGTACAAATTAAGGAGATTTTTTTTTTTTTTACTTTTTAAAATGGGAAAGCTACAATATTGAAAAATGTATAGCAGAGGTGAAAAACCTAAGTTAATATTTTTTGGAACAGAAAAACTTTTATTGCTAAAATATAAGAGTGAGAAGTTAAATCCCTAGTAGATATCTGATTGCTTTGAACGTCTACCCTTTGCTTAGAAAGTGATTTATAACAATATTTTTAATATTTATATTTTGTTTTGATTCATAAGTAATATTTTTTGAAATTATGATCAATTTTTATGAACATAACATTAAACATCGAAATCCTAATTCCTGGTTGCTTGCAGAAAAGTAATTTGAATTTTGAAATTCCTATGTATTTATTATTATGTAATACATAGTTTCAACAGTTCAGTATCAGCTTATAATATTAATAAATTCTACCATAGCAGATACTGCCGCTTACTCGACAACTTCACACACTTTGTTACTTATAGTATCCACAATGAAAAAAGGTACAATCTGGATCACAGTGTATTCAGTGTAATCCTGTAGTGTGTATTTGCATAAATTAAATATGGAGAAAAGTAAGCAATATTAATAAAAATTGAGAAATATTAAAAATGAGGAATAGTAAAAATGAAGATTTAAAATGTTTAAGTATACAAATGTATACAGAGATTGATTAATAGTTTCAATGAGATAGAATTAATTGCAAATAGTGGTGAATTTCAATTTATTTGCCTATCGGAAACACATTTGAATGATATGGACGTAGATAAGCTAAATATATTCTAAATATACTAGGGGCGCCTGTTGAGTAATTATATTTCAAGTTGAAGTCAAATTTAAAGTTTTTAAAAAAACAGTAATTTACGTACTGACATAGACTTCGCACGATATAGCAGAAACCACTCGTGTTTAATAAAAAGTTTTGTGGTTAGTAAGTTTTATTTAGGACACATTAATACACGTCCCTCATATACTGCTTCGTTTCCGATATATTCCCTATAGTAAGTGGCATTTAGTGACAAAATTACTAAAAATAAAAAGTTTTGTTATTAAAGAGGTACGTATATATATACCTACATAATACATAATTTTAATCAAAACTATATTATTACTACAAATAACCAAAATTTAGAAACAGTTACTTAAAAAGATAAAAATGAAGAACTCAAGCGATTTGTTTTTTTGTTGTTTTTATATTTTTTATTTGAGATGAATTTGTTTCTTTGTTTTTTTTTGGCATATGTACATAGATTCATTTGCAAGTACATAATGTAAAATATAATAACTGATTTGTTTGCTTTTGTTCATTATTTTATTAAGTTCTCACATATGCACAATGTATTTGCTGAATAATAAAATCATATGAGTACAAAATTTTCAACTGTGTGCGCATTTTTGTTTTATATACAATCTTATGTATTATATATATTAGAAGTTCATTAAGGAGTAGGAGAATCGAAATAAAATAAAAAGGTGTCTACTGCGCAGGATCTTAAATGCTTGTCAATTATAATTATAGATAATAAATTTCCTTTAATTATGTATAAAAATAATAAGATGTTGAATAACACAAAATTGCTATATTTTATTTAACAGTTTGAATATTATAAAACAAAAGGGAAACCGTATGCGCATTTGTTTCAATCCGTATGCGCATTTCTGTTGTATATATATAACTTATTTATATATTAAGAGTTTATAAGTTGGTCATCAATTATAGGTGACGAATATAGATTATTTGCTATAATAATTTCGTTGATAGGTATTTGGTGGACTTTCTCGAAGAACCTATATAATTTAATAAAGTAATGAAATACACTTTAATTGTCGTTTTATATAATTTTATTTAACTAAGAATTTACTACACTTATAACAAATTAAACCGATAATATTTACGATTTTTAGCACCCGATTACTTGCACGCGTATTATTTGACTTCTTTCTTTTACGAGTAAAGATGAACTGTGTTGTATACTTTGACAGTATTGCCTACTTTATTTTTTAATTAGTTCGCTACGCCGTCGTAGATTGTAGCGCTGCCACAAGTTCATTAAGGAGAGGCGAGATAAAATGAAAAGGTGTCTACTGCGCAGGTCTGTAAATGATTGACAATTATAATTATAGCTTACAATTTAATAAGAGTAAAATCCAGTCACACTGGAGATGTAGTGCTCTACACAATTAGTAGTGGATATCATGCAGTGCTTTAATCAGTAAACTTTGGTATAGATTTATGGTACTCAATGGTAAAGATTGCATGTATTAATAATCAATTATAAATCCCTAAATAGTAACTATACGTATTGTAGTTTTATAAAACACTTAAATAACTTAATGGAATATTTTTTGAATTGAACTAAATTATAATAATGATAGGTGATTTCACTGAAATCATTTCAGCATTGACTAAACAAAAAACACCAACACCTCGCTTTTTGTATTGTCCAAATTTTCAACAACGATTTAAGTTTTAAACAAATTATAAATGAGCCGACCAGAATAACTATAATACTATTAAAACTTTGATCGACTATGTGGTAGCAAATTATAGAAATAAAATAACTGCTGAAATTTATGAAAATAATAAAATTAGTGATCATCAAGGAATTTGTTATTTTTTTGTTTTTGTAGGAAGTTGCACTAATATGTCAGGGTCGGCATGTGAGCTTTTAGCCCTTTATGCCCTCTTTCACCCCTCAACTTAATCGACACTTTTGATAAAGTCCAATAGGTTTGAGGGTTCTATCCTGCAGAAGATTTCTTAGGTTATGTAGTGAGTTTCCAACAACCTGAGTCTCAGCCTTGAAAGAGCTGGACACTCTCCTACAATATGTATGGAGGTTTCTTCCTCTTCCTGACAGTGTCTACAGGTTGGATCATCCCTTAGTACCAGTCTACACATGTGCTTCTTCATGTGGTTATGACCAGTGAGTATGCCCACCATCTCCCTACAGTCTACTCTATTGAGAGTTAGCAGGAAGTTGGTCATTTTGGTGTTTGTTCTTGGTGCAAATATTTTGGAGACTCTGAGACCTTCAATATGCTCTCAAATAATGTTTATTTCCCTTTTCAGTGTGTTTTCTATAGATAGTTTAATATTACCAATAGATATACCAACTGCCGGTTCCGGGTGCTAAATATTTTTCGCCGATAGTCTGGCTAGCTCGTCAGTCTTCTCATTTCCACTCAAGCCACTAGGACCCGGTATCCAGATCAATTGTAGCTTGTTTCGGAGCCTTATGAGGCTTAGGGCTTCCGAATATTTTCCCTTCAATATAGATTTGATGAATTAGTATTACTATAATGGACAATGGTGGCAGGGAGATGTACTTGCAAATGAAACATAGATACTGTTATTTATCTTAATTATGATTTTTGGACGTTAAATAAAGACGACATATTATTCAATAAGTGTAAATAAAAAAGAAAGTATATTTAGTAATTACAAAATATTAGCCAACACCTTCTGAAAACGATTAGGATAAATAATAAAAATAATCCTTGATTTTCTTCGTAATATGAAAATTAGAAAAATCGACCAATATAATAATCAAGCAATTTCAACAAATTCTTATGATAACTGGTTGAAATATAAAATCATACAAAATATATATAAAAACCAGCTAAATCAAACTAAAAATAACTACATAAGTAATATAATTCTCAATAGCAAAAACCATTCGAAAATGTGGAAAACACTAAAAACTTTAGTACTAAAAAAAAAAAAAATCGAAGTAAATTTTAACGGTTTGATTTATCAAAATAGTATGGATATAGCAACAAATTTGAATACATACTTTGTAAATAGTGTAGTAGAAATGAATAACAGTATAATATGTATTCCAAATATATACCTTACCAAAATTAAATATTAAGAAATAATATAAATCAGTTTAAATTCAAAACAATGAAGGAAGATGATTTTAAAAGTATTTTAAAAAAAAAAATAAATAATAAAAAAAACTTTAATCATGTAAATTGTAGAATGTTATTGGATATATTTGACTTAATAACACATAATTTCGAAACAGGAAACAGTATAGTAACACCAATTGAAAAAGTAAAAAACTCAAAAATATGCAGTGAATTCCGTTAAATTAACATGACAAGCATAGAGTCAAATATTATTGAGAATTTTGTATTTATTCAACTTGAAAGTTATTTGAATGAAAACAATTTAATATCCAAATCCCAATCAGGTTTTAGGAAAAACCACAGTTGTGAAGCAATTCTGAATCTTATTATTGCAAATTGGAAACAGCTTGTTGACGAAAAGCAAACGATAGTGCCGGTCTTCCTTAACCTGAAAAGAGTATTTCAAACAATAGACAGGAATATTTTATTATCGAAATTAAAAGCATTATAACGGTTGAAAATATATAGAACTTAATTGGTTTTAAGTCATATTTAACCAATAGAAATCAAAAAACTAAAGTCAACGATGTAGTCTCACAGGCAATTGAAGTTTTGTTGAAAGTTCCACATGGATCTGTACTAGGGGTGTTATTGTTTCTAATATACATAAATGATATACAGATAGCTGTAATTTTTGCGCAGCTGATCTTGTTTGCATCTATCCGCACTTCTATGTATTTCAGGAAAGACAACTAATGATTGCATAGAGAAAATAAATAATGATTTGTAAAGAATCCACAAGAAGATGGCTAAGAATGAATAAATTAAAACTAAATATAAATAAAACAAAGTTCATAATAATAATAATGGTAGTTCACAATATCAAGTAAAAATCGATAATAAACCTGTTGAAAAAATAAGCGAAATTAAGTACTTAAGGTTAATACTAGATGAACAATTAAAATTTCATAAGCATCTTGATTATACATGCAAAAAAATCTAAACTAAAACATGTTTCTTTAACAAAATTATAAGGATAAAATGTCTCAAAAATGTGAAATATCAGGTATATATAATGCAATTATTAAGCCTAATTTTGAACTATATTCGAATTAAACAGCATTCTTAAATAATGAACAAATAAGTCGATTGCAAAAGCTACAAAATAAAAATATGAAGAAGTATTTTGAAATGTAATAGATTAACACATGTATGGACAATATGTTGAAATCATTAAATTGGCTGTTTATTAAACAAAGATTAATATTTAATAAACTTGTGCTCATCTTCAAAATTAAGTACAATATGATGCCGAACTATTTTCATAATCAGTTATAATAAACATCTCCAACTTTTACATTTACAGTTTTTTCAGTAGATTACAGTTTTTTAGAACGGATCAAAAGATATGGTTCAATTGAATCATATGGCTCATATGAGAGATGTGGCTCAAAATAATTTAATGCATGAAGGGTTAAAGCTATTTAATAATTTACCTCCAGAAATAAAAACTGAAACTAATATTGAAATGTATTAACAAAAAACTTAATAAAAGTATAAAAACATCTTACTTATTAAATCAAAATGAATATAAGAAATATTGTAAGTAGTATTGTATTAATTTATATACTAGGGGCCCCTGTTTTATAATTATAATTTAAGTTGAAGCCAAATTTAAAATTTTTAACAGAACATAATAATAACATTATACAGAATAGTATAAAAATAATAAGATGTTGAATGGCAGAAAATGGCTCTATTTTACTTAAAAGTTTAAATATTATAAAACCAAATAGAAATTTGTTGAAATCGTATGCCCATTTCGGCCACATATACAATTTATTTACATATTAACAGTTCATTAAGAAGAAGCGAGATAAAATGAGAAAGTGCTTACTGCGCATATCCTTGAATGCATGACTATTATAATTATAGATACTCTATTTTTGTTTTTGTTTTTATTATATTTTTTTATTTTAGATGAACTATTTCATATACCACAAAATTATTCCAACTGGCGCAGAAGATAGGCATAATATATTATGTCCACTATATTAAAGGACATTGTTTAGAGCATTACTTGATAATAAACAAACTATTTACAAATATATATAACTGCTAACTCTAACCTAACACCTAAGAGTCATCAAATTAAAATTCGTACATCGATTAATCTTAAAATAATTAAAAAAATTGAGAATGAAATAATTAGTGATAGTATCGCTTCCCTTAGAGCTAAACTTGACCACAAAACTCTAGAAGCATACTATCTTCATCTCAAACTAGCACAACAATATCCCAGAGAATTCCCCTTGTTCCTTATCAAAATGAAAGTGGCAGAAGAATGCGAGAGCGAAAGTAAGAGGAAACTGCTTGAAAGGAAATTCAACTTACTTCAGGAAAAACAACAGGTTGACACAAAATCTAAAGTTCACGTGCAGCAAATTGGAAATTTTATGGTGAATCAGTCCTCTCAGACCTTCACCGAAGATCAAATGGTGCTACTTAACAACGGACTTAATTACGCGATACCAAATGAAACTGATGTCGAAAGACTTATTGTAGACTTAGAGCAGGAATCAACACGTCCAATCCAACGTTGCCCATTACAACAGAACAAAATGAGCTTATAAGAGCCACCACAGAAAAAGTCATTAATGAAAAGATGTCGATTGACTATGAGAATAAAAAGGTAATCAGAAATGAGAAAAAAGTCATCAGAGACATCAAGACGAAACCGGTATACTTTATAAAGGCAACGCACTGGTAATTGTAAACAAAGAAGTTTACGATAATAGGATGCAGCAGAAGATCACGAACGGACCTTACAGGAAATTAAGAAACGATCCTCTTCAACAGTTCATCAAGCGAGTAGACAACACTATCAAGGAATGCCGACAAGTAATAGGAGTAGACAAACTTAAGGTCCCCAATCCAGCACTTCCTAGAATTAAAGGACTTCCTAAAATTCACAAACCAGGGAATGAGATGAGAGAAATTGTGACAGCAGATTAGTCTCCAACATATAAAATAGCCAAATGGTTAGTGGAGGAGTTTCGTAATATGGATAAGAAGTTCGAAACCCAATCAGTGAAAAACTCTAAGGAACTTGCTCAAGAATTACAATCAATGGGAGGACTTAACGAAGACGAGGTCATGATCTCCTTTAACGTAAAATCCCTTTTTCCCAGTATCCCAGTCCCCAAGAGGCTATTATTCTGGTAGAAGAATGGTTACTACAACAAGAAACAGTGGAGGACAAAAGTAAAACAGTACATAAAGCTGATCCGGCTTTGCATGGAAGAAAATTATTTCACCTTTAGAGGAGATTTCTAGAAGCAATTGAAGGGGCTCCAATGGGAAACCCCCTTTCTCCATTCATCAGTGAAATTTTCATGGCTAAACTGGAGTCAGATTTAGCAGCAGAAGAACGGTTACCAAGATTTTGGACGAGATACGTAGATGATATTTTTGCTGTAATAAGGGAAAGGGACTTAGAATCAACCTTAACTACTCCTAACGGACTTCACAGGAATATGTAGTTTACTGTCGAAGTAGAAAGAAAAGGTCATCTACCGTTCTTAGATCTACTGTTAAGTAAAACAGGAACGTCTCTAGAACTAGAGATTTACAGGAAACCTACGGATACTGACAGGGTCATCCCGAATACCTCCAACCATTCCTATCAACATAAGATGGCATCGTCCAACCACATGATCCATCGAATGTTAACACTTCCCATCTCCCAAAAAGGTTTAGTAAAAGAAACTTAACACATATTTGAAATTACGAGAATAAACGGATATGCTGAAAAAACCATCACGGCCTTACTTAGTAAACGAAAAAGAAGTTTACAACGGAATTCCTTCACTATCCTACTCACTGATGCACAACCCATAAGAAGAGTAGCATTGGAGTTTAGCAAGACTTCTCTCTTACTCAGAGCGAAATTAAGAAAACACGGATTAGATATCGTATATAGCAGCAGAACTAACCAACTCAAGTCTGTTCTAGTTCAACTAAAAACCCAATTGAACAAATGGAAAAATCTGGTGTATATAAGGTAACTTGCAGTCATTAAAACAAAGTTTATATTAAGCAAACTAGGAGAAACATGCAAACACGACTCAATGATTCAGATATTCAGAAGCAGAACTAAAAACTAAAAAGAAAGAACTCAACAGAGTTCCGATCCAAAGTAGCAGAACACATCATCCAGGAGAATCATAGCATTTCGAAAGAAGACATTGTAATGTTAAATTACATTAGAGATTCTAGGAAACTAGTTTCAGCTGAAAGCATCGAAATCTACAAAACTAAAAATGGCTCACTCCTAAATAAAGACCAAGGCAACGGATATTCTTCTTTATTTAACTTTTTAGTGAAATACAATAAAACGAATAACACCACCCCTACCTGTCACTCTAACGTCAGAAAAATTATTTCAAATACCAACAATAAAATAAATAAAAATATTTTTATTCAACCCCCTACCTGTGCTATTTCATTGGATAATAAACAACCATGCAGCTGCGAGAAACATTAAATTTTTACCTGTACGAATAAAATAAATAAGACAATTTTAGATTTCTTTCCTCAGTCGAGTACAAAACACTGAAGATGTCTGCAAGTAGTAGACGAAATACGCGTAACTGTATAATAAGAATATCAGTAAAATTAAAAGGAAAATATTCGACTGTTTTCACTGTTATACAAAATTTCACTCTAACGCTGGAAAACAAGTTTTTATAAAAAAAAATATATAACTGGATTGCAGTGCAGTAGAAGAAGAAAAAGAATAACTCATGTGAATCAAAACAGATTATGTAAGTCGAAAGACTTAATTTAATTTTTTACAATTATATTGAAGAAATCATTAAAATTTAATATTTTGACCTCAATATATATATAAGAAAGTTTCCTCAACACTTCTGATATACAAATTATACTCTGAATTGTCAAATGGAACCCGCACATATATATAATATATTCGACAAATGTACCAATCCAAAAACAACATTCATTTGTACAAGAAAAAAATAATCTTAAAGCTAAAAATTTAAACTTTTTTTAAAAACTTTTTTGTTTGAGTTTTTTTTTCATGTTGTGATAAATTAAATTCAAAATGTCGAAATTTTTCAAATTTTCATTATGAAAAAAATTATAAAATCAAATTGTTGATGATTTCTTTTAAAATAGAAAATAAAGAAAACAACAACAATCAAAAATTCTTTATGGACATTTGATTATCAAAGTTTATAACTTATTTAACAATTTTTTATGGGTGACATTTCAAATTCAAATTATACAATTTGAAATTTTCAAACAACAAAAACAAAAATAGAGAAAAAATAAACAATGTGGTATCAAGGAAATTATTTACATATTATTATACTTAATAAAAAAAAAAAAGTTTTAATTTAAAATTTTTTAAAAAATTCAAAATTCAAATGTCCTTTACAAACTATACAAATTAATGTATATTAATTATGCAGCTAAATTTATGTAAATGGCTAAGAAAGTAAGTATATAAAAATACGAAATAATGTGATTTTAAATTGTAATTCAAAATTCTAAGGTTGTCAGAATGATTTAAACTCGAAAAATTAAAAATTTGTCAATTATTGTGAACTCGATAATTTTTACTAAATGACTTCTGTTTTCTAACACCGTATTTACAAAATGGTATTTAAAATGATTTTTGAAATGTTTTGCTCAAAAGCTAATAAAGTTTTAACTTTGAACGTATCACACTATACTTATAGAAATTATTAATTTTTAATTTAAATTTTTTTTTTTCTTTCTTTATGTTCTTGACAGTAACTTAGGTAGAATTACCTTTTCGTGCTTAAGTACGGTACAGCCATTTTACACTACAATATTTCGAGTATTTATTTATCAAATTACTGGCTTATCAACTCATTAAAATGTGGAAAACTACTACTATTGTCAGGAACTAAGCCTTCTTGAATAGAATAGCTCCATTTTATTTAAGTTGTTACCAGATTATATTCTCAATTAGTTTTTGTCATTTATTTTATCCCAATGACAAAGGGTACTGGACCAGGTCGAAAAACAATATCAAAAAGCTATATCGGAAATAGAATTTACGAAAATTAGTGAATAGTAACAGAACACAAACGCTGAACCCTAACTTTATGATTCGTTTATCGCACCATATAATAAGCTTGTAAATAGAATCTAACGGTGATAAATCATTCTCTACTGCAGGGTCGCCCAAACGGTCGATCATTCGATTTTTTTCAGTCGATCGGCGTAGTAAAAATTAAAAAAAAATTTTAATTTATTTTTTGACTTTTTACTGCCAGTTTACCACCAATTTTATGAAAACATGAAATCATCAGAGAAAATTCAAGATGTGGGTGTTTTTAGTAGTTGCAATAGTTCGGTACCTAATGATAATTTTGTTATCGTAATGAAATCAAATTTATGTGGACCTGAAACGTACATCATCGTCAGTAGGTACATGAAAAAAATAAAAATTCTAACGTTACTTGGGTACCCAGAAGATGTTTTATCATCAAAATATAAAATAAGAATAGTTCGGTACCTAATGCTTATATATCATACTATCATACAAGACTACACTAATGATATTGATTCTTCAAAAATTGAAAATGAAATTACAGCCCTTAATTTTGATATTTTTATAAAAGCAAGAGTTTCTAAAAATAGTTATTGGTCGTTGCTACATAAAGATAAATATCTATGTTTCAGAGGTATTGCTTTGCAATTGACCACGTACTTCGGTTCCACCTATCTATGAATCGGCATTTTCTCATATAAAAATAATAAAATCGAAATACCGCAGCACACTAACGATGAACATTGAAAAATGTATCAACATTTAGCAGTGACCAGTAACGTGTCATCATTTGACCAACTTGCTGACAACATGCAATGTCATGCGTCAACCTCTAAGGACAAATATTGAATTCATATTAAAAATTATTATTTTAAAATTATATTAAAAATTATTTTTACATTCAGGAAAATGTACTTTAATTTCTAGTCGATCTTGCATTCCAATTTTCAGAATGGGTCGATCTTCATCAAAAAAATTCTGGCCACAACTGCTCTACTGGGTTCAACTAAGATGACAAATATTTAATATTAGCGAATAAATGCTTTATTACAAAATATAGCAATAATTTTATGGTGGGCGTGCAAAGGAGTATAAGTCAAAATAATCAATTGTTCAGGAGAAAGAAAAAACTGAATTAAGTCTTATATATTGCATGTAGATGACCAGCTAAGACTGAAAATTAATGCTTTTTTTAATTTTTTTAAGATGCCATAATGGTTTTTGTCAAATATCTAAAAAGTCAAAGAAAAAATGACTTATACTGTTTTGATTGTTAGAATCTTACTATAAATGGGACTTATACTGTTAAAAATATTATACTGTTACTTATACTGTACAAAAACAAAATTTTTAAACAAAGAAAAATAATAAATACTTTCCTAAAAATTATTTAAAACCTTTAATTAAATTTAGACCTTAGATTTACTGTTAAATAAAAGAGGAATGTCCCTATCTACATACGATGACATCGTTCAACCACATGATCCATCGAATGTTAACACTTCCCATCT